>SJYV01052999.1:12936-30797 GCA_006410875.1 Neotragus pygmaeus | reverse complement strand
ACAGCTCCCTAAGAATCCTGGTCTTTCAGGCTGCTGTAACAGAGACCACAGACAGTGGTTTAAACCAAAGGAGTCAGGTTTCTCCCATCTTGGAGGCTGGCCGGCCGATCTGGTTCCTGGTGAGGGCTCTCGTCCTGGGCTTGGGGCGGCTGCCTTCTCGCTGTGTCCTCATTGGGAGCTCGCTCTGCCGTCCCTTGTAGAGTACTAGCCCTGCTGTGTTGGGGCCCCACCTTTGCACCCTCATCTGACCTTTACTCTTTCCTCGTAGGCCCTCTCTCTGAGTGTAGTCACTGGGGGCCAGCATGGGGGAGACATACATTCAGTCCATAAGTCCATGATCCTGACACGTTACTGGTACAGTCCTCCAGATTACAGCTGTTCAACCAGTTATTGACCCACCTAAATGGTCCCCGTATCCAGTCCATCCTATTCACCAAGACTGCGAGATGCTTTCCAGTGCCTTGCTGAAGCTTGGCTGTGTCCGCACGTACTCCTAATCTGTCAGTCTGGTAAACTGCAGCAATTAATAGCTTACTGTGGGTTGTTTCTTCTGACCAAAGGCTAGAGTCTGCTAGTTTTATTTTGCTCTTTTGGGTGCTCACAAGCCCAGAATACTTACTGCTAACAAGTAACCGTTTCTTCTTAGTTACTAATCAAGAGTCGAAACCAATAATTAATTATATGATTAACACTTGTAATGTTTCCCAGTCGAGCACTTTTCTAATTAAATTTTCACATTACCTCATCAGGATAAACATCATTTTCCTCTCCGCTTTACTTCCTCATCAGAATAGCTTTGTATTCCCTTAGCTTACTCTGTGTTTGGTTAATTGTTTGAAATTGCATACATCTGTTAAAATTTTCTTTATGACTTCTTGAGCCATTGGTTATTTAAGAGTGTGTTGTATAATTAGCAGGTATTTGTGAATTTCCAACATTTCCTTCAGTTATTTCTAATTTAACTCCAATGTGATTGAAGATTGTACTCTGATTTCACTGTTTTGGGTTTCTTGAGGTTCTTTGCAACCTAGTGCGTCTGTCCTGGAGGACACTGCATAGCCCTCCCGTGCCCGGGAGCTGCACCCCCGCCAGCGCGCTGCTCGCGCGTCTGTCCTGGAAGACACCACATAGCAGCCGTCCCGTGCCTGGGAGCTGCACCCCCGCCAGCGCGCTGCTCGCGCGTCTGTCCTGGAGGACACCACATAGCAGCCGTCCCGTGCCCGGGAGCTGCACCCCCGCCAGCACGCTGCTCGNTACTGTTTTACCCTTAGCTGTGTGGTGGTTTTGTCCAAGTGGTTTCTCCCTTTGGATGTGAGTGTCTGAGCGCCTTTCTGTTTTCAGCCTGAGGACTCCCGTTAGTATTTCTGGTTGGGCAGATCTGCAAACAGCAGACCCTCTCAGTTACCCATTGTTGTAGTGACTTCAGTGTGTAATGCTTTTCAAAGAAGCTGTGAGACGGAGACCAGGTATATATTTATGTTCTTTGTTACACTGACCTTTTTTTACTGTTTCAAGTTCTCTTCATTTGTCCCTGTGAATTTGAGATACTATCTGGTGTCACTTTCTTACTCCAGGACTCCTTACTTCCTCACTCCAAGATAGTATCCAGTGTCACTTGCCTATTGCAGGACACATTACTTCCTCACCCCACGGCCCCTTACTCCGCGTGGCCGTATTCCAGTGCCGTCTGGCGTCTCCTGCTTGCTCCAGGGCTCGGGCGCTCTCCCTGCAGGACGCGCTCGGTGTCTCGCGCTTTTCCTGACAGGCAGGGGTGCTTCCTCAGTCCAGGGCAGCTTTTGCTCCACCACCTCGTTTGTGCTGTAATGGGAACATGGCGTTTCTGTATACACTAGACCTGTCAGTCAAGAGAAGAAAGATGGAGTGTGATCACCTTTATTGGCACTCTGTTTTTATGTGGATTTGAATTCCTGCCGAGGGTCGGTGATTGCCCGATACTTCCTGCAGGTGTGTGTGCAGAGGCTCTTGGTGGCGCTTCTGTAGGCAGCACGGTGTAACTTCAGTCGTGACTCTGGAGTGGAGCCCGGGCGGGCAGCGCTCCCTGACATTGTCTGACCGTCTTCAGGGAAGGGTCCTCGTACTGTGACCACTGTCTGACAGCATGAAGAGGTGAAAGTCAAGTAAATTAGTTCCTCTGCCTAGTCAGAGGCTATGAGAATGGAATTGGACATATCCCAAGCTCTTCTGCATAGGACGGCTAAGAACCGATGCAGTGGAAGTCCCCTCGAGGGCGGGGCTGGCTCCGTAGTGGGAGGGGCACTGGGGGGTCTGTGCTGCTGAGTCAGGGAGAGGAAGACAGTCTTGGCTGGCGGCGTGGAGGCAAATGCCTGGGGCCTGCCCTTCTGCTTCACAAGGGTCTTGTTTGTGTCTTTTACTGTAGAATAGTGGCTCAGAGGTTAAAGCGTCTGCCTGGAATGCAGGGGACCTGGGCNGTGCTGCTGAGTCAGGGAGAGGAAGACAGTCTTGGCTGGCGGCGTGGAGGCAAATGCCTGGGGCCTGCCCTTCTGCTTCACAAGGGTCTTGTTTGTGTCTTTTACTGTAGAATAGTGGCTCAGAGGTTAAAGCGTCTGCCTGGAATGCAGGGGACCTGGGCTCGATCCCTGGGTCGGGAAGATCCTCTGGAGAAGGAAATGGCAACCCACTCCAGTACTCTTGCCTGGAGAATCCCATGGAGGGAGGATCCTGGTAGGCTACAGTCCATGGGATCTAAAAGAGTCTGAGCGACTTCACTTTCACTTTCAATGGAAAATAAGGGTAAATAGGTTGCTGTTAGATTCTAGAAGTGGCAGCTGATTATTCTAAAAGCTTATTAGATATTCATTAAATATTAGTAAATGAAGTGTTAGAAAAAAGCTAAGTGCTCTTTTTCGTATGTTAAGTAATGTTGCAGACAGGGTTTGAAAATACGAATTTTAAAGTTTTGAGTGCTGACCGTGTGAACTTCTCCAACACTTGCAGGTGTCACTTGCCGATGCTTTATATCGGACTAGAGTACGGACTGACCAATAACTCAAAGCTGGCCGAGAGGTTCTTTGGCCAGGCTCTGAGCGTCGCACCGGAAGACCCTTTTGTCATGCACGAGGTCGGAGTGGTTGCGTTTCAGAATGGAGAGTGAGTACCAGCGGGGGCCTGCTTCCCGCTCTGCGCACAGAGCAGAGCCTGGATCACCAGTTTACCCTCAAGCAGCCAGTGACCCCTGATGCCCTGCTTTAGAAGGCGGTGGGCAGGGGAAAAGAAAAGCAGCCATTACCTTGGAAGTCTTTAAAAATACTCAACCCGGGTTTTGGTCCCCTTCACTGTGGGCTGGCACAAGCTCGTAGGTCCAGGCCTGGACACCACAGAGTTGCCTGGAGTCTCTGCAGTATCCCTTGTCATCTCTTTGTTGACCAGGAATTGGATTCATACATTTGATAAAGATTTCTCACAATTTTGAAACAAAAATGTTTCCCTTTCAGTTACCAGTTAATCCAAAAGTTAACCAATTAGAGCGGCCCAGCCTCTGCATTTCCTGGTCAGTGGCTGAGGCTTGCTGTTGCCCTGGATGTTTGCAGAGCAGGCAGTTTAGCATCACAGCGAAAGAACTGCTTGTGATCCTCTGCCTAAGCCATGCGTGCGTTTAAACCAGTGAATTAGCACCAGTGCAGCGTTCTTTGTGGCACTGGTGTGTACTCTAAAAACTGGGTTGGCTTGTCTTTGTGAGTATGGAGCCTTTTAAAATAACATACAGTAATGATTTCGTTCACACAGTTGGAGTCTGTTTTAGGCCCCTCCACCGTCCCGCTCTGCCTTGTGCTTTTCTTGGTTATTTCACAGTTTAAAATGACTCTCAAGCGGAACGGCAGAGTGCTGCTTGCATCCTAAGTGCCGGAAGGCCAACATGCGCCTTGAACAGAGTGTGGGGTTAGACAGGCTCTGTGCTGGCAGCAGTCACAGTGCTTTTGCTGTGGGTTCAGTGTTAAGGAATCAACAATATGCTTTAAGTAAGACGGTGCCAAACTGAAGCGTGTGTGAAGCAGGTACTTTGAACAGCTGGTGAACCTGCGAGCAGAGGGGCATGATTTTTCCACCGGGAGCGGTGATTCGGTGTTGGCTAAAGTGCTGTTCACAGTCTTTGTAGAACCTGATTACTCAGAATAATGGGAATAATGCTGTGTCTCCCAAGGATTGAGCTCCTGTGAAGGTAATGCCATAAAAGTGATCATTTGTCTCACTTGAATTTAAAAAAAACTAATTACAGATGTTTATGTCATTTTTATTATTAGAAGAAGATAATTCAAATATTTTTAAAATGTTTATATGTGCCAATTTTGAATAAACTACAACTTTTCCTCTCCCCTCTATTTTAGATGGAAAACGGCAGAAAAATGGTTTCTCGATGCTTTGGAAAAAATTAAAGCAATTGGGAATGAGGTATTCTATATAATATCTGTAAATACATACACACTCATAAGTATTAGTACTAGATGAAGAAAATAGCCTAATATTTATCATAGCAAGTGTTTGTTAGTATTTGACTTATCATGGTGCGTGGTGAGAAATGGGCGTGAAAGGGCAGTTGGCTGTGTGCATCTTCGGAGGCTCCAGCTTTGATCTGTGGGCGTGTTCGGAATGCAGTTAATGATGGTCCGGTAGGGAGAGTACGTGAGGCTCCTGGAAGAGGTTGCGCGCTGCCCTGGCTGACTTGTCCTTTCTTTCTGATGAATGGGTGCCTGTAGCCACAGGTCCCATTTCTGCAGGAACAGGGCCAGGTGTAATTAAAATCAGGCCCATTGTTCTTCCCTCCCTGGCATCTAAGCTACGTTTAGGTCTGTGGCCAGGCTCTGTTCCTGGAAGATGCGTGCGTGGTGCTTCCAGCTTGCTTGGATGAGGGCCGTTTGCGCTTCCGTAGGTCAGAGGGTTGCATGCTGTTGGTCTTTGTGTCCTGGTTCTTTGTATTCACACCCATGTTGTATTCTGTTCTGTTACCACTTCCCATGTCATTCTGTTCCGGCCCACAGGAACACTTACCACAACACGCATCTTCCTCAGCTGTCAGTTTCTCTTTACTGAGGAGACAGACGGAGCTCCCCTGGTCCCTGCCCGGTGACAGCTTACTTGTCCCTGAAATCACAGCTTTGCTTACTTTGGCCTCTTGTCACATGAGCTTAAAAACACTGTGTTCTGTCCGTCTACACATCTGTATATGAGCGGGTTGTCCCCAGTTCAGTCTCCAGTGGTCTAGATGATGCATGTGTTTCTGCTGACACAGGGCTGCACTTACGACCTTGCCCGTTTTCAAAGGGTTGAATACCTCAGGATCTCACCCCTCAGACCAGAGCAGCGCATCGGCATCACTTGGGAGCTTGTTAAAGGGCAGAACCTTGTGTCTGCCAAACCAGAATCTGCAGTGTTGGCAAGACTTCCAGGCGATTCTCATGCACAGAGAAGTTTGAGATGCACTGTTGCAAAGCACAGTTGCAACTGAAATTATACCTTTGAGGATTTGAAGGCACTGGGTTCTTACAGACATTTAAAGTGACGGTTTAAATGTAGAAGCACAATACTGTTAAACTTTCCCAGCGCCTGTTACAAAGTCACACGAGGAGGCAGACTCTGTGTGACTTTGTTGGAGGTGTTAGAATAGCCACAGGAAAGCAGTTTGCGCCTAAGAATCATAGAAGATTTGTTTCTTTCATGTGGGCAGTGCCTCCCAGAGCTGGACTCGGGAGTTAAGAGGGTGTGGTCAGGTCTGCGGATTCACTTGGCCCTGCCTCACGGCTGCCTGTCAGCTGTGTCCTGAGTTCTGAGCTGGTAGGCACCTGAGAACTGGCTCGATAGTGACTGCTCTCAGATCAGTGCAGATGTGAATTGACAGTAACAATGCCGTGCCCAGGAAGGGCTGCGACTGAGGAAATACAGGAACCTACACAGACTCCAGTATTCTTGCCTGGAGAATCCCACGGATGGAGGAGCTTGCTGGGCTACAGTCCACAGGTCGAAGAGAGTCGGACACGACCGAGCGACTTCCCTTTCACACAGACTTGGGGGTGGGTCAGGACAGCCTTCTGGGTTCAAGGAGATGCACCTCAGTCCTAACGGGTGGACGGCTAGCTAGGCGGAAGCCGGGAGCAGGGCCTTCAGGTATTGCAAAGGGAATGCGCCAGACTTCAGGAGGTCTTGGGTTTCGAGTTCACAGAGAACATCAAGGAACAGGTTAGGAGGGTGAAATGTGGGTCTCCAGGGGCCTTGAAAGGACGTGAGAATTTACACCTCGTCTTGAGCTGGTGGTGGGACAGGAGCAGCTCTCATATGGGCGGCATGGTCAGACAAGGCTTGTCAGTGGTGGGGGTGGAGCTCTGTGAGGAGTCTGATAAGCAGGTGGTTCCTGGAGGGGTTGGGTCGGGGATGGCATGGACGTGTGTGGGGCACTCAGAGGGGTGATGTCATTGAGCTGAGATGACAGGAGAGAGGATGAGGTTAGCGTGTGACTTGTTGGATTTGAAATGCTTGTGAGATTTCTAAGTAGAAGCATGTCCTAGGCAGATGGAGAATTCTGGGCTGGAGGTATAGAATTTGAGCATCTTTAGGCATAGATGGGCTCTTTGACAACATTGTGCTAATAAAATGAACCTCAGAAAGTGTCCTCCAGTGGGAAAGAGGGAGAAGCCGCTAACCCTGGCTCAGTGCTGTGGAAGCAGCAGGGGATCCCCGCAGGTGCGGTCCTGCCGTGCGGCGGGCAGGGTGGCGCCGCGTGTGAGTCCTGGTCCGCTGTGCTTCGTTTTAGGTGACGGTTGACAAATGGGAGCCTCTGCTGAACAACTTGGGCCATGTCTGCAGAAAGCTTAAGTAAGTGAAGTAAAGCATTTTTCAGAGAGTTTCTTTGTGACTAAAATTTTACTCAATCTTGTGTAGCTATTTCCATAGTTTTTTTTCTATTTCCATATTTTTGAGAGCCTTTAGTTTCCTTGTACTTGGTTCTTCAGATGTAGCAAGCGACAGAAGAAGTGTTTTTATTACCTTTGTTAGTATAATTTTATTTTAGAAACATATTGAGAGTAATAACAGCTTCTCTTTTCTTGGATTGAAACTGTTTACTGTTAAAGTTACTTTAGGAGATTAGGGCAGCATGGCCCAGTTGAGGCCGTACTCGCGCCTGACTCTGCTCTCCTCAGATGCCAGTTCACGGAGTGAGGACTGGTGCGATATTAGGTGGCAAGCGAAGGAGAGACTCTGCTTAGTTTTAAGTTTGATGACCTTGAAGTTGCTCAGAATTTGGTGCGATATTAGGTAGAAAGTGAAGGAGAGACTCTGCTTAGTTTTAAGTTTGATGATCTTGAAGTTGCTCAGAATCTAGCAGTTTTTCAGGATGTCTTGGAGTCTTTACTATGCATGATGAACTTCTGCGTTTCCCAAACATCACTGTGTGTGAAACCTTTTTTCAGCAAGGTTTCTACAGAGCAAGTATTCTAGAAAATGTGGGGAAGTGCTGCTCCACGTGACCCCTGTGGGCCTTACAGCAAAGCCGTTTAGTCCCTTGAACCACCCTTGCCTGGGAGGCTTGCCTGAACCCAGCAGAGGCCTTGTTGCATGAGGGGCCAGGCCCAAGAGCCAAGGATGGGATTCAGCTGGTGGCCCTGTAGGACTTTCTACACTTGGCTAGAAGACACACTGAGGTGGATACACAGTGGATGTGCAGGGCGTTGCCGTGTAGACTGTGACTCTAATACAGGAAGGTGTTTCTGTGTGTGCCCATCCGGGAAAACCTGCTGTACCACTGACTGCCGCTCTCTTCCTGCTCTCCGTCCTCACAGGAAGTACGCTGAGGCCTTGGACTATCACCGGCAGGCCCTGGTGCTGGTCCCTCAGAACGCATCCACCTACTCCGCCATCGGCTACATCCACAGTCTGATGGGCAACTTTGAGAGCGCTGTGGACTATTTCCACACCGTACGTCTTTTGTTTGTACCAAGAACTTTAAATCTGTTTGAGAGTTACCACTTGTTTGAAACATCTTTTCTAGGCAATGTTTTCTTACTTCAGAGAAGTGCAATTTACAATGTACGTTTTGAAATTCTTCAGGCAACCTTGCATTTTACTCTTTTCTTTGCAGAGAAAAGTGTGTGAGTTGTCGCATAGTTCTCAGGTGTGAGCCTTACCTGAGCATCTGTCAGTGCAGCTGAGCTGGGTGTATGTCTAGGGAGCCCTTTGGGAACTCCAGTCTTTATTTATGACTTAAAAGTAATAGCCCATACATGAGCAGGACTGCTGCGTTTGTCATTGGGACAGGCTCTCTCCTTAATCCACATGCAATATTTCATCAAGTCTAAGCCACCATTAATAATTAGAAAGCAAAATGACTGTATCAGAACTTACGCTGCCATTTAAACTCTAATGTAATTCTTTTCCTGTCACTTTGGTTTTTTTGTTTGCTTAGAAAAAGCGCTCTTTTAGACACATATTAGGGCATGGATTCTTGTCAGGGAGCACTCTACTGTCTACATAAAAGAAGATATAAGTGAAATTGTTAGGGTATTCAGTTCTTCACATTCAGAGTTTGGTTCTAAGTCACTTTTGTACCAAGTGATCAATATTCCTGTTTTCCCAAAATTGTGTCCACATGCCAGTACACATGCCCCACTCAGGTTTTTCCCAGCTGGCGGCATTGGCTCTGCTGGAAAGTGTACCGACGTTTTCGGATAATGCCCACAACTCAGTGCCTCCTTTGGGTGTTCTTCAGGTGGTGTGTGGTCTAGTGTGTGCTACTGATGTGGCCGCCAGGCCCACACTACCCCAGTGAGGCCAGCTGACAGCAGTAATAAGAAGCCACCTGTTGAAAGACTTCCAAAGTTCAGATGCTAGAATTTGAAAAAACTTGGGACTTCAAATTGATGAAATAACTGTATTTGGAGAAAGAGAGAAAATATGAGAAAATACGACATTTCAAAGTTAAATTAGCAAATGATAGATTTGTAACTGATTTGCAAGGGTTGGTTAGAGATTTCAGGAAAGATGAATTCCTGAAGTACCACCGAGATGAGCAGATACTTGTTGAGCAGGCAGGAGTGTGGACTAAGTAAGTTTTCTGGTTTTTGTGACCTCTCAAATGTCTGTATTTGAGTGTTACATAAAAAGTTTCTTTTCTGTGTTTTAATTAATACAGAGGGCTTCGTGGGCTTTTTAAGAATCCTTCTGGAGCGCAGCATTTCAAACATAAAAGATAGAATAGTGTAATGACACTCTACGTACCCATCGCCGAGCTTCAGCAGTTACCAGATGATAGCCACTCACGTTGTCTGTATCCCCACCAACAACCTCCCTTCACTGCTATCCTGAGTTCCCTGGAATATTTAGAAATGAGATCCATGGCAATGCTTTAGGCCAGTCAGAAAGAAACGGATTTTCTTGTAATAACCAGGCTGAATCTTTTCTGCAGGCCCTTGGTCTTAGGCGAGATGATACATTTTCTGTTACTATGCTTGGTCATTGCATTGAAATGTACATTGGTGATTCTGAAGCTTATATTGGTAAGATTATAATTATTCTTATTAATGTTATAGTCCATATTTTAGATCTTTGTATATCTCTGTTTAGGTGTCTCAGATTCTCATATAAAGTTCTAAGTTTATTTGTCTGATCATTCTTGCTATAGTAATAACAAGAAACTCCATTTATTTCAATGGAAAGCATGTGGGGATTAATGATTCATGGCTTCCCTAGTGGCTTAGAGGGTAAAGTGTCTGCCTGCAATGCGGGAGACCTGGGTTCAATTCCCCGGGTTGGGAAGATCACCAACCCAGGAGAAGGAAATGGCACCCCACGCCAGTATTCTTGCCTGGAAAATCCCATGGACGGAGGAGCCTGGTGGGCTGCAGTCCATGGGGTTGCCAAGAGTCGGACATGACTGAGCGACTTCACTTTCACTTTCTTTCACTTTCACTGTATCCATTCACTTTAAAGTCAAGTACTTGGCTATATGCAAAATACCATTTTAGAATATGGATGATATACAAGAATCAATCTATTTGCCTAACTGAAAAAATCTTGAGAGATTTTTCTAATAAGTAAATGTTTTACTGTTTTACAATGCAAAGTATAGCACGTTAATCTTGGCACTTCAGTGGACTGTTAAATTGGTTTATGTTCACATTTCAACACTATGTAATTTTTAAACTTTTTATAAATGATTAGCAAGTCATAAGGTAAGTTGGTATGGAGTTGTTGGAAAAGACCCTGATGCTGGGAAAAACTGAGGGCAAGAGGAGAAGGGGATGACAGAGGATGAGATGTTTGGATGGCATCACTGACTCAAGGGACACGAGTGTGAGGAAACTCAGGGAAATAGTGATGGACAGGGAAGCCTGGTGTGCTTCCGTGCATGGATCACAGAGAGTTGGACATGACTCGGTGAGTGAACAGCAGCAAGAGCTGCAAAGGTGAGTTGGTGTGGAGTTGTGCCCCTTGGTCAGGAGCGCTGTAAAGGGAAGACTGCTGCAGTGAGCTTGCATCCTAGATCTCGGGGGCGAAGGCTTCTCTAACAGGATATGAAAGCCTAAGGAGAAGAAATGTTGGGGTAGGCTTCGATAAAAGTAAATGCTTGAGAGCACGCAGGCACGTTAGAGCCCAAGAGAGGCCCTTCCAGCACAGAGACGACTCAGCAGGGAGCAGTGAGGACCCAGCACAGCCCAAAGGGAGTGAGTGATGGGAACTGCTGGAAAGATGCCAGGAGACCCAGTGCTAGGATGGGTGCCTGCCTGCCCTCATAGAGGCCTTACAAAAGGAGAGGTCCAGGGTGGCTCATCACATGCTGTTTAATTGAACATGTGTTACGTTACATCCAGGTGCACAGCATAATGAGTTAACATCTGCATTGTAAAATCACCACCACAGTAGGTCTAGTTAGCATCTGTCACAAAACAGAAAAATTTTTTTCTTGAAAAGAGAACTTACCAGGTAAACTCTCAGCAACTTTTGAATATGTAACACGGTATTATTAACCGTAATTGTATGTGCTGTTTTTATCTTTAGCAGATTTGTATGTTATCTGTCAAGACATCTGTTACTGAAAGCTATTAGTGTGAAGTCTGTGAAACTGTCATCTTGTTCGTGTGAGAGTAGCTGAACCTGTGCTGAGACGCTTTAGTCGTGTCCGGCTCTTTGTGACCCCATGGAGCAACCTGCCAGGCTTCTCTGTCCATGGGGTTTTCCAGGCAAGAGCACTGGCGTGGGCTGCCGTCTGCTCCTCCAGGGGGTCTTCCCCACCCAGGGACGGAGACGGCGTTTGTTAGCTCCCTTGCGCTGGCGGGCAGATTCGCCACCAGCAGCGCCCCCTGGAAAGCCGGGTGGAGCTGGGCTATCCGTGGCCCGCCTGCTAGTCTTACAGTTTTGATCTGTGGAAAATCAGTGTGTTTCTCTGTGCCTGAGACTCATGACTGTACTTGGGCCACGTGCCAGCCAGGATTCTCCATCTGCAGCTGCTGAGGAGGTCCTGTCCACAGGCTCCTGGTGGCGCTGACTCCCTTTGGGGGCCAGAGGCAGCTGCTGAAGTGCTGGAGCTGAGCCTACCTGCGCCTCTGGGAGCCTTCCCCATGGTCTCCCTTCAGCAGAAAGACCCCTGGCGGGGAGAGACCTGGGGGCACTTTCGTTAGCTATGCACGTGCTCTTACAAGGACATGTGACCCAGATGGTAGAGCAGTGTTACGTAATTGCTGGAAATGACAAATGGGATTTTCTGTTTTGTTCTTACTGTGGTGTGTCTGTCTTTTTAGGAGCAGACATCAAAGACAAACTAAAATGTTACGATTTCGATGTGCATACAATGAAGACATTAAAAAACATTATTTCACCTCCGTGGGATTTCAGGGAATTTGAAGTAGAAAAACAGACTGTGGAAGAAGCAGGGCTTGCACCACTAGAACCCTCAAGGAAAACCCCAGATTCCAGACCTTCCTTGGAAGAAACCTTTGAAATTGAGATGAATGAAAGCGACATGATGTTAGAGACGTCTCTGTCGGACCACAGCACATGACTCCAGGCCAGCCCCGTTCCCCTCTGTCTTAGAGTAGGTCTGCTTCCTCGCATCCTTGTCTTAAACACTTCAGTTTCTCAACATGCATCCAGACCCCACCTCTGCATTTAGGAACGGATACTTGCCTTAAGAGATTGGATTGCACACTTTTGCAGATGTTTTCTGAATATACAGAATAGTAATGCAAAGTGAAATAAAGAAGGTAAACCATCTCTTATGCCTTTTTTTCAACAGACTTTTATTTGGGGCTCACTTTGAACTTACAGAAAATCTACCAAGATAGTACCCAGAGCTTCCATATGCGCTCACCCAGTTCCCGCATTGCTAACATCTCATGTGACTGTGAGACTTTCATCATAACTTAGAAATCCACCTTGTTTTTCAGTAACCAGACTCCAGGCGTTTTGGATTTCACCAGTTTTCCTGTGAATGTCTTCTTTCCCCATCTGCATTTGGGAGGCCTAGGCGGTCAGATCTCTTGGGCTCCTTGGCTGGGACGATGTCTCAGGCCTTGTCTTTCATGATGTGGACAGTTTTGGAGAGGACTCGTCAGATAGCTTGTAGAATTTCCCTCAGTTTGGGTTTGTCTCAAGTGTTTCTCTTGATTGGGCTGGAGCGCTGGGTTCGAGGTGTGCGCGGCCTTCTTCGCCCGCGTCCGGTGCGCGGTGTCGCCGTGATCGCTGGTGGCGTTGGAGTCTGCCGGGTCTCCCCTCTGAGAAGTCATCCTTCGCCCCTTTCCACACTTCAGAAACAAACCGTGAAGTACAGTCTACCTCTGTTGGGCACAGGGTTTGAGTTAGGCTCCATCCCCTGAGGTGGGTGGTGATTTCATCTGTTTTCTTCTGTTTATTCATTTTATTTATTGATCCCGTTTACTTGTCCGCACTGACTGAGGTAAAGTATTTTCGGTTTCCGGCTGTAACTCTGCAGACGGTACTCATTGGCGGCTTCAGATGTTTCCGGCTGTAACTCTGTACGGACGGTACTCACTGGCAGCTTCAGGTGTTCCAGCTTCCACCGTTGGAACGATCTCAGCTTGGCCCTCATGTCCTTGTCGTGTGCCCCGATCTCTTTGTTTTTTTCTTCTGGATTTTCCTTTATTTTAGTAAAATATCTGTAACGTAAACGGTGGACTTTAGCTAACACTAATGCATCACTCTTGGTAACAACTGTGTCACATTAATGCAGGAAAGGGATCTGGGGTGTAGGGGAGCAGTTAATGTCTGGGAATTCTGCTTTCTTTCCCATTTTTCTGTAAAGAATGTGTGCATATGGGCATAGGTAGTCCTTTTATTCAAATGTATAATCACTGGCATTTATTTCCAGCTTTTTCCCATCACTCTATAAACAAGAACTTTGGCCACTGAGCAGTAACTCCCCACTTGTCTCTCCCTCACCCCTGGGCTTCCCAGGCGGCACTGCTGGTAAAGAGTCTGCCTGCCAGTGCAGGAGATGCAAGAAATGTGGGTTTGATCCCTGGTTTGGGAAGATCCCCTGGAGGAGGAAGTGGCAACCCACTCCAATATTCTTGCCTGGGACATTCCGTGGACAGAGGAGCCTGGGGTCGGAAAGAGTCAGACACCACTGACTCAGCGCTGAACATCACCTGGTAATCTCTAATCTGATTTCTGTCTCTGGATTTGCCTATTCTCGATAATTTCATGTAAGTGGAATCATGGAATATTTGTCCTTTTGTGTCTTTTTCTTTTAATCTAGCATAATATTTTCAAGGATTATCCATATTGTAGCTTTTATCAGAACTTTGTTCCTTTTTACGGCTAACAGCGTTCCATTGCGTGTATACTTTCTGCATCTATCTGTTGACGGACACTCAGGTGGTCTTCATCTTCCACCTGCTGTGAGTGACCCTGCTGTGAATGTGGCTGTGTGCTCGTCTGTCTGGCCCCTGCTTTCCGTCCTTTGGGTGTGTGCCTAGGAGTGGGACTGCTGGGTCACGTGACGATACTGTGGTTGAGAGACAGCTGACCTCGGGGCCTGCACCAGTTTACGTTGCCACCACCGCTGCACAAGGGTTCCAGCGTCTCTGCAGCCTCACCAGTGCCTTTCACTGCTGCTTTTTCGCTCTAGCTCCCATAGTAGGTGGAAGTGATATTTCATTTTGGCTGCTTTGCCTTTCCCTAATGACCAGTGATGTTGATCGGGTACCCTTTGCTTATTGGCCATTTGTTTATCCTCTTCGGAGAGATGTCTGTTCAGATATTTCGCTCACTTTAAAATAGGTTCGGGTTAGGGTTGAATTGATGGTAAATGTGAGGAATTATTTCTGGGCTCTGAATTCTATCCCATTGGTCCATATGCGTATCCTTATGCTAGTACCACGGTTTTGTTAACTGTTGCTTTGTCCTAAGCTTTGAAATTGGAAAGTTTGAGTCCTACAACTTTGTTCTTTTTCAGGGTTGTTTTGCCTATTATAGTCCCTTGAATTTCCATATTAATTTTAGATTTTATTCATTTCTGGACAAAAGCCATGGGGAATTTGATAGGGATTTAACTGAGTATTATGTCTATCCCATAAACACAGGATGAGCTTTCATTTATTTGTCTTTAATGTGTTTTAAGAATGTTCTCCAGTTTTCATTGTCTTTCACCTCCTTGGATAAATTTGTTCCTAACTATTTTATTCTTTATAATACTGTTGCGAATGGAATTGTTTTCTTCGTTTCCTTTTTGGATTGTATCATTCCTAGGTATAGAAATAACTGAGTTTTGTTTGTTGACTTTGTATCCTGAATTTGTATCTTAGCTTTAATAATTTGTGTGTGTTATTAGTTTTTTAGAATTTTCTACACCATAGGATCGTGTTGTCTGCACATTTATTTTGTCCACCAGATGATAACATTGCTTCATTTAGTTTCTTCCGTGATCATGTGGTGGTATTGTTTTAGTTTTTTGGAAAAGTGAACACTTCCATAATTAAGCCATGACCTGCTTGACAGTTCTTTAAGACAAGAGCTTCAAGACATTCGACTAAGCTGTTTTCCACATCAGCAGCAGTGTAATATCAGTGTTTAACCTTCAGAAAGTGTCAAAAAAACACCAAAACAGGTAACGTGTAATTGTTCTGCCAAGTACTTTTCTGTTATGATTCAGATCTCTATTATTTCACAATAATGCAGTTTCCTAAAATATCAGCTTTCCTGCCAACTTTAAAGTGGCCATGCTGTCATCGTTGAAGGAAAATGAGAGTGTGGTGGTCACCAGCTGCTCTAAGCTGCTGTTGCTCACCCATTAGACCTGTGCTCACCCATTTGACCTGGCGTGGTCAGTGAGGGCTCAGTTCTCTGACATTCGGAGACTACGTGATACTGCTTTTGTTTCGGATGTAGTTCTGTGTGTATTTGAAACAAAACATGCTCGGTAATGTGTAGGAAGCTAGATCTTTCAGCTGTACTTTTTTTTCGTGTGAAATCATAAGCGATTTTACAAGTGTATATCATTCACTGTCTTGAAATTTGTGTTATAAAATTTTATGTAAGAATAATTTCATTATGCAAACATGAATTCTAAAATTCTGCCATTTTTCACCATCAGCCCATTCTGCCCCTACCTTCCACCCTCAGGATATAATTAACTCTCTTATCTGACAACTGCATTTGGTAAAGAATTGGTAAAGAATTTGCCTGCAATGCAAGAGACTCTGGTTTGATTCCTGGGTCGGGAAGATCCGATGGAGAAAGGGATAGGCTACCCACTCCAGTATTCTTGGGCTTCCCTTGTGGCTCAGCTGGTAAAGAATCCGCCTGCAATGTGGGAGACCTGGGTTTGATCACTGGGTTGGGAAAATCCCCTGGAGAAGGGAAAGGCTACCACTCCAATATTCTGGCCTGGAGAATTGCATGGGCTGTATCATCCATGGGGTTGCAAAGAATCTGACATGACTAAGAAGCTTTCACTTTCTTTGTCACAATAAAAGCTTTTGATCACCAGTAACTAGGCTTCGAATACAGAGTTGATTGGAGACAGGCAAGGAAACTGTTGATCTAGTGTGTGCAACTTCGTCATAGTTTATTCTTACAGGATTCCTTTTCAGTTCAGTTCAGTTTCTCGGTTGTGTCCAACTCTGCGACCCCATGGACTGTAGCGTGCCAGGTTTCCCTGTCCATCACCAACTCCTGGAACTTGCTCAAACTCATGTCCATTGAGTCAATGATGCCATTCAACCGTCTCATCCTTTGTTGTCCCCTTTTCCTCCTGCCTTCAATCTTTCCCAGCATCAGTGTCTTTTCCGATGAGTCAGTTCTTCGCATCAGATAGCCAAAGTATTGGAGTTTCAGCTTCAGCATCAGGCTGGATCTCCCTTCAGTCCAAGGGACTCTCAAAGAGTCTTCTCCAACACTACAGTTCAAAAGCACCAATTCTTCAGTGCTCAGGTTTGTTTATAGTCCAACTCACATCCATACATGTGTGCATGTGTGTACATACATGTATACATACATAGGATTCCTTTAGACTTTATGAAATAATGAAAACGACTCCTTGCCCCCTGTCTGGGTTTTTTGAGAACTTGGTTTTGGAACTTTTTTTTTCCTTTCAGTGTTTTAGCTCATTTAAAATGACACATTTCTGCGCTTCCCTGGTGATGCAGTGGTGAAGAATGCAGGGGCACCAGTTTGATCCCTGGCACTGGAAGATCCCACATGCCACCGGGCAACTGAGCCTGTGCTCTAGGGCCAGGCAGCTGCAACTGCTGAAGCCTAGAGCTGGTGCTCAACCTGCGAGGCCCATGCACCTTAACCCCCTGTGCACAGGAAAGCCCAGCCCGACCAAAAATAAGTAAGACGACACATTTCGACTTTGTTCATAGGTAGCGAGTGGGTCAGAGATAAAAGACTGGATTGAGTTAAACCTGGATAAAGTTAAGATGGGTTGAGTTAGAACTTCAGTGGCTGCCAGCGACTCCCCTAATCTCTTAATGCCTCAGTTACTCCATTCTCGCTTGTACTTGAAGTACTGGAAAGGTGCTACGAATGAAAAATATAGTCAACATGATTAAGTCGAAAATATGAAAAAGCATGGCACTTAAAAAACAACCTGTATATGAATTCTAACCAAGAGTACTTCTGCCTGCATGTTCGTAAAAGGAAAACGTGGTTGCTGTCCCACTGAGCGCGTCAGAAAACGAGTGGAGATATTGGAAACATTAAGGCCCTGTTTTGTGAGTGCTGAGCGTCTGAGTTACTCTAGTCACTGACACCTGAACACTAAGGGCAAGGGAAATGAAGCTTTGCGGCCAGTTTCTTCTCTCAGCTCCGGGGCATGCGTTCTACTTCGTGGGGGAAAGCCATGTGCTGATTCGTGCTGTCGTTTCCTTGCCTTTTCTTAAATGTAACAGCTATTCTCTGACGAAACGTTCATATTTCCTTGGAAAAGAATAAAAGGCTGTCAACACTTTATTGGCCTTCCCACGTGGCACAGTGGTGAAGAATCCACCTGTCAACGCAGGAGACTGCAGGTTGGATCCCTGGGTTGGGAAGATCCCCTGGAGTAGGAAATGGAAACCCGCTCCGGGATTCTTGCCTGAAAAATGACATGGAGGAGCCTGGTGGGGTACAGTCATGGGGCTGCAGAGTCGGATACGACTGAGCACACAAAACACTGTCAAGGGCGCATGTGTAATTTTCTGGAACGTTTCTTCTCCGCGGGAGACATTCCGCCCCGCCCCGTTCAAAGCTCCTACTGAGGCTACGCTCGCGGCCCGAGTTTCCTGCTAACCGCGGCTCCAGGCCCCCGGCCCGCCCAGCGCAGCTCGGGTCCGCCTCTGACCCGCGCACGCCCCTCCCGCGCCCGCGTCTTCGGCGCCGGCGGCCGGGGGCGGGAG
>SJYV01052997.1:1378084-1500463 GCA_006410875.1 Neotragus pygmaeus | reverse complement strand
AGTCCCTTGGACAACAAGGAGACCAAACCAGTCAATCCTAAAGGAAATCAGTCCTGAATAGTCACTGGAAGGACTGATGCTGAAGCTGAAACTCCAATACTGTGGCCACCTGATGTGAAGAACTGGTTCATTAGAAAATACCTTGATGCTAGGAAGGATTGAAGACAGGAGGGACAGAGAATGACATGGTTGGATGACATTACAGACTTGATGGACATGAGTTTGAGCAAGATTCAGGAGTTGTTGTTAGATAGGTAAGCCTGGTGTGCTACAGTCCAGGGGGTCACAATGAGTTGGACAAGATGAGCGGCTGAACTGAACTGAGCACGTCACTCATTTTACATTTCTCCAAACCCAGAGAATGTACAGGGCTCTCGAGGTGGCACTAGCAGTAGTGAACTCAGTTGCCAGTGCAGGAGATATAAGAGACACAGGTTCGATCCCTGGATCAGGAAGATACCCTGGAGGAGAACATAGCAATACACTCCAGTATTCTTGTGTGGTGAATCCAATTGACAGAGGAGCCTGGTGGATTTCAGTCCTTGGGGTCACAAAGAGTTGTACATGACTGAGGGATTTAGCAAACACACATGCCTAGATTATACAGCACCAGGAGTCAGCCTTAATGTAAACTATGGGCTTTGGCTGATAATAACATGTTAATGTAGCTTCATAAATTGTAACAAGTGTACTATCTGGTGAGGAATGATGATAATGATGGAGGTTATGCATGTATCAAGACAGAGTGGGACGTCTGTGTACTTTCCTCTGAGTATGATTGTGGTCCTAAAAATGCTCTGCTGCTGCTGCTGAGTCGCTTCAGTCGTGTCCGACTCTGTGCGACCCCATGGACTGCAGCCCACCAGGCTCTGCCATCCCTGGGATTCTCCAGGCAAGAACACTGGAGTGGGTTGCCATTTCCTTCTCCAATGAATGAAAGTGAAAAATGAAAGTGAAGTCGCTCAGTCGTGTCCGACTGCTAGCGACCCCATGGACTGCAGCCCACCAGGCTCCTCCGTCCATGGGATTTGCCAAGCAAGAGCACTGGAGTGGGGTGCCATTGCCTTCTAAAAATGTCTATTATGAGAGAAAGAGAGAGGGGTGAAAACAACAACAAAATAATAACAGTGAGGGAAGATGATTCTAGGGGAGATGTTTCATCAGTCCTGTTTCTCACCGTCTTAGAACAGTGGAGCAAAATAGTTAATGTTTTGAACATGTCCCAGATTTTGTCACTTTCCCACCAGTTCTACTTCTATTTTAGATATTTAGAGCTAATTGACTCTGGAAAATAGTATTTCAGTCACGTACTAGCTGGCCTCCCTGGGTCCAGTCGTTTCCTCTTCCAATCCATGTGCTACACTGGTTCTAGGCTTACATTTCACAAATCACTTACTTCACCCCACTACTTGAATATCTCATAACTTCCTGTTACCAGATGAAGTCTAACTTTTCAAAATGCCATAGTAGATCTGAGCAGGTTAAATGTTGCAATCCCCATTTAGTTCACAACAAAAGAATACATAAAATAAGTATATTATGAATAAAACACTCACACACAAATGTGTCCCTTTAGAAATGGAAAGTGTGGTAAGGAAACAAGCTTTACAAAGTGAATTACAATAAAATCTGATAAGTAATAAATTCTTAAATAGTAAAGCAGAAATATGAGGCAATCTTATTAATTCTAAGAAACTCTCTCCTGGCGAAGGCCTTGTAAAGAAACATGGGTATCATCAGACCAGAGGTTGGGGAAAATTGTTTAAGCAAATATTAAGCTCAACTGAAGCAGTGAGTTTAAAATGTATTCACTTTGAGGAAACAAAGTAGACAATATAGTTAATTTTTGGTGAAAATGAAACGTGTATGGCACATTTTGATTAAAAAAAAATACATATAACCTAAAGAATTGGAAGTTTTGATGAGCTTAATAAGAAGAATTAAAGATAGTGGGTTTGGTTTACTCCAATTAATTCAGTTTAATCCCAGATGGTCTTAAATGGGTATCACTATAAAGAAAGCTGAGCACCAAAGAATTGATGCTTTTGGACTATGGTGTTGGAGAGGACTCTTGGAGAGGAGACACAACCAGTCCATCCTAAAGGAGATCAGTCCTGAATATTCATTGAAAGGACTGATGCTGAGGCTGAAACTCCAATACTTTGGCCACCTGATGCGAAGAGCTGACTCCCTGGAAAAGGCCCCAATTCTGGGAAAGATTGAAGGCAGGAGGAGAAGGGGACAATAGATGGCATCACCAACTCAATGGACATGAGTTTGGGTAAACTCCGGGAGTTGCTGATGGACAGGGAGGCCTGGCATGCTGCAGTCCATGGGGTCACAAAGAGTCGGACATGACTGAAATGAACTGAACCCCAGATGGTCTTAAATGATTATAATAAAATCAACTCTTGATTTTACAGTAAATAATAATATTAATAGTAATAGAAAATAAGGCTATTCACTAGGGGAGATAGAGGAGGAGCTGTAAATAATGGGATTAAAGCTTTGCCCAGGTTTGTTATAAAGGAATATGATCCCATGTGACTGGTGGAAGAAATGATATTAGTGGCTGCTGGATTATGCTTCTGCTGTCAGTGCCTATCTTGAGTTTCTAGTACAAAAGGTCCAAGTTGAGGTTTAAAACTTAAAACCCAGTGCCAGTTTCCACTGTACAGCAAATGATTCCCTTATATATGTGCACATATTCATTCTTTTTTGAAATTCTTTTCCCATTTAGGTTATTACAGAGTACCTGGAACTAACACATCATTGCTAATCAATTATATTCCAATATAAAAATTTTTTGAATTACTTAATCCATGGAAAGTAAATAAATCTTACTTTGTACTACTCTGCCATCTAAGGACTCAGACCAGAAGCATTTTTAATTTTAAAACATTAAAAATTAAGATGTTTAAATATTTTTTTAAAAAAGTCTAATTGTTAGTGACTCAACTGTTTACTAAAAGAGCAAATATTTAGGGATAAAACTAGATATGAAAATAGTCTAAATTTATCACTCAATGATGACTCAATGATGGTCATTTTTGTTTCTCTACTACTTAGAATCATACACAAATTTGATCTTTGCATTCCTTTGCCATGGAGAAGGCAATGGCACCCCACTCCAGTATTCTTGCCTGGAAAATCCCATGGATGGAGGAGCCTAGTAGGCTGCAGTCCATGGGATCACTAAGAGTCGGGCACGACTGAGCGACTTCACTTTGACTTTTCATTTTCATTCATTGGAGAAGGAAATGGCAACCCACTCAGTGTTCTTTCCTGGAGAATCCCAGGGACGGGGGAGCCTGGTGGGCTGCTGCCTATGGGGTCGCACAGAGTCGGACACGACTGAAGTGACTTAGCAGCAGCAGCAGCAGCAGTGCTTAAGCTTAAGGTCTCTAAAATCAGACCTCTTCAGGTCACATCTTATATCATGACCCCACTCCGTAACATCTCTGATGTCAGTTGCTGTATCGCTAAGGTGGCAAGAAAGATGGGCTGCTCTCCATAGTTCATTTTGAGGAATTAAAGATTCAGTAGTTGAAAAAACTTTAAGGACTGCCAGGGATACAATATAAGTGCTGTCAAGGTGAGGAAAATCACAAGATGCAATGAATTATATCATTATCAACTCATAATTATTTCTGTTGTCCCTTCCGGGGAAACAAAACTCATCAGCACCCTTCAGGCTGCTACCATCAATGGTCAGGTCTTCATCCCCCCAACCCAGCAGCCCTGGCTTCTCTCACTCTTCAACCTGGATCACCACCTACTGCTGGTCCATCACGCCAGACTCCACTTTTCCGACAATGTCCCCACGGTGCAGAGCCCTCACATTCAGCGCTCAGACCTAACTTCTTTCTCTTTATGTGATTTTGTCCAGATCCTGATTTACAAATCTTTTGTTAAATGATGCTTCCTAAATTTAAATCTCCTAGACAGAACTCTCTCCTGAACTTAAAATTCTTACATCTGATTGCCTACCAGGGGCTTCCCCGGTGGCTCAGTGGTTAAAAAAAAAAAAAGAAAAAAATTGCCTGCCATTGTAGAAGACATGAGTTTGATCCCCAGGTTGGGAAGATCCACTGGTGAAGGAAATGGCAACCCACTCCAGTATTCTTGCCTGGGAAATCTCATGGACAGAGGAGCCTGGCAGCATACAGTTCATGGGGTATCAAAAGAGTCAGACACGACTGAGCAACTGAACAACAATAGCCTACTGAAAATCACCACGTGGGCGACAGATAACCCACATTTAAATTCTTCCTAACTGAAAATAGTGTCTTTTCTAAAAACCTGTTGCACCCACAATTTTCCTGATCTTGTTTTTCAACAGCATCCTCCTTGACATATAGTTTAGGATAAAAGCCTTGGAAACATTCTGGGTTCCTTTTTTTTCTTTCAAGCTGTTGTGTCTAAGCTGCCAGTAAACTTTTCTGCTTCTGTCATCAACATACGCCCCAAAACTGCCCACCTCTTAGAACATCCTGCCTGGTCTCTCCTGGTCTCTCCTGGTCCAGGCCATCACTGTCTCCTGCTAGGATTTTTGGAGACCTTCCAAATTGGTCTCCTTCCTTTTACCTTCCCCTCAACTGTAGTTCTCAATTCAGGTGCTTCTGAAAGCACCTGAACATTTCACTCACAACAATCCTCTGCTCACACTGTTCCAGTGACTGTCATTTTCACTGAAGCCCTGCCCACCACCTCGGACCTATAGTCTATCTTGACCAGCACCTGTTACTTTTTTGGATTTCCCTCTTGGGTCTACTCAATCAGTTCAGTTCAGTCACTTAGTCCTGTTGGACTCTTTGTGGCCCCATGGACTGCAGCACACCAGGCTTCCCTGTCCATCACCAACTCCCAGAGCTTGCTCAAATTCATGTTCATCGAGTCAGTGATGCCATTCAACCATCTCCTCCTCTGTAGCTCATCCTGCCTTCAACCATACCCAGCATCAGGGTCTTTTCTAATAAGTCAGTTCTTTACATCAGGTGGCTAAAGGATTGTAGCTTCAGTTTCATCATCAGTACTTCCAATGAATATTCAGGCCTGGTCTCCTTTAGGATGGATTGGTTGGATCTCCTTGCAGTCCAAGGGACTCTCAAAACTCTTCGCCAACACCACAGTTCAAAAGCATGAATTCTTCAGTGCTCAACTTTCTTTATAGTCCAACTCTTACATCCATACAAGACTACTGGGAAAAAAAATATGGCTTTGACAATACAAACATTTATCGGTAAAGCAATGTCTCTACTTTTTAATATGCTGTCTAGGTTTGTCATAGCTTTTCTTCCAAGAAGAAAGTGTCTTTTAATTTCTCATTGCAGTCACTATCTGCAGTGATTTTGGAGCCCTCAAAAACAAAGTCTCTCACTGTTTTCATTGTTTCCCCATCTACTTGCCATGAAGTAATGGGACCAGATGCCATCATCTTCGTTTTCTGAATGATGAGTTTTAAGCCAGCTTTTTCACTCTCCTCTTTCACTTTCCTCAAGAGGCTCTTTAGTTCTTCACTTTCTGCCATAAGGGTGGTATCATCTATGCATCTGAGGTTATTGATATTTCTCCTGGCAATCTTGATTCCAGATTGTGCTTCATCCAGCCCAGCATTTCTCATGATGTACTCTGCATAGAAGTTAAATAAGCAGGGAACAATACACAGCCTTGACATACTTCTTTCCTGATTTGGAACCAGTCTATTGTTCCATGTCCAGTTCTAACTGTTGCTTCTTGACCTGCATACAGATTTCTCAGGAGGCAGGTAAGGTGGTCTGGTATTCAAATCTCTTTAAGAGTTTTCCAAAGTTTGTTGTGATCCACACAGGTAAAGGCTTTGGTGTAGTCAGTAAAGCAGAAGTAAATGATTTTCTGGAACTCTGTTGCTTTTTCGATGATCCAGCGGATATTGGAAATTTGATCTCTGGTTCCTCTGCCTTGTCTAAATCCAGCTTGAACATCTGGAATTTGACAGTTAATGTACTGTTAAGATTGGCTTGGAGAATTTTAAGCATTAGTTTGCTAACATGTGAAATCAGTGCAATTTTGTGGTAGTTTGAGCATTCTTTGGCATTGCCTTTCTTTGGAATTGGAATGAAAACTGACCTCTTTCAGTCCTGTGGCCAGCTAAGTTTTCCAAATTTGCTGGCATATTGAGTGCAGCACTTTCACAGCATCATCTTTTAGGATTTGAAACAGCTCAACTGGAATTCTATCACCTCCTCTAGCTTTATTCATAGTGATGCTTCATAAGGCCTGCTTGACTTTGCATTCTGGTCTACTCAATAACTAATAAACAATGTGAATGGGAACTCCTTGCATACATAAAATGAGCAGATTAGCCAATACAATAGCTTATCTATAATATAGAATAAGAGGACCAGTATGCTATATGGTTTTGAATAAATGATGAAAGCTTTTTTTATTTTGACTTCCTTATGCTAATTTTGAAGAAAATGTGTTTGGTACCAGAAGAAAGAAAAGGGAAGGGAGAAATTGAAAGAGAGAGAGACAGAAAGTAAGGAAGTACAAAAGGAAGCTAGATATATACATAAAAATAGTTTTATGATGATAAATGGACAATTATTTTACATACTTTATTATTTATTTATTTTTACTTTTTAGTTAATTTATTATAAAGGCTAATTACTTTATAATATTTTGGTGGGTTTTGCCATACATTGACATGAACCAGCCATGGGTGTACATGTGTCCTCCATCCCGAATCCCCCTCCCACCTCCCTCCACATCCCATCCCTCTGGGTTGTCCCAATGCACCAACTTTGAGTTCCCTGTTTCATGTATTGAACTTGGACTGGTCATCTACTTCAATATGGTAATATACATGTTTAAATGTTATTCTCTCAAATCATCCCACCTTTTCTTTCTCCCACATAGTCCAAAAGTCTGTTCTTTGTATCTGTGTCTTTTTTGCTGTTTTGCATATAGGATCATCGTTATCATCTTTCTAAATTTCTTGTATATGCATTAGTATACAGTATTGGTGTTTTTCTTTCTGACTTACTTCACTCTAAAATAGGCCCAACTTTCATCCACCTCATTAGAACTGATTCGAATGTATTATTTTTAATGGCTGAGTATAAAAAGTTATGACCAACCTAGATAGCATATTGAAAAGCAGAGACNAAGGCTTTCTTCTCTCTCCTTGCTGTTCTTTGGAACTCTGCATTCAGATGCTTATATCTTTCCTTTTCTCGTTCGCTTTTCACTTCTCTTCTTTTCACAGCTATTTGTAAGGCCTCTTCAGACAGCCATTTCCTTAAATTACAAGGGAGTCTGTGCTCATGAAACAGGCATGGGCTTGTGTTTACAAAGATCATTTTTGCACATATCTGAAAGATGTTTGTACAAGTGAATAAAATGGGTTGAATTTACATTGCTTGAACTCCTGCATGCTCCCTGATGCTAAACAAAAGATGCTGCAGAAATGGAAAATGGAGGTTTCTTTCTTTAACTCTGTCGTATCATTGGGCGCCATTAAGAAGCTGTTAGCTTCAGTGCCTCAGACGTATCAAATGAAGGGATGCCCTTTGAAGGTGGGATCGCAAGCCATTTCCTCCATGCTTTGCTTTGTGCTAGAATAAGATTCTCTCTAAAACATGGTTTGATTGTGTGCTTCCAGCAGATATCGGTCCTCAAGAGATGGTTCCGAGCAGGAAGAACATGGTTCTTGTGGATGGAATCATACTGAATGGCCCCACAACAGATGCAAAAGCAGGAGAAAGATTTGTGGAAGATGCCTGTAGACTAATAATGGAAGAGGTGGTTTTGAAGGCTACAGACATCAATGAGAAGGTAAATGTAAAAGCCTGTGAGAAACCGTGAGAACGGGACTGCTAGGTTTCATCCACCCTTGGATGGCTAGATGTAAGGGGAAGAGGAGTCATACTTTCATTTCCTGTGTACTTTTGTTTCAAGGGGATGCCTAGATACCAAAGTTGGTACCCACTCTCCCACCCCACTTCAGCTTCCAGACCCCCATCCAGTTTCTGCTTTCCTGGAAAGCAGCCAGCAGGTGTGGGGAGACTGGCCAAGACCCAGAGTTTAACCAGGTAAGGCTGTGAAGCGCAGGGTGAACCTTTCTGCCCCGGATGACGATGCAAGTTATAAAGCAACCGATGATCTGATTTCCATGGTCTCCAGCACACACCCTGCTTCCCATTGTCTGGTTCATATTCCTTACGTTACTAGTGAAATCAAGCAGAAGGCAGAAAAAGTGTGAAAAGGTTTTAAACTTACCCGAGGCTCTTTAATAGCAGTTTGTCTGAGCTTAGACTGGGAATCTTGGGTTGCTAAGTCTGACTTTTCTGACTGGTACCAGTGACCAGTTCTACCTTTCAAATTCAGACGCAAATCGATATTGGCATCACCACTAATGACATCTGTCTTAGTAGTAATTATTTTGTGCCAATTGATAATCTAAGAACTACTCCATATGTGTTTGTGTATTTAACCCATGTGTTCGTGTATTGAATATGTAAAGACCCCTAAGATGCCGGTACCATTGATCAATTCCGTTTTAGAGATGAGGGTTAAAGCGTGGCACAAGATGTCAAGGATGTTGCCCCGAAGAACATGCCAGTGGGTCTTGGAGCCAGCGCCAGACTTCAGGCTGGTTTCAGAGTCTGTGCTTTTCATGGCTTCTCACGGTGTCTCTCAGAATCTCACAATTAATAGCTATCACAGTGATCACCTTTCATATATCAAATCACTGAAGGTATTTCCTAATTTTGTGCTTATAATTGAGTTTTCTCCTGTCTTAGCTGTACCCGGGGAATGTTTTGGACCTGCTTTACTTTGGAGCACAGTACTCCCCTGGAAACTTTTTATATTGGCCTTTATTTAGTCATTAAATATTAATTGAGTCTAGCTAAGGATAAAACATTATACTCAGCCCCGGGGGATATAAAGAAAAGTAAGATAAAGGCTCAGCTTTGAACAGAATCGGAATAAAAAACAGGCGGTCCCAAGAAGGTGGTAAATGCCGTGTGGTTTAGGCAGACTTTGGATAGATCTCACTGAGAAGTGGACACCTTGGACTTTGATGCAGAATCTGAGGATGAAATAGGTGTTTGTTTTTGTTGTTTTTTATTTGGCTGCATCCAGTCTTGTCTGCAGCATGAGGGATCTAGTTCCCCGACCAGGGATTGAGCCCAAGTCCCTATGTTGGGAGCATGGAGTCTTAGCCCCTGGACTGCCAGGGAAGTTCCTGGAGTAAGATTTTGATGGGTAGAGAGAAGTGGGCCCAGGTGTGTTGCAGAAAGTGGAAGGTGAATGAGGGGGAGAGAGTTATAATAGGGCAAGGTATTTATTACACCAAGGGGCCCCCTCACGTGGAAAGAAGGGTTCATACAGGGCAGTGATGGGAGACAGGATGAGAAGGGTAGGCTTAAAATCCTAAGTTGTCAACTCAGTGGCCCCAAGCCCATTGCAATATGGTAGTCATGCAGTGGACAGGCATCCACGTGAAGCTGGATTGTTATGTTAGAGTTGGGAGAGGGAGGTGAGGTTTTCATGCTGCTGACTTAGCCTACTTGGTCAGAGACTCAACACATCCCCTTTCAAAGGTGGCCTGAGGATAGGATGGGTCCCCATACTTAGTGATGGGCGTCCCACGTGGTGATAATGTTAAAGAACCTGCCTGCCAATGCAGGAGATATGAGACTCGAGTTCAGTTCCTGAGTCAGGAAGAGCCCCTGGAGGAGGGCATGGCTACCCTCTCCAGTCTTCTCGCCTGGAGAATCTCAAGGACAGAGGAGCCTGGCGGGCTACAATCCATAGGGTCACAAAGAGGCAGACACGACTGAAGCGACTGAGCACACGCACAGCCCGGCCATGCTTAGTGACATGCTTACCTCTGGCCCCCTCTTCTGTAGAACACTCTTCCTCAGCCACTTCTTTCCAATTGAACTGTAACTAACTTTCAGTCAAATTTACTGCCTTTGGAGTGCAGTTCTATGAGTTTTGACAAATCACGTAACCACCAACAGAATTAAAACGCAGAACAGTTCCGTCACCCCCCATTTCCCTGGGCCCCTCCGTGTCAGCCTCTCCCCTCACCTCTGGCCCCTGGCAACCACTGATTTGTGTTTGTGGGGTTTTGCTGTCCTTGCAGTTTTTTCACCAGCATTACATGAATTCATGGTCCTTCCTTTGCATNACGTGCCAGCTGGAAAGCTCAAGCTGGCCTTTGGCGGTTCCTTGCCCCCATCCTTCCTGTGTTATTGCTTCCCAGGTTCTACTGATGGTGCATATGTTCAATATCTCCAGATATGCTTCATTCCTGAGGCAGCCAGCCTCATCCAGACCACTACCTTCTCTTGCCTGCTTTATTAGTTCAGTTCAGTTCAGTTCAGTCGCTCAGTAGTGTCCGACTCTTCACGACCCCATGAATCGCTTATTAGAGTAAACTCTTATTTCCAATTTTACTTGGAATCTCCATATTGCAACCAAAGCCGTTGTCTAAAACTAATATTATCCCATGTAATTCCCTTGTCCAAAGCACATCCGTGTTTTTTTAGAGCCACATTCAAACTCTGTAACATGTGACATGAAGCCCGTCACCATCCGAGCCTTGTTTTATCTCTTCATTCATTCCTTCGGCACACTGTTGATGACCTCTTGTATGGCAGGCTCTGTTAGTTCCTTGGGAGTCGTTAGAGAACTGCCCGACGCCTCTGCTCTCACGAGGATTGTGTGTCCCAGGTGAATTACACAGCACGTTGCAAGGTGACAGGGGCTGTGGCAAAGGAAGAAAAGAAGAGCTGGGGGTGGGTGCTTCTGCAGGTAGAGTAACACACGGCTTGTGACTTTAAATAAAGACTGGGGATTGCTGACTTGACAGAGGGACATCTGAGAAGAGTTTTGAATGNGGTGACAGGGGCTGTGGCAAAGGAAGAAAAGAAGAGCTGGGGGTGGGTGCTTCTGCAGGTAGAGTAACACACGGCTTGTGACTTTAAATAAAGACTGGGGATTGCTGACTTGACAGAGGGACATCTGAGAAGAGTTTTGAATGAAGTGAGGAAGTTAGCTTTGAGGAGACTTGGGTGGAGGTTGCATTCCGGGCCGAGGGTGAAGACTCTGATGTGGGAACGCGTCTGGTACGTACAAGGAGCGGAAAGGAGGCCAGGGTGTGGGGTGGGGGGCGCATCAGTACCACCAGGGAAACATGTACAGGATCAGTGCAGGTCATTGTAAGGACTTGGGCTTCTACTCTGAAGGAAATGGGGAGCCATCAGACGTATTTGAGCAGAGGGCTGCCTGTGGCTGAGATAGAAGAAGAGCATTCTGGATGCTGACTGCGGGGCTGAGAGCAGATGGCGTGGGGCCGGGGGCCAGGGACGGAGACAAGTGGGGGAGCTGTTCCGGGATTCCAGCTCCACTTTTCCCTAGCTCCCCCATGCTCTGAGTTCAAGCCACACCCAGTGGACTTCTCTCTTCAGATGGGCCATGAGTGCCCTTGTATCCCACCCCCTGCTTGTCCTGTTCTTCCTCCTAGAAGGCCCCTTGCATGACTCCCACCCCTTATAATCTTTGCTTGGTTCTTTCCTTGTTCAGTCAGCAAATCATGTCTGACTCTTTGTGACCCATGGGCTGCAGCACGCCAGGCCTCCCTGTCCCTCACTAGCTTCTGGAGTCTGCCCAAGCTCGTGTCCATTCACTCGGTGATGCCGTCCCACCCTCTCATCCTTTGCCACCCTCTTCTCCTTCTGCCTTCAACATTTCGCAGCCTTATTTTGGCCCACTTGGATGTGAGTGCTTTCAGGACTTCTTCCGAAATCCAAGACAGAGCCCCCTGCTTTGTGGCAACAGCCTCTGCTTTACCAGAGGTCAGAGCTCTGCTCCCAGGGAGCGTGCCTGCCCCTTTGCACCTCTCTGTCTTCCACTCATCTGGAAGCTTCACGAGGGTGGGGTCCATGTTCCCTACATCCGCTCCACACCTGGCTCCAGTGAGTGCCCGTAACCGTGCTGTTGCCGAATCCCCAGGTCTGTGAGTGGCGGCCCCCTGAAGAGCTGAAGCGGCTTCTTGACTTGGAGCTGAGGGACGCGGGAGAGCCGCACCACCGGCTGCTGGAGCGCTGCCGGGACATCATACGCTACAGTGTCAAGACCAGTAAGAGCTTCCCCTCCCTTCATCTGTGCCACAGACAGTTCTTCCATTCTCTTTAGCATGTGTTTATCCCATGGTTGGGGCGTCCCCGGTGGCTCTGCAGTAAAAAATCTACCTGCAGTGCAGGAGACATAAGAGATGTGGGCTCGATCCCTGGGTTGGGAAGATCCAACTGGAGGAGGGATGGCAACCCACTCCAGTACTCTTGCCTGGAGAATCCCATGGACAGAGGAGCCTGGCAGGCTACAGTCCATGGGGTCGCAAAGAATCGGACATGATAGAAGCGACTTAGCATACACAGACCTTGTAGTAAAGCTGGCTGTCAAATTCTTTATGGATGAGAAACCTGGATGAAAACTAGTGGTCCTGAGGTTTTGATGGTGGTTCCTCCAATCCCTAGGACAGATGTGTTGTCAGGGCCAAAGATAGGTTGAAAGAAAAACTGATGGTGTTAAGCAGTCTTATATAAATACTGTCTGCTCCTCAGCAATCCCCATCCTCCATTTATAACCAAGACCAGAAATTATGACTGCTATTTATCATTTCTTATGTTGGTGCCAACTGACAAATGGTAGTTTGATTACAGAATTGGTGGGGATTTAAAATCTTGACCTCCCAGAATATTGCCCCTCGACATGTCCCAGAGACTGTCTTCCTATAAACAGGGATAGATTTATTTGAAGAGCATTCTTAGAGTTGGCAAGAACCAAGTTATTTTATCCCATCTATCAGGATCAAGAGATAAAAACCTTTCAGAAGGTACAATAATGCTTAACCACTGTGATCTTTTGTAAATGCAGCAACGTGATATTTGTTTTGTGCTTAAGTCCTACTCTGACTGACTGCTAATATACTATACACCCAGTGAATAAGTTTCAAAAGTAGGGGAAAAACTTTCCAGAATATGCATTTCTCGGTGTGATATAAAGGTAATCTAGTACTTAAGACCATATAGGCATTATGCTTTGTGAGTTCTGACACTGAACTAAATTTAGTGGAAAGAACATAATAAAATCCTGGCTAAAAATAATTGGTTTATATTCCCTTAGGAAAGTCTGATGCATGTATCAAAAACCCAGTTAGCATTTCAAAAGCAAAGATACATATCTCATTATTATAGTGCATGTCAGAAGCACAGAATGACATTTAGTGCAGTAGATTTTTCAGTTTACTGGATATTTTCCATAATGTTACCATGGAAATCAATCATAAATTAACATGGAACTAAAAAAAAACTTATTAAAATTACTTGTAGCAATGTCAGGTTTCCTTTGCCAGATTAGAGGAAGTTTGCCATGTTTTATACGAAAAGACATTTTCTTTTGAGCCTCTTGTTTTTCACTGAACTAGTTTAAAGAAGAAGAAGAAAAAAAAAACCAAATGCTTTGAGTTGCTGTGAGAGGTCACTAACTAAAATGGTTCCCAAATATCCACATTTCTAAATAGGCCCCCTGCCTCTTTATTCTTCATCATGCTGGGCTTCTTATGATTGAGAATGTCAAGCCAGCTGTTAGCCTGGAGTTTGGTGTGAATATTCACACTGTGTAAAGCCAAGAACCTTTATGAGACCTTTTATAGGAGGGAAAAAATAGAAAGTTGGAACTAAAGTTTTTCAAGTCTTAAAGGCAAGTGCCTTTGAAGCCCGTTGAATCAGAAAGTTTATGTAAGCTGCGCGATGAGTCACATCTTACTCCATAGACAGGATGCCAGCTGCACTATAAAAAAATAGTCCAATCTGAAAAATTAAAAGGCCACTCACTGCCAAAAGCCTGAAGTGAACCCTGTCAGTAAGTGAAATGTGTTCAAATTAGGGAGATTGACATTGATAATTTCAGAAGGTAAATGTAGCCTCAGACTTTTTGATATGTGGACAGATTGCTCAAATAATCCCTTTCTCAGTGTTCTGGTTTGGGTCTGGGTTGTATTTAAAAGGAAACAGGTAGGACTTCTCTGGTGATGTAGCAGATAGGAATCTGCCTGCCAATGCAGGGGATACAAGTTCGATCCTTGGTTTGGGAAGATCCCACCTGCTGTGAAGCAACTAAGCCCGAGCGTTACAACTGCAGAGCCCATGCACCTAAGCCTGTGTTTCACAAGAGACGCCCCTGCAGTGAGAAGCCTGTGCACTCTAACCAGAGAGGACCACCCCCTTGCCGCAACTAGAGAAAGCCTACGTGCAGCAACAGACCCACTGCAGCCAAAAAATAAACAAATAAAAATTATTAAAAGAAAATGAAATAAATAAACCAAAGATCTCAAAAAAGTGCTCAAGTTTTGCTTAGAAACGTTCAGTAGACAGGCTTATGAGATGGATCTTCAACATTTGGTTCCCTTGTACATGACTAGATTTTAAATTTTTTTAAACTGAGATATAATATGGATTCAGTAAAGTGGACAAATCTCAGGTGCTCAACTCAGTGAATTTGTACGTATCTGTATGTAAGTGACCATCACTCATATCAAGGTATAGACCATTCCTGGGACTCCAGAGGCTCCTTAAGCCTGGTGCTAATCAATGTCTCCTTGCCAGACATCTCACCTCTGGCAGCATCAGTTAGCTTTGCCCCATATTGAGCATCGTATAACTGGAGTCATGCACTGTATGCCCTCTGTATCCAGCTGCTTTCATTGTCTGAAGGATTCACATATGTTACTGCTGTATTGATAGTTTTCTTTCTTTTTTATTGCTGTGTGGATTAATATTCTGCTTCAATTTACAGACCATCCAAGATTTTTCAACCAGTTATATGCTGGGCTTGATTATTACTCTTTGGTGGCCAGATTTATGACAGAAGCATTAAACCCAAGTGTGTAAGTACATTTTACTGGAATTTTACACTGAATATGGATTAGGGCTTTTGTTAAGTAGATGAAGTTTTATTTCATGAACTTCTATTTAATTGTTTCATTTGTGCAGTGTCATCATAAATAATGGAAGCGGCTCCTGACACTTAGCAGTATTTAAAGAGCAGTTTGATATGATAGTGGTACTGTGAGATGGTTAAGGCAGGAATTCTCTCCACTTAACAGATGAGAAAATCGATTAAGCAACTTTTCATTTATTCCTGCATGAAAAGCCATATCTGGGCTAAGGTGCTGGAGAGATTCTTTGTGTAAAAGCAGATATTAGCTTCGCCTTCATGAAGCAAATAATCTAGATATAGGGACGCTGCATGCAAATTAATCCAAATGATTTGCACAGATTAATGTCATATTTTCAAATGAAAGAGAGATGCTATAAATATACATGGGACAATTTTTCCTAGTTGTGCACTCAGGGAAGTCTACTCTAAGCAGGTGACAGCTGAGAGGTGAAGAATGAGTGGAAGTTAGCTGGGTGAAAAGAGGAAGGAACAGCACGTACAAATGCCTTGTGGCAGGAGACAGCCTGACATAGCTACGAATGGACAGTCAGGGTGGGGAAACTGAGAAAGCTGTGAGGGGCGTCGGGGGGATAAGACTGGAGCCAGACATGGGGGACCCAGTAGGCCAGGTTCGTGAGTCATTCTAAAAGCCTGTGAAGATTTCCAAATCACTAAGTGACATCTGCTTATTGAAAAGATCACTGGAAATATAGAAAGTGGATTGGAAGGGTGAGGTGCCTTAGTCAGGTGAGAGATGATAGTTGCTTGGATTTAGACAGAAGTGGTAGGAATAGAAAAAAAAAATGTGTTTGGAAGATAAAACAGAAAAGCCTGGATAATATACTAGATCTTGGAAATGGAAACAGGAGGGAAGTTTATAAGATGATGCCTAGGTTTCTGGCTTTAATAGTTGGGCTGATGGTCGTGTCAGTCATTGAGATGACAGTTTTCAAGTATACAGTGGAAAAAGCAAGAGCAGTAATTCAGTTTTCCTTCTTTCTTTCTTTTTAGTAATTCAGTTTTCAATTGTGAGCATTTGTGTTTGCAGTAATTTCAAAATATCTAAGGGTATGCTTTTGGAGAGTTGAGATATACATGGGCCTGGAAGCCTGGTATTTTTATGGAATTATAAATTTAGGTGTTACTGGTCATGGATGAGATTCCTTAAGTCAGGCATTCTCAGCTCCTTCTGCTCTTTGACTCAACCTGGGAGCTTTTAAAAAAATATTAAAGGAAAATGACACCACCACCCCCACCCCTCAACCAAGAAAAATCCCAACAGAGCCCAAGGAAATCTGAATTTCTGTCAGTGTGTCCCAGGCACTGATACATTTTCATAGCCCAACAAGTGATTTCAGTGAGCAGGATGGAGACACTTTGAATAAAATTAAACCAGGAGTGGGAGAAGCACTGCCTGCAGGACAGAACAGGGAGGGAGGCGAGCAGAGGGCTCAGCCTGGCCTTGAGGGCTTCCGGCATTCCCTGGTCGGGAGGCAGAGGGCCCACCTGCAATGGAGGGAGGAGGAGGAGAAAGTCCAGGGGAAGTCTGGGGCCCATGGAGGAGAATGTCCAGAGTCCTTTTGAGTGTTAAGACAAAGACTGAAAAATATCCCCTGGATTAACAATTTGGGTGTCATGGGTGACTTCCGTCAGATAATTTTTTGTAGAATATTCAAGACAATCCCAGATACCAGGTTACAATGGGTAGAAGAGATAAGCGGTAGGAAAAATAGTAAAATTACACAATTCTGTGACCCTTTTCTTGTAAGTCCTGGGATTTTTCTAACTCCTCATCTGGGTTCTTTTACTGAAATATTTAGAGGCTTTTGAAGTATTAAATTGCTGAACAGGCCCCTCAAAATCTCACTAAGCCATGAGCACATTCTGTATCACCCCCTCCTCCACCTCCAGGTTTATAGTTTTTATTTCCCTTTTATGTGTAATACATTTTTTTTTACNCATCTGGGTTCTTTTACTGAAATATTTAGAGGCTTTTGAAGTATTAAATTGCTGAACAGGCCCCTCAAAATCTCACTAAGCCATGAGCACATTCTGTATCACCCCCTCCTCCACCTCCAGGTTTATAGTTTTTATTTCCCTTTTATGTGTAATACATTTTTTTTTACATATGTCCCATTTTTCACACTTTTAGTATGTTAGTTTCCTAAACATGGTTGAAAATAGAACCTAAATTGTTGAAAAATGATGTAATGTCTGTAGAGTGCTTGGCACATAGGGAGGTGATACACAGTAGGTGTTCTTCTTTTTCCCCTCTTTACCAAAGTTTTTTTTCTTCTAGATGTTAGCATAATCTCATTAAATTCCGTGACTATAAATTTAAATGTGTCTGTTTAGCTTACTTATTTAGAGTACACATTTACTCAGATTCAGTTTAGTGTCCTCACAGAATTGTTGGAGAAGGAGATGATACAAAGTAGTCATCCTCCAGCTTTCTGGAGGAAGAAAGAAGTGTCACAAAATGACCTGGTAACTGTCTCAGGCTGGACTTCCTGGGCAGCTGCTCCAGATGGAGCTTAGCGAGCAGGCTGTTTATTAAGGGAGACCCTTAGATCTCTGTGGGTGCTGGAGGGGAAGGAAACAGCTGGGCAGAGTTAGGAGTCAAGTCACCGTGCAGGCTCTGAGACCCGGAGTCAAGCCACCGTGCAGGCTCTGAGACCCCGCTGGCTGACTCCATGGGCTGGAGCTACCTGGCCCTGCAGGGTGTTCTGGAGTTGGGACCACGTGGCCAGNAGCTGGGCAGAGTTAGGAGTCAAGCCACCGTGCAGGCTCTGAGACCCGGAGTCAAGCCACCGTGCAGGCTCTGAGACCCCGCTGGCTGACTCCATGGGCTGGAGCTACCTGGCCCTGCAGGGTGTTCTGGAGTTGGGACCACGTGGCCAGGCCTAGTTGGCCCTCCAGATGGACCAGTCATCGGGTGTGGATGACCACAGGACATGCCTAAAGTGGGTAACTTAGCAATGCTCCCTGCTGACAGCATTCCAACCCTCTGCCACAAACCTCCACCACAGGGATCCAGGTAGCACCTTATAGTCAAATCACCACACTGGAAGAGATGTCCATGGTGCTCTTGCCATTTGTACCAACACGGGAGGGTGGTGGAGGAAACCCAGGCTCTACAGCGGACTGCTCGGGTAGCTCACGGTAGTAGCCTAATAAACCTGGTTGCCACGGCAGTGACTTTTCTTTAACCAACTGTCAAAACAGCATCCAAAGAGCAAAGTGGCCATTGCTCGTGGCTCATACAAAGACTGCAGACACACTGCTTTGATCTCGCCTGGTGGAAGCAGAGTTTCTGTAAATTAAGACTTCGAAGTGGCTAGCGCCCCGAGCGCACTGGCTACCGGCATCTGTCCAGCCACGACCAGCACCGTCACGGTCTCTGTGTTATTTCTGTATTTCTGAAGGATTCATTTCCAAAGACTCGACCCACACTTCAGCAGCCACTTGGTTTAATAAAGCGATGTGCATTTCTTGGGACTCCATAGGGATGGTTTGACTCTAGTCATAGAAGTGAAGTGTTTTTTATATCTATCTAGTTATACGTATGAGGTGTCCCCAGTGTTTCTGTTAGTGGAAGAAGCGGTTCTGAAGAAAATGATTGAATTTATTGGCTGGAAAGAAGGGGATGGAATATTTAACCCAGGTAAGTACAATTAGTTACTGCCTCCATTAAAGCATCTTCAATTTTATTCCTGCCTTAATATGAGGAACAGCTCCCTGCAGATTTCCACATGACACAAAGTTAGGNAAAGAAGGGGATGGAATATTTAACCCAGGTAAGTACAATTAGTTACTGCCTCCATTAAAGCATCTTCAATTTTATTCCTGCCTTAATATGAGGAACAGCTCCCTGCAGATTTCCACATGACACAAAGTTAGGTATGAATCATGCTGCTGGGGAGGATCAAGTTTGTGCCTTTCTCCAGAGTATGATATTTTGGATAAATGCTACAGAAATGACATACATGCCAACAAGTGAGATGTCTAAAATTTTGGATCTATATCCAACATAAATGAATTTATCTACTGGTGGGAATTTGAAGGGCTATTATATGTTTATCAAGCTTATCAATTCATTTTCCTTGAGAAGTTTCCTGAATTGTATTTTGTTTCCCCTACAGTCTTTCTTGGGGACCAGGGAGGAGCGCATGCTGTCATTTTATTGATTAAAGACAGAAAGAATATTATTCCTGTTAACTGTGGAATCCTGGGTACCAGCCCTACATCCATAGATGGAAGCTTTGAGTTTAGAAAAACTCTGGAATGAGAGAATAGACCAAAACTTCTGGAGTTGGAGATGAGGACGTGTGTAAAAGGAATGGGAGGGGGGTGCTCCCTTGACTTTGACAGTCCTTTGTCATTAGACAGGCGTGCCCACAGCCATCCGTGACCCCCACTGTGGCTGGCACTCTGGGGACAATGAAGTGATGCTATCCATATTTCCACTTTTGTTTCTGCAGGTGGTTCAGTGTCCAATATGTATGCCATGAATTTAGCCAGATACAAGTACTGTCCTGATATTAAGGAAAAGGGGCTGTCTGGCTTGCCAAGATTAATCCTTTTCACATCTGCAGAGGTAAAAAAAATTATTTTTGATATGAGATACAGATTTTCTGAAAATGAACATGTCATGGAAGAGGGCTTGTTTGTTTGGGGGCTCCCAAGGGTGTGTTTTGTCAGTGTGTAAATCATGTGCCTATGTACAGTGTCATATTTAATTCCAAAAGAAATTCTGATGCATTTGATATAGTAAGCCCTGGCCACCCTCTTTTGTACATCACCTTTATTTAAGATTTATAATCTGTAACATTACTGGAGAAAAGAGAACACTTAATTTCAAAGTGCCACCTCTTTCTGTGAATCTCTGCTTTGAGTGTCTTATTTATTAGAATTTATGTGATTGCTACTCATCTCAGGTCTGTCTTCTGCTCCCATTTCCTTGAGAAACTGATTGTGTTGAGTGGCTAACATGAGGGCCCTTCGAGGAAAGGGAGATGTTCAGTAACAGTGACATCATACAGACACAGTGAGAGGTCAGCCTGTGGGTGAGCGCACAGGCCCGGGGCTAGGCTGCCTGGGGCCAGTTCCTATCTCCGCTGCCTACTCTCTGAGTGACCTGGCTAAGTCAGTGAATCCTGCTGTAACTCAGTTTCCTAACTTATAAAAATGAGTGTATCAGTTAGCTCTAATATGTAACAAACTGCTCCTCAACCCAGCAGCATTGCAGCTATAGCCAGACATGGCCCTCAGGTTTGGGGACAGCCGAGCAGCGCTGGGCTTGCCTGGCCCATGGCTGCCCTGGGAGTGGCTGCGCTGGGCTGACAACAGGGATGCTCCAGCAGGCTGGCCCACCGTCGTCATGGCAACGGTGCAGGTGAAAGACATCTCAGAGACACACTGGGCCTCTTGAGTTCTGGGCTCAGAACTGGCACTTTGTTGTTTCCCCCTCACTTTCTTGGCAAAGTAAATTGCATATAGGAATCCACGTCCAAGCAGTAGGGAAATAGATTTCACCTCTTAAGGACACTCTCTGCAAAGCTGCCCAGAGACGGGATTGGATGCAGGGGGCGGTGAACAGTCTGGAGCCATAAAAACGACCCAGCAGCCACATGAGCTTAGTTGTCACCAGAGATCGAATGAGTTAGAGCATGTAGAGCAGTATCTAGCGCATACTAGACAGAAATGTTAGATCTTTGTAGTAATAGGGGGAGAGGGCTTTCCAGGTGGGACTAGTGGTAAAGAACCCACCTGCCAGAGTAGGAGACATAGGAGACACAGGTTCAATCCCTGGGTTGGGAAGATCCCCTGGAGGAGGAAACGGCAGCCCACTCCAGCATTCTTGCCTGGAGAATCCCATGGTGGGTACAGTCAGTGGGGTTGCAGAGTTGGACATGATTGAGCACCTTAGCACATATGTGCTCAGGAGAGAACGACCCAGCTACACTAACATGGGGTGCAGCTCAAGTGCTGTCTTACTTGGAAAGGATGCTTTTTATTTTTTCTGTTTGTGGTTCCAGCGGGGGCCTCTGTCCACCCCACTGCCGCTTTTTCCTCACATCCCCTCCTGTACCTCCTGCAGCAATCCGAGGGCTCCTGTCAAACGCATGAGATAGGCAAAATCTGACAGTTTTCTTCTAATTCCAACTGGACTTTCCCGTATCTGTTACTCTCTTCCAAGAGCAGAATTATCTCATTATCACAAAAGTATCATCTGTGCAGGAACCTGACCACGCCCATGTGTTTCCCCTGTCCTGCCTGGCCATTGGTCAGCTCAGCACTGAATGCAGAGTGGACACTGAGTTGGGGACAGCTAGGAGGAGTCATCTCCTCTGAGATTCTGAATTTACCTCCCCAGGCCCTTCCTCACAGGATGTTCTTTCTGTAGCAAAAGAAGAATATTTAGGAATGTGGACTTCTAGGGGAAATGCTTGGTTTCTTGAGATGATGATGGAGTAGAGTTTCTTGCCTGGATTCCAACCCTCAGGATTTCAGGTGGAGGAACCCTAGCATATCAGAAGTGCAGAGTCCCTCTGCATTTGAATTGCTATGTCCATGCCTGGAAAGGCTGATTAGATAGGGGCCCCGTTATCAGCACGGGCGCTTTCACCTTTGCCTTTTTTCATTCTTCATTTGGTTTAAAAGGCACCAGAGGAACATCCCTGGCTGTCTGGTGGCAAAGACTCTGTGCTTCCACTGCACGCGGAGCGGGTTCAGCCCCTGGTCAGGGAACTAAGATCTTGCATGCTATGTGGCGTGGCCAAAAACAAATTAATCAAGAATAAATAAATAAAATGTACCAGAGTTCTTTTATGGAATAACTGCACTAGAAGTGGGGAAGAAATTCTGTGGAAGACTAGAATGAAGATGATGCCTGGGGAAGACCAGTAACACAGGTATAGCTGGCAAATTGGGCATGAAAAGAAATTAAAACTTTGCGGAATTGTGAAACCAAGAGCTGAGTATTTTTTAAAATCTCTGTTGGAGATGTGTGTGCAAAAAGAGGCAAAATATATGCTTTGGCTAACATGCCAGCAGAGAATGAAGCCAGAAAACCAAACTCGACCTGTGTCTTAGTTTGCTCAGGCAAAATATAGACTGTGTGGCCTAAACAATAGACATGTATTTCTCAACAAATCTGGAGACCGAGATCTCCAAAACCGAGATGCTGGTAGGTTAGTTTAGTGTCTGAGCCTTGCCAGAGGGGACCCAAAGAAAAGGGAACTTTTGGAGAAAAATAATTAAAGTAAAAAAACATTTGTAGCTTCATTAGCAGTTAGATATGAACGCTAGTGTTAAAGAACCCACCTGCCGATGCAGGAGACGTAAGAGATGTGGGTTCGATCCTTGGGTCAGGAAGACCCCCTGGAGGAGGGCATTGCAGCCCACTCCAGTATTCTTGCCTGGAGAATCCCATGGACAGAGGAGCCTGGCAGGCTACAGTCCATGGGATCGCAAAGAGTTGGACACAACTGAAGCAACTTAGCACATGGGAATTCCTTAAATTTAGAGAAATCTTAGTTTTGTCATTCAAATCATTTTGGAAATCAGCATGAGGTAGTGAATATTGTCTGCCACTCAAAAGCGAGGAGGAAGGAAGCCCTTTTCACTCCCAGGCCAGCAACCAGTTGTTCTGGTTCCTCTCCAGCAGGGTCCAGGCTGGGGTGAGGCAGTGAGGTGACTAGAGTACATGTCTCAAGGTCACACATTCTTAAATTTTGCACTGAAGGTGTCTCACCCGCTCCACCCCCTTAGTGGCCCTGCTCTCTCGTGAGGCTGCCCCAGGCTTAGGACCGTCGCAGGCACTGACAGGGTGAGCAGGTGCTTTCCAGGGTGTCTCCAGGATCCCGGTTCTACCTCTTTAGGAATCGAGCCAGCTGCATGCTCTTGGAGAAGTCCCTATACTTCCTTTGCTTCATTTCCTAAGGCGTGACATTCACGACCCTGCTCTCCCCGCCACCTGAAGCTAATCTGACCACCTGCACTAGTTAATATGTTAGGACTCCGAGTGTCCACAGCACAGCCCGTGAGCACGGAAAACTGCAGTGCTCTGAGAAAATCAAGGTCACGCAGCAAAGCTTTTCTGGAACCAGGAATGAAGTTTCCATGCAGTCGTGTCTTTCATGTGGGCACTGGCTGTCTTGTCTTTATAGAAATAAATGCCTGCTGAGAATCGTGCACCTTCTGTGGGACAGTGAAACCCAGGACGAGACTGCATCTTAGAAGGACTCACTACTCTTCTGCCAGTGAAGGGAGCAGGCATTCTTATGTCTAAATGCAGCTGTTACTTCTGAACTCCGGCTTCTAGGTTTTTCCTTCCCTTGAAACTACTCGGTATATCTGAAGCATCATCCTTTCTTTTTTTTTTCCCCCCTTCCAAGGTTCTTTTCCTCCTCTGATGTTTTCAGATGTTTAGACTTCAGTTTTTCAAGCTTTGAAAAAAAAAAGTCTGTCCTTATGCATTTGAGATTGCCATTGGACTCCCAGTTTGCCCAGAGATTCCCAAAAATAGCTCCAGAAGCTGTTCTTATTCTGAGGACAAGTGTTTTATTCAGCAGATCCATTGACTGGGGATATGGTGCTATTTTTCAGGGCAAAGCTGTGTGATTTTCCTTACTGGCAGATGTCAGTGGGGGTGGGCTGCTATTTGTCATTATGAAATCAATAGCTGTTAGGTGCCAGAGGCCCCCAGTCTCTGGTGAGAAATAATTTACCTTAGTTGTCACCTTAGCTATGGTGGACTGATGTAGCAAGTGAGAACTAACTATGTTTTCACATACATTATTACTCTTCACTATGCATGTGTTCTTGTAACAACCTGAAATGAATGCATCCTACAGGCATTCTGAATGTGTCCTATTCGATATTTGGAAATTAATTTTTTTAGGATGATGTCATTTCTCCTGATGGTGTTACTTCGGCATGCATTTTTATAGAGTTAAAAAAAGAGCTCCCCATAAAACTCTCTTGACAAAAGAGGGAAAAAATTACCACATTTGAGGGAATATATCAAGTTAAGTGTGAAGGCATGACTACTCCCTTAATGTATTCATACCTACAAATTAAATTATTAAGGTTTTTTTGGTATAATAATGTTCTTTAGCACCTTCAGTTTTTCTGGCATGAAAAAGAATTAACTGACCGCCTGTCCACATTGATGTATAAAGAGAAACATCTCCAGTGTTTGAGTGCTAATTATTGTATAGGATTTATGTTGAGAAAAAAGGCCCAACAATCCAGAGTATATACTACTATTTGCCAATAAGAAATAGACAAGACCTAATTCCAAAGCCAGCTCTTAGCCTCATTCCTGCCAGGGCTATATTGCATGGTATATCTGTAAGTTATACAGATATATCTGTTACTTCTTAAAATTTTATTTTGTTTATTTACTTTTTGGCTGCACCACGCGGCATTTGGGATCTTAGTTCTCCAACCGGAGATTGAACCTGTGCCCCTGCAGTGGAAGCACCGATTCTTAACCACTGGACCATCAGGAAAATCCCAGACTTATTACTTTTGTTATTGTGATTTTAGCCACATTCCCTTGTGTCTAATTTCAGTCTTATAGTCAGTATTAAACAAGACTAGTCAAGTATCTGATCAGCATGTATAATTCATCGTTAGCTCTTGAAAACGGTTTCTTCTGTGGTCTGTGATTACAGTTTTTGACACAGAGTCTTGATCACCCCTTAGAGGGTTTTTGAGTCAGCAGTGGACTAGATTCTGTTTCCATTAATACTGAGTTTTATTAGAAGCATCAAGAGAAACTTTTCCTCAGTGTTTCGGAAAACAACAACCTTCAGTGACCAAGTTTGTTCATTCACCAGGCTCTGTGCCAACTGTTTACATGTATCAACCGTTTTAACTCCATGACAAGCAGATGGAGGAGGCACCATATAGCCCCTTTATAGATTAGCAAATTGAGGCTCGGAGAGCATGCATTCTTTGCTCAAGGGTCCATATCTGCAGGGGAAAACCTGGAATTAAATCTTGGTTTCTCGGATCCCAAGGGAAGTCAGTGTTTTTAGCCACCATGCTGAAGAGCTCAGTTGAATGCTTTTTATGTTTTAAGGCAACACGATTCCGGAGCTTGGCTCAGCCGTGTGACGCACTCCCATGTAGCTTGTAAGCAGTACCTCTTTCATGCCGTGTATCCGTGTCTCTCTCTCCCCCTCGCCTCTTTGAATGTAGTGTCATTACTCCATGAAGAAGTCTGCTTCCTTTCTTGGGATTGGTACTGAGAATGTGTACTTTGTGGAGACAGATGGAAGGTAACGGGGACAGGATCCAGAAGCCTGGCCGGGGCGGTGGCGGAGGGATCGATACCATTTACAAAGCTGTCCCACATCTGTTCACTGGGGAGTGTGACTGTGTCACAAATCTGTTCTCTCAGAGGTAAGATGATACCTGAGGAGCTGGAGAAGCGCGTGCAGGAGGCCAAGAAAGAGGTGCGTGGGCAAGGAAAGGGAGGGAGGGGGGACGTGCGCGGGTCTGGGCATGAAGGAGAGGACGCGGGGCAGCGGCCAGGCCCCTGTCTGTGTGTCGGGGAGAGAAGAGGTCCTCTTAGGGTGGACGGAGGGAGCTCATCTACAAGGTGCCGGGTCTGGTGCTTGCTATACGTGTTCTGTGGAGCTTCTCGAATGTGCTCATTCCCAGGGGGCTGGAGCCTACTCAAACACTGATGTCACCCTGTACCAGGTCCTTGCCTAGAATAAGCTTCAGAACCTTGTTCTGGCCTCCCTGGGTGCTGTATAGCTCCTGCCTCTGAGGATGCTTGGCCAAACCAGTTCCCTCCGGGCTGCATTCAGGATGGTTTCTGACTTCTTGATCAAACCATCCTCCTGGGCTGTTTCCACGTGAAGCCCCATCCGTAACTATGACCCCCCTTGGGTCTGAGCCTAGTATTTCTGCCCTGGCAGACTGCCCTCTCTTCCTTGGCTTCCAGAACGTTTGAAAGCTGGCCTGACCACTGCTGGGGGAGGCAAGGCGTGGCCCTGGTCACCTGCTCTACTGCAGCAAAGCCTGGCCCTGATATCTGCTTTGTTTTCAAGCCTCATCTCAGCCATCTTGTTTCTTGGGCGAAACGCCTGATGGATTAGGTACAGCCACATCTATGCATCCTTCCCATCCCCTGGAAGCCCTGCATCCAGCGAAGCTTCAGACCCTTCTCCCATCACTTCCAAATAGCCGGCAACAGCGTCAGGTGTTTTCAGATTTTGAGCTGTGATAGAAGTTTCTCTGTTCTCAGAGAGCTTCATACTGAGGGATGGGTTCTTTTATTTTTATTTTTTAAGTTTTAACACTATTTTTCTGTTTTTCTGTTCTTGTGTTTTTCATAATTTTTTAACTTCTCCAGAATTCACCTTAGCTGGAGCATGCTTAATCACTGTATTTGGTTTGATATTCTCTATTTAAACGTTCTGTTTTTATTGCAGATGCACTGGCTTCTGGTGTGTGTCCTTAGACCTATGTTTTTAAAACGTTCCATTGACAAATGGATCTGATAGCTGTCTTGTGGTAGAGGTTATCCGATTTCTTTATCTTCTTGAGTAAAATTCTACATTGAGACCTATTTGTTCTGCTGTGGACTACAGATGTCACCTTTAGCTTTATCTATTTTTAAAAAATCTAATTGTATCTTTTTCTACAGAAGCTCCTATCAAAAGGAACTTATGTTGTTAATGCTTGTTGGCAGGGAATATTGCCTCCACTTTTTGTATGGGTCATAAGATTCCTCCCTTCCATCCTTCCTTCACCCTTCCCTTTCTTACTTTCTTTCTCTTTTTTTTTTCTTTCTTGAATTTTAAACTTTTCATTAAGGAAAATTTTAAATATATATAAAACTAATATAGTGAGATTACACATACAGGTCATGCAACTTTCACCATCATTAACTTTTGCTCCCATTGTCTCCCAATACCACTGGTCATTCTGAAGCATATCCTACACATTATGACATTTAATCTACAAATAATTCCGTATATCTGTAAAAGATACTTTCTCTTAAAAAAAAATAACACACTTAAAGAAAGAATATGCTCTTAATATTATCCAGTATTCACTCATTAGATTTTCTCCCATTGTCCTTTATAAAAAATAGCTGGTGGTATGAATAAGGATTCATATAAAGTCCAGGTGTTGCATTTGGTTGATTTATCACATAAACGTTTTCCCACCCACAGCCTTCTTTTCCTTTATCCCCCCTGTGATTGATCCATTGGAGAAACCAAGTCCTTTGTCCTGTAGAGTTTACCACATCGTAGATTTTGTTGATTCCATTGCGAATTTGACTGTAAGTGTTCCTATACCTCCCCATCTGTTCTCTATATTTTCTGTTTGGCTGTTAGATATTGAGACTTGGGGAGATTCAGGTTGGAATTCTTACCAGGAAGACTTCATGGGTGGCATTTTGCCCTTTAGTCAGCAAACGTCTTGGGGCCCCTTTTGTGATAACATTATTAGTCCATCTATCGCAGAACTCTGCATCAGCCTCTCACCTCACGGACTTTGCTGTCATTTGTCATCATTTTCTAGACCCCCTATTTCATTAGTGATGTTCTAGCTAATTCTCTCATTCCTTCTTCATTTAGTGGCAGGGCTACTATCATAAACATTTTTGTTCCTTCATCCCTATTTAGTCACCCTAAGGAACGGTTTGAACAAGCCAAGACAGAATCGATATTTTATTTTTCCCCTTATTTACCAATTTTCACAATAGTGAGTGAATTACCAAACATTCTGAAAGATAGCCAAACAGTTTTTTCTTTTTAAAGTATCATGAAGAACTCATCTTCTAAAATACCGGATGGGTTTTATTCCACAGCAGTCATTATTATTTTCATCGTTCAAATTTCTGTTTATTTTGACAACGAAAGTCCATGAAAGGGGCATATCTGAAGCTGAAAACTTGAAAAGGGAAATGTTTAAAAAGTAAGAATTGCTTTAGGCACATTTGAAAGTAGGTCAACAGGGTTAGAGTAGGCCTATCTTGGTTTCCTTTCATCAGTTGAATCTTGAGCTTGGATTCACTGAGGACAGGTCTTGCATCCATTCTGAGATCTTCATACCTCATGACTAAATTCTTTTTCTCAGTTCTCCAGACCAAGTTTCTTTTTGTTGCAAACTTTTTAATTTGTGCCGTTACAGACATAGCAGATAGTACATCAACTCTGTTTTTCTTCTGAGATTCAATTCCCTGACCAACCACAATCAATTTTTTTTAATTGATCGAGCTGTGACCTTTACCCTGATGCCATTATAAAGATGGTGAAAGCCACAGAAGCAGCAGAGGTTTTAAAGTACTTATTTTAAAAAAAGGAGACTAAGATGATCGCTGAACAAGGGGAGGTATTTTTGTGTATGAGCATTTGAAATGATAAACTTTGTTAGAGAATTCAGCTGATTGGCAACACACAATCAATATTCTTTCCACTGAGTTTTCTCATTAATAGCATGAGATACGAGAAAGGGGAAAAAACATGGAAGGTTAAATCCAGATTACAAAAGTTTAATTTCTGGGTCTCGTATTTGTAGCTAGATTGTTAAAAGGGTGAGGAAAACTCATTAATGGGCTATAATAGCTAGCACAGATATTTTTCACAATTGTCAGGATGTCATAGAGTTTATAAGGAAAGCCCCAGCATTAAAGACACCTTCAATGGTTTTAGTAAATTACTTTTTCTGTTGCTTTCAATGACTGATGTAAATTTGGTCGCATTTCATTTAGGTCACGGGCATGATAAAGACATAATCAGTTGGTAGTTGATTACAGGACAGAGCCCTGAAGCCCGTGGTTCCCAGGGCTCTGTCAGCCACAGGCCCTGCTCCCAAGGGGCCCAGCAGGCTGGCCTCCACGGCTCACGGCCACCTCCACACACGGCAGGCGGGGAGTGTCCTTGCTCTAGATGGCTCCATCTGGAAGCCAGGAGGTCATGTCTTTCTGTCAAAGGTCAGCTAAATTGGAATGAATCTGGTCCAAGCAGAACACCCCTGTTGTTAAATGGGACATAAAATATATTATAAGAACAAGTGTCTTTCAAGATTAAATTGAGGGGAAAAGGACTCATCCTAAAATGACTTTGACAAGTAAGCATTGTTGTTCCTGCCTCCTGGCGCTCTGGATCAGGATTCTACTTTCACTCCCCGCCCTCATCTCTGTCTGCAGAGTTTCCCCTGAAGACACTTCCGCAGGGAGCAGCACACCCCTGCCAGCACCTCAGGATGGCTCTGTCTGGAAGCAGCCTCGGGTGCTCTCTGCTTCGTGGCTGCCCTGAAGCCTCTCGTGGGGCCAGGGCACCCCCTGGGCTCGCTTGGCGCGAGTTAGCATTCCTGTCCCCACATTCTCCGTTTCCTCCCATTTCTCACGGTACCTGCTCTCTCTGCAAGATGCAGTTGCGGGCTAGAGGAGGAGGAATAATCGTGGCAGAAAGACACAGGTCCTCTTCTCCAGCACATTCTGGGAATTGTCTCTATCACGGCTCTCATTTGGGGAGTGCCTCCCAGTGAGGTTACCGTATCCCCTCCATCACCAGATTTGTCCCCAGCACATCCCTTGCCTCGTAGCTACACTTCCTTCACCAGGTGACGAGCAGACAGGCCTGGCAGGCCTGCCCCTGGGGCTGCGGTCTGTCTCCCAGGCCTGTTCCTTCTTGATTTGGAGGTGCTCAGGGGGCCCCCAGGAGTCTCCCTGGGAAGAGAGGGATCACACAGCAAGCCATTCTGCCATGGCAGCTGAGCTCACTCACTTTCTTTCTTTTTTTATTTATTTACTTGGCAGCACCACGTCTTAGCTGCTAGCTTATTCACTTTCTATCTGGGAAAGCTAGAGAAGACTTAAGAAAGAAAATGAGAGTAGAGAGAATAAGGAGGCATGTGGAGTTGGGACAAACGAGTCTATTATCATGGCATTTTCTATTTTCTTAAGCTATTTGTATGACAGCCCACTCCAGTATTCTTGCCGGGAGAATCCCATGGTCAGAGGAGCCTGGCCGGCTACGGTCTATAGGGCTGCAAAGAGTCAGACACAACTGAAGTGACTTAGCATATCAGGCAGAGGCCATGTGATGGAAAAATGCAAACACACTGAATGAATGTTTGTCTCCAAAGAAACCAGATAAATGTCCAGATGTATAACCCCTGTGTTAACCGACCTACTGTGGCGCGGATTCTGCAGTGGCGATGACGCTTCTTGAACTCTGACGTGTGGGTGCTTCTCGCAGGGCGCGGCTCCCTTTCTTGTATGCGCCACGTCTGGTACCACGGTGCTGGGGGCCTTCGATCCTCTGGATGAGATAGCGGACATCTGCGAGAGGCACGGCCTCTGGCTCCATGTAGACGTAAGTTCACCCATGTGTGCCCGTCTGTTAAGCTGTGTAGCCTTTCTGCAGTTTTGCTGGGAAGTTTTTCATACTCTCAGGAGCTAGACGTGAGCTCTCCAGCTATTTGTATCTAAATGTATGTATATTTCTAATTGGGACTTCCTAGGTGGCTCAGGGGTAAAGAATCCACCTGCCAATGCAGGAGACACATGAGATGTGTGTCCTCCTGATCCCTGGGTCGGTAAGATCCCCTGGAGAAGGGAAATGGCAGCCCACCCCAGTATTCTTGCCTGAAAAATTCTACGGAGAGAGAACCCTGGTGGGCTGCAGTCCACAGGGACGCAGAGTCAGACATGACTGAGCGACTGAGCACAAGGCAAGACTATTTCTGATTAGGGGAGACAAACATGTCATCTCCTATTAGGTAATAAGGAAGAAGCTACCCAAGACTCGATGGGGATTTTGTCTTAGTTTTCCAGGTTTCCTCTTATTCCTCTTGTTTCCTGGATAATTTCCTTGGATCTATTGTCATTAAGATCGCACAGTACGGGGGGGACCTCTTCCACACTGTGGAGTCAAGAGGCTAATTTAGGATTCAAACCTGCCTCCTCTTCATCGTGACCCCAGCTCATTGAGCTTTGGTTTCATTTGTAAAGAGGGAAATAAATGCCTGATGTGGTCAGTAAAGGCTCTTCTAGCTCTAATGTTCTGTGATTCCAGTCAGCTGGGGAATGCCAAAAGCTGCATAGCTGCACTGCATGTCGTAATTAAAACAGCTTTTATCTGGATCCATCATAGGTAGCTATTGGAGAGCGATTGGGATGACATATATTCTTTATAATTTTCTAACTTAAAGGGTTGGCCCTTCTGTGTGATTAGTTCTGTAGGTCCTGGGGTTGCTCATAATGTTGTTTTCCTTGATTAAAAGTAACTTAAAGTTCTACTTATTCAGGGTTAAAAAATTGAGTCCAGCTGGTTAAGAATGCTTGTTGAGCTTTCTGACTGTGTGTGTGGATGACACCAGCAGTTAATTAGTTTGATTCAACCTGGTAGAAAGAACCACTGAACCCGAAGAGGAGACTTCAGGGAACTTTCCTGCAGTGAGTGAGTGAGTGGTTCATACCTTCCTTAGCAGACAAGGAAAGGACAATATTTTTGACTCACTGAACATTTGTTTTGGGCATACACCTACACCTAATTTTATACTTTGGATGATTGAAAGTAAGGTTTCTATGATATAGTATCAAAAGAATTTTTTAGCAACTCAAAGCTTTCATTGAATATATACTGATATTTGGTAAAAGCAGCAGTAGTCATGTGAAGCTCACTAGAGTTATAAGCTTGATTAGTATGCAAATGGCAATATGTCAGGTAAATTATTTGTGACTTCTTTGAATGAGATTGTAGGATTCGTATCTGTTCACATTTCAACTTATATGTTATTGATTTTTATAGACTTAGAAGTATAATAATACATTATGTCCTGAAAGATAATATGAAGTGAGTACTTTTGTGACTGTGGAAATAGGGGCAAAATCAAATATATGAGCAGTTATACTTAAACATTCTACTCTCATAAAAGAAACATCAAATATGGATTATATAGTTTATGTAAAACAGAGTAACTACAGCAGTTTCCAAATTGGGAATGATGTTAAGAGATTTATGGAGCTTAGAGAGAATTGTGATTGATAAGATGTGAATGAAAACCTCTCTAGATTTTTTCAAAATCAGAGGTTGAATTTTTTAAAGAAAACCTTTTTATAAGGGACTATTTGAACCATGAAAATTGTTCCGTTTGCATGTTTGTAGTATTAGATTAAATTTGACAACTGTTTGTGTGACTTATTAAAGAAATTGGCTCTAACACTGAGACAACACTCACTCAGCTTCTAATATTACAGACATCATTCTGTTAATGAACATTTTTAAAAATTTTATTTATTTTTGGCTGTGCTGGGTCTTTGTTGCTACCCATGGGCTTTCTCTAGTTGCGGCAGCTAGGGCCCCTCTTCAGTGCTGTGTGCAGGCTTCTGTTGCAGAGTACAGGCGGTCGGCTCGTGGCCTCAACAGCTGCGGCACACGGGCTTAGCTGCTCCACACGCGTGGGACCTCCCCAGACCAGAGACTGAACCCGAGGCCTCTGAATTCTTAACCATTGGACCCCCAGCGAAGTCCCGTTGAAAAAATTCTATGCAGGAACATGTAGCTTTTCTTGAAGAAACTTTCTATACCAAGTTTATTAATATGAAAGATAAAAAATTAATAACATTACAGTGATAAATTTGGCCTGTTTGAAGTTGTCTAGACAGCATTTTAAAGAGCCTTTAAAATATTAAAAACTGGTATTTACTTGGGTATCTTTTTAAAAATGAAATCAGAATTGCTTGTTCTGCATTTTCCTTAAAACCAACTTGGCCAGCATGTATACCGTATCTTATTATTTCGAAGATACACATATTTTGTTTACATCTTTAATACACCTAATTGGTACGTTGATGTCATATTTTTTTCTTTCTCAGCAGTCCACAAAAAAATAGTTCCCTTACCTCTGATAGTGTCTGAAATTTGGTTAATCAGAATGCATTTTTAAACAACTGAATAGGAAGAAAGTTAGTCGTGTTGAAAGTTTTGGCTGTGAGAGCTGGGGTTATTGCAGCCTCTGCCTGAGACCAGGATTTCAGGGCTAGTCCAACTCTTCTGTGAAGCAGAGGCTGCGGCCACTGCAAATCCTCACGCTCCCCGCCACACTTCCATCCCAAGTCCTCGTCCTGGAGAAGGTGGCAAAGACTACACTTAAAATCGGGGGCTCTAGGAGCTGCCGTCTTTCCATTCCACCCTGCCTCCACTTCCCTCTCAAGATTAGCCCTACAATTTAAGATTATTAACTAGTTACTTAAAGGGGAAAACATAGGCAAACAGTCCCGCGGCAGCTAACTCAGAGGTCCACAGTGACATCCATTGGTTTGATGTTGTGGCGAGCTTTGGAATGAGGCAGTATGAGGAGGACACTGGCATCGGGGTGTTGTGTTTCTCCTTAGTTCTTTTGAGGAATGCNAAATTCCAGAAAACAAAAATAAATGACAATATATCCTGTTTTCTTGGATTGGTAGAATTAATATTTTTTCTAATGTCCAAAGCAATTTCCAGATTTAATGTAATCACAATCAAAATTTCAATACCATTTTTCATAAAATAAAAATTGCCATGTAAAATTTATATGAAACCAGAAAACACCCATTATAGCAAAAGCAATTGTGAGACAAAACAGAAAAACATGAAAGCTTCACACTACCTGTTTTCACGTTGTATTACAAAGTTATAGTAATCAAAACATTATGGTACTGGCATGGGCACAAAGAACATAGGAGTGGAATAGAAAGTCAGACTTTGATGCAGGATGCAGGATGCTTGTGGCTGGTGCACTGGGATGACTCAGAGGGATGGTACAGGGAGGGAGGTGGGAGGGGGATTCTGGATGGGGAACACGTGTATACCTGNGGAGTGGAATAGAAAGTCAGACTTTGATGCAGGATGCAGGATGCTTGTGGCTGGTGCACTGGGATGACTCAGAGGGATGGTACAGGGAGGGAGGTGGGAGGGGGATTCTGGATGGGGAACACGTGTATACCTGTGCAGGTTCATGCTGATGTATGGCAAAACCAATACAATATTGTAAAGTAATTAGCCTCCAGTTAAAACAAATAAATTTAAATCAATAAAATAAACAAACATAAAGGCACAGTTATTGAGTCAACTAATTCTTTATTAATTTTTAATTTGCCTTGCAAAATTGTGTTAGTATCTGCTGTCTGTACAGAAGAAATATGTTGGTTTTGTTCAATAGCGTCCAACTCTGGGAACTCATGGCTTGCAGCACTTCAGATTGATCATCATCTCCCAGAGCTTGCTCAAAATCATGTCCTTTCAGTCGGTGATGCCATCCAACCATCTTGTCCTCTGTTGTCACCTTCTCCTCCTGCCTTCACTCTTTTCCAGCATCAGGGTCTTTTCCAGTGCTCTTTGCATGAGATGGCCAAAGTATTGGAGCTTCAGCTTCAACATTGGTCCTTCCAATGAATATTCTGGGTTGATTCCCTTTAAGGTTGAATGGTTTGATCTCTCTGCAGTCTGATGGAATATCAAGAGTCTTTTCCAACACCACAGTTTGAAAGCATTATTCCTTTGGTGTTCAGCCTTCTCCATGGTTTAAGTCTAACGTGACTACTGGAAAAAACATAGTTTTGATTAGACAGACCTTTGTCAGCAAAGTAATGTCTTTGCTTTTTAATATACTATGTAGGTTTGACATAGCTTTTCTTCCAGGGAGCAAATGTCTTTTAAATTCCTGGCTGCCATCACCTTCCACAGTGATTTTGGAGCCCAAGAAAAGACCTGTCATTGTTTCCATTGTCTCCCCATCTGTTTGCCATGAGGCAATGGGACCAGATGCCATGATCTTCGTTTTTTTGAATGTGGAGTTTTAAGCCAGCCTTTTCACTCTCCTCTATCTCTTTCATCAAGAGGCTCTTTAGGTCCTCTTCACTTTCTGCCATTAGCGTGCTGTTATCTGCATATCTGAGGTTATTGATATTTGTCCTGGCAATCTTGATTATAGCTTTGCTTCAGCTAGCCCAGCATTTCACAAGATGTACAATGCATATAAGCTAAATAAGAAGAGTGACAGTATACAGCCCTTTTGTATTCCTTTTCCAATTTTGAACCAATCTGTTTTTCCATATCTAGTTCTAACTTTTGCTTCTTGACCTGCACACAGGTTTGTCAGGAGGCTGGTAAGGTGGTCTGGTATTCACATCTCTTTTAAAATAGATAACTAATAAAGAGCATACTGTGAAGCACAGGGGACTCTACTCAATACTCTGTGTTGACCTTAACATGATGAAAAGAGGGAATGTATGCATTAATATATATACTTATCAGAGACGGCAATGGCACCCTACTCCAGTACTCTTGCCTGGAAAATCCCATGGACAGAGGAGCCTGGTAGGCTGCAGTCCATGGGGTCACAAAGAGTCGGACACAACTGACCAACTTCCCTTTCACTTTTCACTTTCATGCATTGGAGAAGGAAATGGCAATCCACTCCAGTGTTCTTGCCTGGGTTGGGGGAGCTTGGTGGGCTGCCGTCTATGGGGTTGCACAGAGTCGGACATGACTGAAGCGAATTAGCAGCAGCATATATATAATACAATATCCTATACAGTATGTTTTATTAGTTATCTATTTTATACATAGTCTCAATGGTGTATATAATACATACTCACATATATTCTCACTCTTCATGGATTTTCTTCACATTTAGGTCACCACAGAATATTGAGTAGAGTCCCCTGTGCTATACAGCATGTTCTTGTTACTTATCTATTTGATATGTAGTATCAAGTCAATCCCAATTTCCCAATTCATCTGAAAACCCCCTTCCTGCTTTGTATCTATACATTTGTTCTCTATCTCTGTCTCTAATACTGCTTTGCAAATAAGATTATCGCTGTCATTTTACTAGATTCCACACATATAAGATAATATATGATATTTGTTTTTCTCTTTCTGACCTACTTCACTCTGTATGACAGACCAGGTTCATAGCCATCACTAAAAGTGAAACAATTTTACTCCTTTTTATGGCTGAGTAATATTACATTGTACCTATACACCCTTTATTCATTTATCTGTTGATGGACATTTAGGTTGCTTCCAATAGTCCTGGCTATTGTAAATAGTGCTTCAATGGACATTAGGGTGCATGTGCTTTTCTGAACTATGGCTTTCTCTGGGTGTATGCTGAGTAGTGGGAAAGCTGGGTATCATCATAGATCTATTTTTAATTTTCTAACAAACTTCAAGATTGTTGTCTATAGTGGTTGTATCAATTTACATTCCAACCAGCAGAGTAAAAGGGTTTTGTTTTCTTCACACCCTCTCCAGCATTTTTTTTTAAAGTAGATGACTTTTATTTTTTTTAATTAATTTATTTATTTTTTAAATTTTACTTTACAATACTCTATTGGCTTTGTCATACATTTTTTATTTGTAGTTATTTTGATGATGACTGTTCCAACTGGTGTGAGGTGACAACTCATTGTAGTTTTTATTTGAATTTCTCTAATAATTAAGGATTGGGGGTATTTTTCACAGTTTTGTTGGCCATCTGTATGTCTTCTTTGAAACACTTTCTATTTACCTCTTCTGCTCATTTTTCTTTGGTTGTTTGTTACTTATATTGAGCTCCATGAACTGTTTGTACATTTTGGAGATTAATTCCCTGTCAGTTGCTTGTTTTTCAAATATATTTTCCCATTTTGAAGGTTGCCTTTTCATCTTACTTATGGTTCCCTTTCTGTACAAAAGCTTTTAATTTAAATTGAGTCCATTTGTTCATGTTTGTTTTTATTTTCACTACTTTACAAAATGGATCAAAAAGATCTTGCTACAATTTATGTCAAAAAGGGTTCTGTTTATATTTTTCTTTAAGAGTTTTATAGTTTCTGGCTTTATATTTATGTCCTCAATTCATTATAGGGGCTTCCCTGGTGACTCAGACATAAGAGAATCCAGTTGCAATATAGGAGACATGGGTTTGACCCCTGGGTTGAGAAGATCCCCTGGAGAAGTGAATGGCTATCCACTCCAGTATTATTGCCTGGAGAATTATATAGACAGAGGAGCCTGGTGAGCTACAGTCCATGGGCTCAGTGACAGACTTTATTTTTGGGGGTCCAAAATCACTGCAGATGGTGGCTGCAGTCATTAAATTAAAATATGTTTTCTCCTTGGAAGAAAAGCTATGACAAACCTAGACAGTGTATTAAAAAGCAGAAACATCATTTTGCCAACAAAGGTCCATATAGTCAAAGCTATGTTTTTTCCAGTAGTTATGTAGACCATAAAGAAGGCTGAGCACCAAAGACTTAATGCTTTTGAACTGTGATTTTGGATAAGACTTTTGAGGGTCCCTTGGACTGCAAGGAGTTCAAACTAGTCAATTCTAAAGGAAATCAAGCCAGAATATCCATTGGAATGGCTGATGCTGAAGCGCAAATACTTTGGGCACCTGATACAAAGAGCCAGCTCATTGGAAAAAACCCTGATACCAGGAAAGATTGAAGACACGAGGAGAAGGGGATGATAAAGGGCAAAATGATTGAATGGCATCACCATCTCAATGGACATGAGTTTGAGCAAACTCTGGGAGATGGTGAAAGACAGGGCAGCCTGGCATGCTGCAGTCCATAGGGTCGCGAAGAGTTGGAAATGACTGAACAACAGCAATCTATTATGAGTTTATTTTTGTGTATGGTGTTAGGGAGTGTTGTAGTTTTATTCTTTTATATATGACTGTCCACTTTTCTCAGCATAACTTATTGAAGATATTGTCTTTCGTCCATTGTATATTTCAGCCTCCTTTGTCATAGATTAGGTTACCATAGATGCATAGCTTATCTCTGGGCTTTCTATTCTGTTCTATTGATGCATATGTCTGTTTTTGTGTCATTACAATACTGTCTTGATTACTGTAACTTTGCACTATAGTCTGAAATCAGGGAGCTTGATTTCTCCAGCTCCATTTTTCTTTCTCAAGATTGCTGTGGCTGTTCAAGTTCTTAAGAGTTTCCATACAAACTGTATTTTTTTTTTTTTTGGTTTTAATTCTGTGAAAAATGCCATTAGTAATTTGATAGGGATTGTATTACATTTCAACATAGCTTTGTGTAGTATATTATAATAATTTTCACAATACTGATTCTTACAATACAAGAACACAACATATCTTTCTAACTGCTTGTGTCATCTCTGATTTCTTTCATCAACTTCTTACACTTTTCAGAGTAGAGATCTCTTTTCTCCTTAGGTAGATCTATTCCTAGGTTTATATTTTCTTTTGTTGCATAGTAAATGGGATTGTTCCCTTAATTTCTCTGTAGTATTTTTCATTGTAATAGTGTATTAATTTAATATTCCAATCTATACAAAATATATTGATTAGCTCTAGTAGTTTTCTGGTGGCATCTTTAGGAATTTTTATGTACAGTTTCATGTTATCTGCAAACAGTGACAGTTTCACTTTTTCTCTTCTAATTTGGATTCTATTTCTTTCTTTCTTTCTTTTTCCTCTGATGATTATAGTTAGGATTTCAAAAACTGTATCTAATAACAATGGAAAGAAAGGACACAATTGTGATGTTCCTGATCTTTGAGGAGACTCTTTGCTTTTTTTCACCATCTAAATAATGTTTGCTGTGGGTTTGCATCGGTTCAGTTCAGTGCATTTGCTCAGTCATGTTCAACTGTTTGTGACCGCACGGACTGAAGCACCCCAGGCTTCCCTGTCCTTCACCAACTCCCAGAGCTTGCTCAAACTCATGTCCATCGAGTCGGTGATGCCATCCAACCATCTCATCTTCTGTCGTCCCCTTCTCCTTTCGCCCTCAATCTTTCCCAGCATCAGGGTCTTTTCAAATGAGACAGCTCTTCGCATCAGGTGGACAAAGTATTGGAGTTTTCAGCTTCAACATCAGTCCTTCCAATCAACATTCAGGACTGATTTTCCTTTAGGATGGACTAGTTGGATTTCCTTGCAGTCCAATAGACTCTCAAGAGTCTTCTACCACACCAGAGTTCAAAAGTATCAATTGTTTGGCGCTCAGTTTTCTTTATAGTCCAGCTCTCACATCCATACATGACCACTGGAAAAAACATAGCCTTGACTAGGCGGACCTTTGTTGGCAAAGTAATGTCTCTGCTTTTTAATATGCTGTCTAGGCTGATCATAGCTTTTCTTCCAAGGAGTAAGCATGTTTTATTTTATGGCTGCAGTCACCATCTGCAGTGATTTTGGAGCCCCCCAAAATAAAGTCAGCCAGTTTCCACTGTTTCTCCATCTATTTGCCATGAAGTGATGGGACCAGATGCCATGATCTTTGTTTGCTGAATGTTGAGCTTTAAGCCAACTTGTTCACTCTCCTCTTTCACTTTTGTCAAAAGGCTCTTTAGTTCTTCTTCAAGTTCTGCCATAAGGATGGTGTGATCTGCATATATGAGATTATTGATATTTCTCCTGGTAATCTTTCTCCCAGCAAGTGATATTTCTCCTGGAAAAATGCTTTTGCACATATGACCCTTATTATGTTGAGGTAGGTTCCCTCTATGCACACTTTCTGGACTTTTTTTTTTTAATCATAAATAGATGTTGAATTTTGTCAAGTTTCTTCCACATCTATTGAGATTATCATATGGTTTTTATCTTTCAAGTTGCTCATATGATGTGTCACATTGATTGTTTTCTGCTTATTGAAGAATTCTCACATCCCTGGGATAAACCACTTTTGATCATGCTATATGATCCTTCAATGTATTGTTGGATTCTGTTTGATAGTATTTTGTGGAGGATTTTTGCATCTATGTTCATTAGTGATTTTAGCCTGTAATTTTATTTTTGTGATAGCTTTGTCTGGTTTGGGTATCAGGGTAATGGTGGCTTTGTAGAAGGATTTTAGAACGTTTCTCTCTTTGCTTTTTTTTTTTTTTGGAATAGTTTGAGTAGGATGTGTTTTAACTCTTCTCTAAACACTTGACAGAATTTGACTGTGAAGACATTAAGTACTGGACTTTTGTTTGTTAGATTTTTTAAAATTTATATTTTATTGAAGGAAAATTGCTTTACAGAATTTTGTTGTTTTCTGTCAAGCCTCAACATGAATCAGCCATCAGTTCAGTTCAGTCCCTCAGTTGTGTCCGACTCTTTGCGACCTCATGAATTGCAGCATGCCAGGCCTATCTGTCCATCGTCAACTCCCGGAGTTCACTCAGATTCACGTCCATCAAGTCAGTGATGCCATCCAGCCATCTCATCCTCTGTCATCCCCTTCTCCTCCTGCCCCCNAGTCGTGTCTGATCCTTTGCCACCCCATGAATCACAGCATGCCAGGCCTCCCTGTCCAGCACCATCTCCCGGAGTTCACTCAGACTCACGTCCATTGAGTCAGTGATGCCATCCAGCCATCTCATCCTCTGTCATCCCCTTCTCCTCCTGCCCCCAATCCCTCCCAGCATCAGAGTCTTTTCCAACGAGTCAACTCTTCGCATGAGGTGGCCAAAGTACTGGAGTTTCAGCTTTAGCATCATTCCTTCCAAAGAAATCCCAGGGTTGATCTCCTTTAGAATGGACTGGTTGGATCTCCTTGCAGTCCAAGGGACTCTCAGGAGTCTTCTCCAACACCACAGTTCAAAAGCATCAATTCTTCGGCACTCAGCCTTCTTCACAGTCCAACCACCCTGTAAACCAGTGAACTGATGCCTTGAAAGAGATCCTGGGATTTTAAAACTGCAGTCCAGCTCACTAAGATGGGCAGAACTTTGTCTACTTCTTGAGGAGGAAGAAGAGGCAGAGAGCAGTGCAGCAGGCAGCAGGGACAGCAGCTGTGTGAGTGGGCAGAAAGGGTGAGAGTCCTGGGCGTGGCTGAGTCTTCCTGATTAACCCTTCCCCTAGTTGCCACTGGTAGGTTCTCCAGAAGTTTAAGGATACGAGAATTGAGAAAAGCAGGCAACTGAGAGTTTAGGATGTGTAAGGGAAGTAAAAGAACCTAAAATGTAAGTGATGTTCATGTTTGAGAGGGTCAAGTTCTTAAAACCCAGGCCTTGGGAAGGTTCAATTAGCAGGTTCAGATCAAGTTTTCCCAGAGGCTGAGGGCAGTTGCCTGCACAGCTCAGCCTTGGTCACACATCGTCCGTCATGAATGACGGTGGGAGACAAGGGCAGGGACGAGGGGGCTTGATTGACAATCCTGATCATCGGTCCCTTATCTGGGAATCTTGAGGACATGCCTGTGCACCAGTTTTGGCCCACAAACCTTTGGGAACTTCTGGGGTCATTGGAGAGTCTAGTCCAGGGAAGCAGGGCTGGAACGTGAGGCAGTCGAGGTTCCTTAGGGTTCATTGGGCAGATAATTGTTTTAAGCAAAGGAGAGGAGAGCTGAGAATAAGGAGAGGAAAGGAAATCCCAGAGTCAATAGGCCTGGAGGGGAGGGAGGAAGAATCAGTGTGAGAAGTAAGAACAGTAAGAAGTAAGTCAGTTTGGTACTTGAAAACTTAATGAGACATTCACTCCCAGGGCCACGTAAGAGCCCAACTCTGCAAGTGAAGCCCTCCCTAAGGGTGCGGCCTGGGTGACCCGCTCTTCTGCCCCTGGCCAGCCCTGAATGGGAAGGCTGCTCCTGCGGCCACTCTTTGCTGTCCATCGTGAGCTCAGCTTTTGTGATGCTCTGAGAATGTGGAGACCTCTCATTTCCTTCCTCCTCCACATCCATGGCGCACACAGTCTTGCCATTTCTTTCCACATGATATTGGGCTCTTTCTTAACTTTTGTTAGAGTTGTCAACATTGAAGGACTATTGTGCACTTTAGATTCTAAGATTTTAGAACGTGTGGACTGTGTCTTTTGTCCACAGGCAGCTCAACGAGTTACTTACCAGTCTCTTTATAATGTGGGGATTTAATTCCTAAGCGTCAATGGAGACCCTTCTGTTGCAATGAGGTTCAGATCACCTGAACCTGGTGATCAAAATTTCCCAGAGTCCATTGGGAACTCAAACCAGGGCTCTGTGACAACCTAGAGAGGTGAGATGGGGTGGGAGGTGGGCGGGAAGCTCAAGAGGGAGGGAACATATGTGTACCTGTGGCTGATCCATGTTCATGTATGGTAGAAACCAATTGTCCTTCAATTAAAAATAAATAATAAAAAAAAATTCTTAGACTCCATATTGGCTGAAACTGACTTACAGTATCAAATGACAACTGGCTGGTGAACAAATAACACTGAAATAATGTGATGTGGGTTGCATCACTGTCTCAACAGGCTTCTTGGGGTGGCTCAGCCTTGATGTCCAGGAAGCACCGCAGGCTCCTGCAGGGTATCCACAGGTAAGCGTGGTTTCCCAGGCCCGGTGCCTTTCCTTCAGGCAAGGGGATCTCTCTGGACTTTGCCCACTTAGGTGACATTTTGATAATAGTCCCCAAACTAAGTAATTTTTTGCTTTAAAAACAAAAAATCTCCAAACAACAAACTCCCCAAACCACTCACACCAGGAGTCCTCTGGAGCCCTGACTTGGGCGTGAATACTGAACTCATCTGCCGTGGGTCATAGCTTTCTTCCCACCGGAGGAAGCTGAGTCTCTCCTCCTTACCCTGCTTTTCCTCTGTTTAATGTAACAGAGCTGACTCTGTGGCGTGGAACCCACACAAGATGCTGATGGCTGGGATTCAGTGCTGCGCTTTCCTCGTCAAAGACAAATCTGTGAGTTTTCCTCTTGTGGCCTTTGGGCTTGGAGGGGGGTGGATTACCAGATTCCCATTTTTGCCTGTGTTTTGTGCCTGGGACCAGAGGTAGAAGACAGTCTTTGGTAAGTGTTAATGGCATCAAATGGAAAGATGAATGGGCCCAGATAAAAGATGGAGTACTTCCGCTCAGGTAACCTGTGTTTAATTTAGGTATTATATAATCTCATTAGTTATAGCTAACTGGTCTCCCTCGCTCTCTTTGGGATTGTATTTTAAAGCTTAGTTTTAAACATTGCCAAATTTTTTTTCCCCGTTGATGAAGTCCGGGATTTAAGTTATCTTGAAACTTCTCCTCCCTGAGAAAGGAGAGCAGATGTGTGTCACACATTAAATTGAATGCCTAATATGCTTAGCGGGGGCTTAACAGCCCGTTTTTATGGAAAAACATTGGTTCAGGGCTGATCTCAAACCCTGATTTACTAGAGGACTGCCTGTCTCAAGCGACTGGTACTTCGCTTCTGTTGGAACACTGGGAAGTGCTGGAGACTGGTCTGGATCGCTGTGAGGCAAGCAGGCTGAGGTTCCTCTTGGTTCGAGGTGAAAACCCTCTGCTTTCTGAGGGTTAAATAAGGATCCTTGTGGGCCATGGCCCAGGCTGGGAAGTGCCGCCTCATTCTTAGAAATGCCTCCTCAGGATCTGCTTGCAGCATGTGGGTGATCTTTCTCAGCCATCTGTTTACATCTTTTCCTCAGGGGACTCCCTTTGCCAACACTAAAGTCATTTTCTCTTTTTAAGGAATTTTATTTCAAACGACAACCATATTTAAAATCTGAAATCTCATCTTGTCTGTGTCACAACTTTCTTTAAGAAAATACTTTGTGGTATTTGCATGTCAGTGAGTGCCCTTTGTGTTTTGAGATGACCAGAGAGAATGCTCATCAGAAACTATGAACAGACTCTGCATCTTGGGAATATGAATCTATTCCTTCATGTTTTATTAGATTTGCTACTCTGGACTGTGTTCAATGCCATTTGTTTTTTATTAACTCAAGTTTTTTTAGTAGTAGAGTGACTGCATGTTATAACTGGAAGGTGGTTTAAGATCACTATACTATTTATGAACCAAAGAGTATATTCAACTTGCCTACAGTTACATATATGGGACATGAAAGAGTTAGGAGTAAATCAGGTTTTCCTGTGGTCCAGATATCAGAACAAAAATACTATGTCGAGCATCCTTCAAGTACCAGGCATTTTGCATCTGCTTTCTCCCTCATCCAGCCGTCTGGATGACTTCTTTATCTGTTAGTGTGATGCTCTCAGGAGTGGAAAATTTAAACCCCAAACTTTATGACTCTTCTTTTAAATAACTTTCTAGCTTTCATAAATTTTTCTTGTTGAATGATATTTGGAGTGATTTAGCCAAGAATTGATCTACATCCATGTCCTTGAGGCAACTTAAAATTTTCTGGATCATCTAACTCTATAACAGTGGTTAAAATTTTTTTGCTGAAGAATTCATTCCTGGATCTCAGTGCAAACTATAGTGCCCATGTCTGCTCACATGGCAGGGATTAAGAGGTTAGGAAAATTGTGTTCACGGTGCAGAGAATGCAGCACTTTCAAAAGCTGCCCTTTTTGGATGAAAGACTGTTTTCAAATTAACTGGGATGCAGAGTTGAACCGTGAGGTATGAGAGACGCCCATCAGCTTCAGCTCTGTGCTGGGAGTTTTCTCCCCCTTCTGTACCTGGTTTCTGCCTCTATTGTTCACCCGAACTTCCCTTTGTTCTCCCACCACCAGCTGCTTCCTACATAGATCAGGCACAGCAGTGCTGCTGGGCTCAGAAACAGATGTGTTCCCCCTAGCCAAAGGGTCTATGATCTCACAGAGGAGACAGTGAACAAAGTGTCCTGCCTGTTGAATTGTTTGATTACTAATTTGGTAAGTGCTCTGAAGGCTGCGTCGGACATAGTTAATTACGTATTCACCAGCCATCATGACCTCCCTTCTGCCTCCTGATGCTCATCTAACCAGCCCCCTCTGACAGCCAAGAGTCACCCTATGACGCAGATATGATGAGGGGAAAATGTGAAACAAATGTTTTGGTTTCTGAGAGAGTTGGTACACACCAGAGGAGAGCCTTCTTTCCCCTTCTCTACCATGAATGCAGAAGCAGTGTTGTATCAGACCATGATGTAGGGAGCTCTGACAGCCACTTTGTAGCCAGGAGGTGATGACCCTAAATTAAACAGTGACAAGCACAGAAGAGCAGAACAGAAAAGAGGAAAGTCTTGGTCTTGGATGACATTGTATTCACTTCGGAAGTGCTCACTTCCAGAATTTTTGTGATATGAGGTACAAGTAATTATCCTTATTGCTATTATTAATATAAAACTTCTTCCACCAGGTAATCTATCACTTGAAGCTGAATGTCCTGGTATCTGAGACAGAAAGCAGTATGTTACTCATGCTATAAAGCAGACCTGAGAAGTTCCAGAAGGAAAGAACAGTGTGTGCAAAGTCTTTAATAAATGAGGGTCCTTTTTTTCTTTTTTCTTCTTAATTTTAAAAACTGAAAGAGGTTCATTGAACAATGAACAATGCTAAGATTGGCATGAGATGAGACCAAAAAATTAGGTAGTTGATGGATCACGCAAGGTCTTAGAAGCCATTTGAACAATTTTAGAGTCAATGTTTAGAACAGTGTAAGAATATTAAAAGCAAGGAGTAATCAGGAAAGATTTCTAGACAACAATTTGGAAGGGAACAGAATAGATACAAGAAGAGAAAAGGCTTGCAGTACCCAAACAAGAGCTGATGGTAGGGTAGAGGGGAAAATGTGATAAAATTCAAGATGTATTTCAGCTGCCAACTAGACCGGGCTGAACTCCCAGTTATAGATGGGACACAAGGAGGAAGCGGGTGCCATGGCTGACTCCCTGCTGAGTGACGCGGCCACTAGGCGAATGGTCCTATGTAAGGAGACAGAAATGGCTGAAGGAAGAGAAGATGCTAGAGGGAAATGTCTTAACTTCAGCACGGGCTATGTTACATTTGAGATTCCGGTGAGGGAATCAAATGAAGTGTCCTGTAGACAGCTGACACACGGATTCAAAGCTTGGAAAAGAGTTCTGGACTGGAAAAGTAAATTAGGGATTGTTGAATGTAGGTGACGCTTGAGATCAGAGTAGAAGGGCTTGCCTCAGGGGGAGCTTTGGAGTGAGAAGAAGATGGAGATCTTAGACCTGAAAAACTCCAGAACCTGAGTTTGGAATAGAAGAAGAGGAACCCACAGTGAGAGAAATTTGAGCTGGAGTGGCCAGAGAGACAGTAGGAGGACTAGGAGAGGGCGATGATAACAGACTCGAGAGGAGCATATGAGAAGGAGCGTAGCTGAAGCGTTACTTCCATAGAGAAGACTCCCTGACCCAGTGGTGGCACCTCTCCGTTACTCCTTCTCAGACCCCATCCCCTTCCTCCAAAGTGCTTGTCACATTTGTGATAATGCTTTCTCAAGTCTTAACATTCCCTCCCCTAGGATGTACGCTGTATGTGGAGAGGGAGCAGGTCATTATATTCACTACTGGACCCTGAATGCTGAGCAAGTCCTCCCAGAATGAGCAAAAAATTAAAATTCAGTGAAAAAAAAAAAAGAGAATAATTCGGTAAATTTAAAGTCCTCACTAATGTCTGCCTTCATGTCAACAGTAACCAGGGGTCTCCAACATCTCCCCTACCCCAAATCATGCCTTCTGTGTGGCTTGAGATAATGTTGATTATAATGACAGCTGATGAGCTTAACTGCCTTGGTCCTAACCCAAGGGACCTCCCTTGTAGCTCAGTCGGTAAACACTCTGCCTGCAATGCAGGAGACCAGGGTTCCATCTCTGGTTTGGGAAGATTCCCTGGAGAAGGAAATGGCAACCCACTCCATTATTCTTGCCTGGAGAATCCCATGGACAGAGGAGTCTGGCAGGCTACAGTCCATGGGGTGGCAAAAGTCGGACACGACCTAGCGACTAAACCACCATCCCCCAACCCAAGGCTTGAGCGTACCTCCAGCAGGTAATCGACAAATAGCGATTTTAATTTGGACTTACTTCTCCAGTTAGTGGAAGGGGGTAATTCCAGTTAAAGGAAACAACAAATGTCTTAGTGAACATGCTTCTGTTAAGGGAAAAACTGATTCTCTAATTTGTGCCCTCAGAGCCGTAACATTCACAGTGCTGGTTTCCTGATTGACTGGCTTATAGTGTTTGTGTTTTTGATTTCCTGTATCCGTAAAGGAGACTGCCCCCCCCAAACAAAGCAGAGCCGTTACTATCCAAGTTGTACTATCACTAGCACTCTGCGTGATAGCGATAAAAAGAAAATCAAGGATTTCAAAAAATCTGTGATTATGAATAGGTTGACTTTAGATGTAAATGCTGGACCTACATGGATGTTTTGAATCAAAGACAATTTTGATGCCTTGATCTAAAACAAAAGGCATATTCTGAGAATCAGATGCATAGATGGAGAAAAATCTTAGTATTGGCTTTTTGATTTTTAGGTCTATTGGAAGAACATTTTAGTGTAAAAAATATGACAGTTATATGAAGATATGAAACATGATAATCAGATGACTTTTTGANCCTTGATCTAAAATAAAAGGCATATTCTGAGAATCAGATGCATAGATGGAGAAAAATCTTGGTATTGGCTTTTTGATTTTTAGGTCTATTGGAAGAACATTTTAGTGTAAAAAATATGACAGTTATATGAAGATATGAAACATGATAATCAGATGACTTTTTGACTATGAATTATTCCTATCTGTTTCAACTTATCATTGCCATCCAGTACCAACTCACAAGGACTTCCTGTTTAACCTAGCAGCTATAGATGCTTAAAAGGACATTTTTTTTTCTTAAAAAAACTATGTAGATAATAAGGATTTTTTTAACATCTGTTTCTATGTTTATTTCAGAAGTAATTCACATTTATCGTAGACCAGAATCAAAATTTAGATAGGGAGAAGGATGAAGAAAAAGATGCCCTTTACAAATATCCGAAGATGTATATTTTGTTATGCATATTGAGTTATTGAAATGTGGGTCTTCCCAGGTAGCTCTAATGGTAAAGAACCCGCCTGCCAAAGCCTGAGATGTAAGAGACACAGCTTGATCCCTAGGTCAGGAAAATCCCCTGGAGAAGGACATGGCAACCCACTCCAGTATTCTTGCCTGGAGAATCCCGTGAACAGAGGAGCCTGGTGGGCTACAGTCCATAGGGTCTCAGAGAGTCGGACACAACTATAAGTGATTTAGCATGCACACATATTTAAATATACACATGTATTTACCTAATATGAAAACATATTTTGATTTTAGCATGCCTGTTCTCTTTCACAAAATTGTGAATATTTCTCCATGTCAATCTGCATTCTGTACATTTTCCATAGCTGCACAGTGTTCTATCATTTTGATATTTGATAATTAACCTGACTACCTCCTTCAGTTCAGTTCAGTTCAGTCACTCACTCGTGTCCGACTCTTTATGACCCCATGAATCGCAGCACGCCAGCCCTCCCTGTCCATCACCATTTCCTGGAGTTCACTCAGACTCATGTCCATCGAGTCAGTAATGCCATCCAGCCATCTCATCCTCTGTCGTCCCCTTCTTNTAAGCGTCTTCTAATTTCATGGCTGCAGTCACCATCTGCAGTGATTTTGGAGCCCCAAAATATAAAGTCTGACACTGTTTCCCCATCTATTTCCCATGAAGTGATGGGACCAGATGCCATGATCTTTGTTTTCTGAATGTTGAGCTTTAAGCCAACTTTTTCACTCTCCACTTTCACTTTCATCAAGAGGCTTTTTAGCTCCTCTTCACTTTCTGCCATAAGGGTGGTGTCATCTGCATATCTGAGGTTATTGATATTTCTCATGGCAATTGTGATTCCAGCTTGTGTTTCTAAATATTTTTATATCTATATAATTGATATAGATATGTTTTTTTTCTCTGGAAAACCTGACTGGCTGCTGCAGCCATTTGTGGGCTGAAGGCTAGAATCATACTGAGGACTCACTGGGTGGGGATTCTCTCCTGCAAGAAGGTGGGAATCACTTCAGTTCAGTTCAGTTGCTCAGTCATGTCCAACTCTTTGTGACCCCATGGATCTCCTCCTGCCTTCAGTCTTTCCCAGCTTCAGGGTCTTTTCAAATGAGTCATCTCTTCACATCAGGTGGCCAAAGTACTGGAGTTTCAGCTTCAACANTCTGAATGTTGAGCTTTAAGTCAACTTCTTCACTCTCCACTTTCACTTTCATCAAGAGGCTTTTTAGCTCCTCTTCACTTTCTGCCATAAGGGTGGTGTCATCTGCATATCTGAGGTTACTGATATTTCTCCTGGCAATCTTGATTCCAGCTTGTGCTTCTTCTAGCCCAGTGTTTCTCATGATATACTCTGCACATAAGTTAAATAAGCAGGGTGATAATATACAGCCTTAACATACTCCTTTTCCAATTTGGAACCAGTCTGTTGTTCCATGTCAAGTTCTAACTGTTACTTCGTGACCTGCATACAGATTTCTCAAGAGGCAGGTCAGGTGCATGCACACGTATTTGAATATACACATGTACTTACCTAATATAAAAACATATTTTGATTTTAGCATGCCTGTTCTCTTTCAAAAAATTGTGAATATTTCTCCATGTCAGTCTGGATTCTGTACATTTTCCATAGCTGCACAGTGTTCTATCATTTTGATATTTGATAATTAACCTGACTACCTCCTTACCACTGACCAACTAGATTGTTTTGATTTGAAGCTAATACAGATATGACTGCTCCCTTTGAGGTTAAATCTTTGTATATTCTCCGTTTCCCCCTATGAATAGATTCCTAGAAGTCAAAGAGTTGTGATCATCTTTCATGATGTTTTCCTATACTTCGTTTCCTAATTTTCCTTCTAAAAAATAGCTTGCTTTCTCCCTAGCAGAGTATGAGCAGGCATGTGTGTCTGTGTGTTAGCCTTTGACATCGCAAGAGGTTTTACCTTTGTTGAATTGATAGATCAGACATTTGTACACCCATACTTACAGACACATAACCATTTTCCTTCTCATTTTGTGCAGTGATGTACTGTACCTCCTTCTCAGGGACCTTTAGCTGGAAATATTGACAGGCAGTGCTGGTTTCCTAGGCTTCAGATGTGAGGCCTTGGAGGTAGGCTTCCAGTTCTTTTCCTTTCATCTCCAGTCTGTAAGAAGTGCAGGATGAACCTAGCTTTTCTTTAGAAAGAGCAATAGCAGAAAGAAGAGGGGTAGGAAATCCTTTCAGAACACACACTCATTGGCTTCCCAGGTGGTACAGTGGTAAAGAACCGCCTGCCAACGCAGGAGACACAGGAGACATGGGCTTGATCCCTGGGTCGGGAAGATCCCCTGGAGAAGGGAATGGCAACCCACTCCAGTATTCTTGCCGGGGAAATTCCATGGACAGAGGACCCTGGTGGGCTACAGTCCATGGAGTCGCAAAGAGTGGGACACGATTGAGCGGCTGAGCACACACACTCGTCAAAGGTATGCTGTGGGCCCAACACTGCTACGAAGGGAGAAGAAAACGGAAAAGGAGACAAACACCACCTCCCAGTGTGGTTCCAGGAAGGCAGGGATTTTTCACTGGATACGACACCTGAGAAATGTGCTCTCTCTCAGATCGGTTTCAGTTTCTATTCTGAATGATCTTTGACATTTCAAAGGATTGCTATTATATGCCATTAAAAAAAATTGTACAAGAAAAGAAAAAAGGGAGAGGAGGTGATTTATCAGAGAAACTAGAAAAAACTGTCTGCCTTTGTGTGGATCTCTTCTTCAGCTCTGATTTTGCTTCATGGAGTTCCTAAGGAAGTGCCTTAAATAGTTTGAAAATACTGAGCAATCTGATCATCAAATAATTTTTTTTTTCTCATGCCAGAGAACACTAACACTTCCTCTACACATGTACATTATATGCTTCTTTGAAATGACAACCCCCTAGCTAATGAAGCAGGAAAGGGGGAAGATGGGTGCTTAAAACTGATTGAAAATAAAGAGGCTTTTGAGTGGCAGGAGAGACTTCAGTCTCCTGGGCTTGAGGTTGCTGAAATCATTCTTCAGATCTGGGAGACTGTTGCCTGAGCTGAGAGAATTCTTTAACTTTTCAGCAAGGTTGAGAATTCCATAACACCAGCAGAGTTCTTCAAATTCATGGTCGGTAAATAGACCTTTCTCTTTTTAATTGCTGAGTTTTCTTTAATTATAATGAAAAAAGTTAATTTTTTATGAAGCTTTTGGAAATTTATGCATACATGTGTATCTATATATGTATCACATTTTAAAAACCTCACATGGTATTAATAGTCATGACAAACACCCCAATCGTGTCTGCTACCCTTTCCCACAAAGTCAAGACGGATAATAATTCATGTTAGAACTGCATGTGTTTAAAATCCTTTATATCTTTTTCCACTGAGCAAAACAAAAAAATTGGGTTTTAGGATTTATTGGGTTCGATTGCAGTTGTTATTAATTTTAACAAGGGGATTTGTAGTATGTTTTAGAATTATGCCGCAAGGAACCTAGTTCCCCGGTGAAGCATAGCCCTGAGGGATGTGTTAGTGCCTGACCAGGACTGTACTATCTGATTCCATCCGTAGCTGCCATCGTGTCGTGAATGGGCACGAGTCCCAACAGAGAGCTTATCTCTTGGTCTTGGAATCATCTGTATGATGTATGCATGCTAAGTCGCTTCAGTCGTGTCCAACTCTTTGTGACCCTATGGACTGTAGCCCACCAGGCTCCTCTGTCCATGGGATTCTCCAGGCAAGATACTGGAGTGGGCTGCCATTTCCTTCTCCGGGGGATGTTCCCAACCCAGGGACTGAACCTGCATTTCTTACATCTCTTGCATTGGCAGGCAGGTTCTCTGAGTTACTGGGGAGCAGAAGGGGTTCTACTCATTGCTCTTGACACACTACTCGGCTCAAAGCCTGACGCTTGATTCATGCTCAATAAAAAGGTTTCCCCAAGTGAACTTCCTTTGTGTCTTTCCCCAGTACCATCAAATGGTAATGTTTTAAATGTGTTACCTACAGTAGATACTTTATCATGACAACCTGATCTCTTCAAGTCTTGAAGACTGTCCCTTCTTGCTGGTACTTAGAAATTTTCTTTTCTGATGGGATGCAGAAATTATTTGTCTTGTGCGTAGGGTTTGAGATATCCATTATCTCCTTACATCCTGTTTCATGATGATGCTTAGGAAAGCTCTCCCCTAGACTGTGCCAACGTTTGGCCTTTTGTCTCCGTGCCTCAGAGACCAATAATAAATCAGTGACTCATGCTTTCCTCTTTGCAGAAACCATATTGTCGTTCCCCTAGAAGGTTATTTTTGTTTCAGTGTCTAATGACGCTGTACTTCATTGGATATTGGACAAGCGGAAGAGACACTTGCTTTCCTAAGGCTCCCAGGTCCTCCCTTGACCCCTTCTAATGAACAGAATGACATTCACAATCTGCCAGGGCGACAGTGGTGCCTGTTTGTAATGTTGGACCCAGCATCTTGGCCAACAGTTTTCCAATTTCATCCTTGAGTTCCTTCAAACCTTTGGGTGGCTGCCACCTCGTCCTACATTAATTTCATCAGTTTGACTTGAATGAGTTGGGATGCTGCCCGTGGCTGGATTTAATATCGTCTGCCTGTCTATTTCTGGAGAACCTGAAGAGCGTGGGAATCTTTCTGATATCCTTCCAGGTAAAGAACTCGTTCTCCATGACAGCCATCCCATGTCTAAGGGACCGCAACCTTTGCTTCTCTGCCATTCATCACAGATAACTTCAGATTTGCTAAGAAATGACCATGAGGGGAAAAACAGGAAATTCTACCGTTGTGTCCCTTTGTCATCTCTAACTTGACAAAAACTAGCAGTTGAAAAAGTATCTCAGGAAGAAGATTCTACTTATGGATTGAATTTTTTTTTTTTCTTTCCTAAATTGTAACAAAACTGATTAGGGTCCCATAATACAGGAAGATTATATGTAAGTTAAAATATAAGAAAACTGGGAAACATAAGGACTAGGGCATAAAAGGAAACCTGGAAAAAAGTTGATGAAAAAATACATGCTTCACTTGCCTCAGTGGGGTAGGCTAAAATTTGATCTTAGCATATTTTAAAAGATTCTAAGTAGCTGTCTTCTTGCTTTTATTTTTGCTTTACTATTATCTCACTGCACCAAGGCTTTCTCTCCTATTTCTACTCTCTGGTATGACACTTGAGGCCCTTTTGACTTCTTGGCATAAATTGTTCCATTTGTTTTCCTTTGCACAATTCTAGCTGTCATATTTGTTGTTTTCCAAGGAAGATATCTAAAAACATATCTGACACTCCTAATTAGGCTTTCTATCTTTGTTGTTCCAAGGCCAAATAATTTCAGAGAGTCCATTTTTTGTGTGTATGGGGTTTTTCTTCCATGGCAATTCAAAATCCTGATATAAGTACATGTGAATAATAGAGTATTTTTATTTTGCAGATAACTCAGAGGTGGTAAATAAAGATTAATATAGACTTTTAGTCCATTGTGCTTAAACCCTAATTTGTACAGAAATTGTTACCAGCATATAATAAAAGAATTAATTGTAGACCGAATCAAAAAAAGAGGAACTCTGTAAAATAATCACCATATTTTCTATATTGAAAGAGAATATGATTCCTGCACGCAAGTACACATGTGTTCACTCAACAAACATACTTAACTGTAGGTCAATATGATGGTGGTGGTAAACCATAATTTAGGGAGTTTTGTTAATTGCAAAAGGAACCAGGATCTTCTCTGATAGTTCATTCTGAGGGCTATTTGGGAGTTTAGAAGATACTGATCTTTTTTCAATTAATTGTTATGAAATATAAGGAACATATAAAACATGCATGATACATATATAAACAGCTTAAATTTATTTTTATGAAGAAGAATAATCAGGTGATTCTATACCTGTCTCTTATACACATCTAGATGTGTATAAGAGNATAAAAGGGGTGTCATTTTTGCCTATCCAAAGTGATATCATTTTGAAATTCATAGCAATTTTTTTTTTTTTGGTTCATGTGACCAGTAAAAGCTGGCACTTCACAGTATGATGTTTACATCTTTACACAAGAGACCAGCAAAAGTTAAATTAGGGTTTCGCAGTATTTGTTCCAAATAGCTTGTCTTCTCCTCCTCTGGTCCAGTCAGCTGGGACCAGGGGGATGGGCTGGGGGAAGGTGATACTGTCCCTGTGGGAGAGAAGGAGAGCAAGGGGTCGCTGGCAACTGGGCAGAGAGCCTGGACTGTGAGCTATAAACATCTTCCATCTCTTGCTGTGACAACTTACTAATGGATTGCTGAGTTTTAAACCTGGTCCAGAAACAGAAATGGAACAGGGAAGATGGATTGCATCTTGCCCGTTTCTAGCTCACAGCAGTTGTCAGAAAGAAGTTCACGGCTTCTTTTTTATAAAGCGAGTCTCTCCCACAGTAAGTTTCATTATGCCCTTGTCACATAGCAGCACATGTCACTATTATATGTCCTTTGGATCTTATCTTGGTGTATTATTCCTCTGTTTTATTACCAGTTTTAGACAACACCATAGTGTGGATTAAACCCTTGACACCCAGTCACCCGTCACGGAAATACCAATGCATTCATTTAGAGGATTGTCAGCATCTTTGTGCCATTTCAATATCCAACTTGCCAGAGATGTAGTGAAATGCAATGAAATACATAGCTTTTTTTCAGAGCTACTGAGAATCAGGAATTTATATATAATAGGAAAAAGATTGTTTTCTACCAGCAAGGTAGCAGCGGCAAGCATTAGAAGGTTAGTCACTTTAACAGATTGTGTTTTCCCATTGTGAGAGCTATAGGCTGTCCTTCACTTAAAGGCTTCAGTTGAAAGCCAAGAGGAAAATCTCCAGGGGAGTGAAGTTCTTTATGTGTCTCCTTAATTTAAAAAGGCTGTGATTGGGGATGGATTCACTGGTGATGAGTGCTGAGGTAAACTTTATGAAGCCGGCAACCTTCAGTGTACCGTAGAGTCTGATATGGGCTATGGAGTTTACCAGTGAAGAGGTGAGAACCGGTGGGGATTAACGGTCCCCACCTGGGGATGTCCCCCAAAGCCACCCTCGCTTTAGGCATTCTTGAGGCAGGGAGTCACTTCCATTCAGAGCATTTCTCATAATTGTTTAGGACCAAAAAAATGTCATTCCTCGGTACCAGGCTGCAGAAATCATAGAAAAGGAATACTGGAGACTTTCCGGGTGATCCAGTGGTTAAGACTCCATGCTTCCAACGTAAGGGACATGGATTCGATCCCTGGTTGGGGAACTAAGATCCCACATGCTCTGCAGCATACCCCGCCCCCCAAATAGGAAAAAAAGTAAAGACATGCTATCCTTTCTCATTGTACCAGTTCATGGATTTTGGGAAACTGGAAGAAGAAAAGTATAGCTGTGGTTCATTTGAAGTTCCTGTGGTTCTGGGCACAGGACTGGTCAGCCCACAGGACCTTCCTAGAGGGTTCTGAACAGAGGGGGCTTGAAGCCTCGAGGATACAGGCGAGGAATCAGGGTGACGTCTTCACCCCAGTTATTCTCAGATTTATTTTCTGAACAGCCCAGTCCAGTCCAGTGTGATCTGGCCATTTACGTGTCACTAAGGCTACTCTCAGGCCATCGTCCCAGAGCTAAGTAGCTGTGATGGCAAGTACATGGCTTATGTATGCTCAGTCACTTCAGTCGTGTCTGACTCTTTGCGACCCCATGGACTGTAGTCCGCCAGGCCCCTCTGTCCACAGAAGCTCCAGGTAAGAATACTGGTCACCATTTCCTCCTCCAGGGGATCTTTCTGACCCAAGAACTGAACCCACATCTCTTGCATCCCCCGTATTGGCATGTGGGTTCTTAACCACTAGTGCCAACTGGGAAGCCTCTCAAATATTGTATGAAGCTGAAAATATTTCTATCTGGCCATTTACAGACATTGTTTGCCCATCCCTGATTTAGAACCTCCAGAGGAGAGGGCGTTGTCTTCCCCATGCTCTGGGACCACAATTTGACTAGGAAACTCTGGCATTATATACAGTTTATTAGGGGGTACATCCATGTAGGGCCCTTGATGTCTGGCAAGACTTGTGCTCAAATTCTCCCTCTGTTCTTCACTATGTGACTTTGACAAGTCGCTTAACTTCTCTGATCTTTCACTGTTTTATCTGTTAAATGGAGACATTTCCCATTTTGAAGAAATACTGTGACCTTGAAAGAGAGAAGGTGCAGAAGTGCACGGCACACTGCCAGCCATGTGGTGGGCACCCCGTGCATGCCATTTCTCGTTCCCTTGTTGGTCCACACTGAGGGCCCAGGTTCTTCCATGTGGGCAAGTGTCCATGTGGACAGTGGGAACATTCTTTGCCTTTTTAGCACATCTCTATATTTTACCATGAGTCTGGGAAAATATACTTTTGTTCCCCAAATTCTAGGATCTATTCAGAGATTTTTACTAAGTGCTTCCTAGCTCATTTTAAACTGTTACTTAGGCTGGTTTTCTGTAGGCTTGCCCTTGGTTATGGTAATATCAACCAACCCTCTCATGGGGTTTGTACGAGACGAGCAGGGAGCAGTGTTTCAGAAATGGCCTTCCTGGGTCTCATTCCCTGTACAAAATCGACCTCTCACCTGTGCTCTAGGCCTTAGAGGCGAGGCCTCTCAACGATGCTCAGGCCTCAGAAGTGTAGGCCGCAGCCTTGCCACTGGACCTGCCCCTGTGAACAGCATCGTGATAAGCTGGAGACATAGTCTGGTTTTGTTCCATGACGCATTCTGCTGTGGAATGGCTCTCCTGGCCTCCGTCCACAGCAGCACTCTCTGTGTCTGTTTCGTCCAGTTTGAAAGACCTCATTTCCATCTATGTCTGTCCATCCACCTTGGAGAGAATAAACTAACCATCTAGACTAAAGGAATATGTTCTGAATTAATCAGTGATTTCTTCCAGACATTCACTTCAGCACTGTGCCATGGATACCCGTCCCCAGGAGGTGGGATGCAGCACGGTGTCATCATCTTCCAATTACAGATGCACGAGGAGTGAGGTGATGGGGCAGCGCGATGTGGTTGACGGTTCACAGGAAAGACTCAGCACTTAGTTGCCCACATGCCTTGGCTGTGTCCATGGGACCAGGTGTGCCAAGAACTTGGCAAACAGCCTGTCCCCTTTCATCCTCCTTGTGGCACAGACGTCACTTCACGTTTCATCGTGTTTCCACATTGGCTTCTCCCTCTTCCCCTCCCACCCCACCACCTCACCTCCCTCATCTCTCCTACCTGCCCTGTTCTCTTGCCTTCCCTTCCTCCTTTGCTCTTCTGATTCACCGTACTATACTTTTATGAGCTTCCTTAAATCCCTTTTGCAACAAAGAAGGTTGGCTATAGGAGATAGACTCTAGAAAATCAGAGATGGAACTAAGGCAAGCTCTCATTTCCTCCCATTGGCTTGAATGAATGAGGTTCACTCATATCCACGTGGATACAATTAAGCTTCCAAAAACAAATGAGTCTTTGTCCCAATCACAAACATCTAGCAAATCAAAAAATGTAATAGATTAGTTCAGTCAGTTCTGTCACTCAGTCGTGTCTGACTCTTTGTGACCCCATGGGCTGCAGCACACCAGGCTTCCCTGTCCATCACCAACTCCCAGAGCTTACTCAAACTCACGTCCATCGAGTCAGTAATGCCATCCAACCATCTCAGCCTCTGTCATCCCCTTCTCCCACCTTCAATCTTTCCCAACATCAAGGTCTTTTCCGATGAGTCAGTTCTTCGCATCAGGTGGCCAAAGTTTTCGAGCTTCAGCTTCAGCATCAGTCTTCCAATGAATATTCAGGACTGATTTATTTTAGGATGGACTGATTGGATCTCCTTGCTGTCCAAGGGACTCTCCAGAGTCTTCTCCAACAGTGCAGTTCAAAAGCATCAATTCTTCAGCGCTCAGCTTTCTTTATGGTCCAAGTCTTATATCCATACATGACCACCGGAAAAACCATAGCTTTGACTAGACAGACCTTTGTCAGCTAAGTAATGTTTCTGCTTTTTAATATGCTATCTAGGTTGGTCATAACTTTTCTTCCAAGAAGCAAGTGTCTTTTAATTTCATAGCTGCAGTCACCATCTGCAGTGATTTTGGAGCCCGAAAAAATAAAGTCAGCCACTGTTGCCACTGTTTCCCCGTCTATTTGCCATGAAGTGATGCTGAATGCCATGATCTTAGTTTTCTGAATGTTGAGCTTTAAGCCAATGTTTTCACTCTCCTCCTTCACTTTCATCAAGAGGCTCTTCAGTTCTTCTTCACTTTCTGCCATAAGGGTGGTGTCATCTGCATATCTGAGGTTATTGATACCTTTCCTGGCAATCTTGATTCCAGCTTGTGCTTCCTCCAGTCCAGCATTTCTCATGATGTACTCGGCATAGAAGTTAAATAATCAGGGTGACAATGTATAGCCTTGATGTATTCCTTTACCTGATTTGGAACCAGTCTGTTGTTTCATGTCCAGTTCTAATTGTTGCTTCCCGACTTGCATACAGATTTCTCAGGAGACAGGTGAAGTGGTCTGGAATTCCCATCTCTTTAAGAATTTTCCCCAGTTGTTGTGATCCACACAGTCAAAGGCTTTGGCATAGTCAATAAAGCAGAATTAGATGTTTTTCTGGAACNTGTTGCTTCCCGACTTGCATACAGATTTCTCAGGAGACAGGTGAAGTGGTCTGGAATTCCCATCTCTTTAAGAATTTTCCCCAGTTGTTGTGATCCACACAGTCAAAGGCTTTGGCATAGTCAATAAAGCAGAATTAGATGTTTTTCTGGAACTCTGTTGCTTTTTCTATGATCCAGTGGATGTTGCCAATTTGATCTCTGGTAATAGATTAAGGTTACTTATTTATTTATTTATTTTGCATATCACATCCATGCCAAATCCTTGTTCATATTTTTCATAGCTCAGAGCATTTTCCCCACCAGTGAAGACTCCAGCATTATTCATATTGACCCCATAATGTTATTTATTTAGGTGCATGGATGAAAATCACTCTTTACTTGTCCTCACACACAAATAAATCTTTGATGATTGGCCTTCACAGCACAAAAAGAAGGCAAATAATCACCCTGGTTTATGTGCTCTGGTGAAAACTCAGCACTTGAGAGTTTGCTGGATTCAACATAAATGTAACACCTACTGAAATTTCTAGATCAGAATTTTTCAACAGAAGGTCAAGATCCCTCAGAGCAGTGGTTTGTAGTCCTGGCTGCACAGTGGGGTTACCTGGGGAACCTTAAAAAAAAATTACCCCACATCAAAGGTTCTGATTTTTTCATCTGGAATAAAGGGCCCTGAATTGCTTTTTTTTTTTTTTTCCAATCTCATCAGATAATTCTAATGTTAACTTGGATTAAGAACCACCATACTAATTAATCTTGAGTTATATGGTCACTTATAAGTCATGTCAGGGTTTTATTTTCCTTTTTAATGAACAGTGGCAATATAATGGAATAGAAAATATCAGTATGCATTTCACGTAGAATGATACCCACTCTATCAGAAAACTTTTGTTTCCATTTCTTGTAGTTTAGAGTGGATGCTATCACTATTTTAAAATAATTTCTTACTGTGGGTTATAGTCAGAGTTTGAAAAACAGTGTTTTAGATTATCTTTAACAGAGAAGGTATGTTGATAGCTGCCCAGGGAAGATCAGAAAATTTCCATCTGTCCTAAGAGAGAGGCTGTGTTGAACTATTTTTAAATGTGTGTGGGGCATGCAGAGGTATTGCCAAGTGAACTCCGCACTATCAAATGCTCTTGTCTATTTATAGAAGCCGTCACACGTTCTTGGAGACATTGAGACTGACTTTCCGCTCCCCAGAGGCACCACCCCTGCTTTAAAGTATTAAGTTTGCATTTCTTAAAAATGTCTTTTAGCTCAGCCTCCTCATTTCAGAATCTGCTGAGTCTAACCCTTAGTTCAGGGGTATTTTAAGGAAGATTTACATTTCAGAAGAAAATATGGGGGTGGTGTGTGCTTTCTTCCCCTTCCACCTTGAACCGGGACACAGAGTTGTAGGATCTGTTTCATAACTTAGAGAAGTACAGTGGAAAAGTGATAATTTTGAAAACTATGTCAAATGCATTAAAGGAAGGAGAGTTGGAACTCAACTGTTCAAAAGCAGCTTCAGAATTATGGGGAAAAAATAATCTCTGCCCTAAAGAGGAAGACAAAGCAAGTATGTATCATGGAAGTTGGATCCTCATGGATAAAATGATATTTCCTCAAGGAATATATCAATCCCTTCACAGACTACTGTGTGGTTAAATGTGTTATATGCATGAACTGAATGAAAAAGGAGAAGATATTACATTTTTTGGAAAAAGCCCATCTCACAGTACTCAGAAACTTTCTGGAAACAGCTTGAATCAGGCCGTCCGTCAAGCAGGGGGTGATGCAGGATTACCCCTGCAAAGAGGGGTAAGAGCGCAGCTGTATTTTGAGACAACAGAGGCTGATGTGAACTTTACGAAAGGAGATGAGGAAATGGCAGGAAAGCACCACGTGGCAACAGAGAGCCAGGTAACCATCCCCCAGCTCTTCAGAATTTGAAGCACAAACCCGTAAATATCAGCACACTTCTAACCGTAACATCTGCTAGAATATACAGGTGATGAGGGGAAGGGGAGGAGGAAAAACTGGAGAATTAACTGGAGATGTGGGCAGAGGCTGATGTGTAGGTGGCACCAGAGCTAGGGACATGCTCGAAGGGAATGGAGCCGCACACAGAACCAACCTGTCAGAAAACAGCTCCTCCCTGGTCGCTGAAGCCTCATAACAGGATGGAAGCCTCCCGCAGAAACTGAAGCGGTCAGTGACTGACCCAGCTGTGCAGATGGCAGAGAAGGCAGATAAGAACTCAGATGTGGTGATGAGTTGAGGGAGAGACTATAGCCATTCATCAAAAACAGATTTTCTCTACCTGGAGGTGACATGCTGCTGCTGCTGCTGCTAAGTCACTTCAGTCGTGTCTGACTCTGTGTGACCCCATAGACGGCAGCCCACCAGGCTCCCCCGTCCCTGGGATTCTCCAGGCAAGAACACTGGAGTGGGTTGCCATTTCCTTCTCCAGGGAGGTGACATGAGATGACTTAATTTTCTACTGTAACTGAGAATAGAAAAACTACAGCAGGAAGAAAATGAATTAAATAAATCCCCCAAAGAGGGATTAATGGAAAATGGATCTGTGTAAAGAATTCAGGAATGAGGGGACACCTCTCTGAGGTGTCTGTCTGACAGATGGACACATCTGTGTGTGGGGCATGACACAGACAGAAGGTGAGTGCAGGTCCCGGAAGTGGAGGCCTGGCTGGTTACCATTTGAAGCAGATTCCCGTAAGTGGGCGGATCTTACAACATAGCTGAGCAGCATGTGAAACACACAAGCCACCGTCGTCAGTGACTGCATGGGGCTAGGAAATCGGGTGGAAGTTTCACGGACAGACAGGAGTACAGGGAAGACTGAAGGCAAAGGTTTTTGTTGCTCCAAGTGATTCTGATGACTGACTCTCCTTCCTAAGGGCTTGTAAAATGTTCCATTTGCATCTGAAAGTCAGAAAGAAAAGAAAGGAGAATAAAAGAAAGAAGGAAAGACTTAAGAAATCCCCAAAGAGATAAACTTCGAGCATTTTCTCACTCTTCCTTCTTTCTGTTCTCTTTCTCCTCCTTTAATTTCTCTCCAGACTCTTCTTGGCTCTGCCTAATACAGCCACCTTGTCCATGATTCAGTTTGAGCCACTTCCTTTCACGGAAAGAGACACGGACATTGTTGTCATCGGCTTGCTCTCTTCCCTCCTCCCCAGCCTACCCCTCAGTGGTCAGTCAGCACATCCATTGTCCCCCCTCTGCCCAAGGAAACTGAAGACCCCCAGACCAGCTCCACTTGGCCAGGTTGTTGCAGGAAGGAGGACCCCTTCCAGGGCCCCAAACTGGGCTCTTGTCTAACACTTGGAAATGAATTGTCTGAAGAGACATGTGCTGACAAAGCAAGAGATTTTATTGGGAAAGGGCACCCGGGTGGAGAGCAGGAGGGTAAGGCAAGAGAGAACTGCCCCGCCTCCGCTCTGATCTCCTGGCTCTCCACACAGAGCCTCCCTCTGGGCTCACACGTCCAGTAGGGAGCCCCCATTATGAGGCTTCCTCCCCATGCTCTAAGAGTGAGGCCAACACATGAGAAAATAGAATGAGAGAGAAAAGATAGATTCCCGGTTTAGTCCCGGATCCAACTGTGCCTGATATATATGACTGGATTTTAAAATATACACGCCTATAAAAATCCTCCTTTTTGCTTAAGCTGCTGACTTCATTTCTTTCACTTGTCGCTGTATGTATCCTAACCCATGGTCTCCTAATTCCTGAGAACTGTTTGAGATGCTATCACGATATGGAACAATCGGCATTCTCATTGAATTTTTGTCTTTGAAATTTAGATAATGAGTATTTATTGTCTTGCCAGGGCTAAGGATATAAAGATGAGCAACACAAACACAGTCCTTCTCTTTAATAGCACAACAGTGACTAATTATTTTCAAAAACGTTAACTTTTACCATACTTATTCTAAAGTGCTGTTTTTCTCTGGAGATCTGAACATCCTCTTAGTTGATGTCTGTCTTAAAACTAGCGACATCTCATCCATTTTAGTACAAGGACAGAAACTGAAATGCAAAGCAGGGACTTTGCGGGGAGAGTTCTCATTTATTTTCAATAAAGGATGTCCCAAGCCTCTAGTTGTTCATGAAACCTTCCCAAGCAGGAGGATTTTTCAGCGCAGCGAGATCAGCAGTGTCATGATACAGGGTAATCACTCATCTTGCGACGTACTTTCTGGGCTCTCCGCTCCTCAATTTGCCTACAGTGATGCCATTCGTCTTCCCAGGATGGATGGGTTCCTCTCCCTTTCAGTCACTAGCAGCAGGCACTGAAACGTGCCCAGGATGTGTCCAGTGTTATGTGCTGTGGGGATTTTTTTGCATCTTTCACGGTCGATGAAGGTAAATTTGTACTCATGATGCAAGTACAAGTGTGTATGTGTGTGTGTGTGTGCGCGCGCATGTGTGCGTGCGTGTGCATGCGAGCATGTGTGCTTCGTCCTTAAGCTGCAGTGGCCTTTTAATGTCATAATATATGGTCAGGCTGTAGTTGCTATGGAAACAATACCCAAATTTCCTGACCTCCGAGAGTAGGGAGATGTGGCAGTGGCAGCTATGATCAGAGTTGAGAGACTGATGATAGAATTAAGCTAAAGATGAAAGAATACGTGCTTTTTCTACCTTAATGATCACATTGGAGCAATCTCCTCTTCTCCTGTGTCTACCAATATTACCCATCTGAGCCAGGCTGAAGGCTTATGAGCATTCCTTTGTTATTTTAAAATCAGTTTACTTTTGGATAGTGGATGAGTGGGACTTGGGAATTCCTGACTATAGTCAATATACATTGTTTTGCATAGTATTGAATCATACTTTCTGGTGCAAATAATACCCAAATTAGTGTCCACACAGGCCAATATTGTTATTGAAACAGCAAATGTGTGCTTTCATTTGGAATATGATACCTTGAAATTTTCTTTTTTATTCTTTATATACTTGTTGATCAGTCAGATGGGTATATGGAATAAACACATTCTGTCATGGAAAAGCACTTTATTTTAAATATAACAATGTGTACAAAAGAAAGCTTATTCTTAGAAGTAAAAATTGAAAATAGTCATTGAATTATATATCAGTCTCCCAATGAACTGCAAATCCTTACTATTAGAAAACATGTTTTCTGTTTGGTATGCACACTATAAAGTCCAGTGCCCGACTCATCATAAGCAAATTTCTAAATGTTTGTTAAATGGATGAATACGTAGTCTCTAAGAAAAAATAAAATGCATATTCCCTCTTTAGGAGGGATCACTTTTTCTAGGCCCTCTGTGACTCTGGGGAGTTTCTCCAGGGCTTCCTGTCAGCGCTGGTGGTTCTGCACTGTTAAAGTCTGGGCGATGTTCCTCTGCCTGTGTTTATTCTGTTCACATGATACGTCAGGATGATGGGGGAGAGAGACAGAATGTGGGGAGCCATGTCCTCCGCTAACAGCTTAGCGAGGGTCTTGTGCTCAGTGCCATGTTAAGCCCTGTGGGTGTGGACATGGACGGGAAATGGCTCCTGCCATCGAGAAGCTGCTTGGTTCTCGAGGAGAGAATGTAGAGGGCTGCTCGCCAAGCAGGGGTGACTCAGAACCAAAGCCAGCAAATGCCGTCGAGGGGGAGAGGAGGAAAGGGGTCTGGCAGGAGGGGCAGGGAAAAAACGCCGGAGGGAAGCAGAACCTGAGATGGAACCCAAAGAGGGAAGCCACGTTCGATGTTAGTAAACTTGACAGTTTATAAGTATGCTGGGTATATTCTTTCAAATGTGCCAGATATATTAAAGCAGAGACAAGGTCGAGCAAACAGTGTGAACAAAGATACAGACAGGGCGTGATCTGGTGGCTGAGGGACACTGAACAGTCTGTTCTGCTGGGGAAGCAGAGGCTCTAACAGCTGTTCCCTGGCAGTGGAGATGCTCCGGGAGTGGTGGGGGCTGACGGGGGGGTTAGGAATCCTGGGGGTTTAGATCCCACATGACTTGAAGGAAACAGGGCTTAAACGCTAATAACGTGAGGTCAAAGTAAAGACTGTAGAATGGAAATAAACACAGTAAATTGTCACTCAGGGTAAACTGTAGAGAGAAGTAACCTGTCAATAAATGTAAATTGAATTTGATCACAGATGAAACCAGTGTGAGACCAAACCCCAAACCCTAGGGAACTGTAGGTGCTCTTTAGTCTGTTCTTTGTTTTCACTCTTCCATTGCTCTTTCCTCAGATTTTTTTTCTTTTAAATCTCTGCATTAACTGTCGATTCTGGCCTTTTCATTATGGATATGAATTGAAAAAAGGGATTTTAAAGCCTAGTTTTTTTGCTTGTTTAATTTATATTTCTTTGGCTGCACTGGGTCTCAGCTGCGGCACACGGGAGCCTCGATCTTCCTTGTGACATGGAATTCTTAGTTGCAGCATGCGGGATCTAGTTCTCTGACCAGGGATCAGACCCAGGGCCCCTGCGCTGGGAGTCTGGAGTCCCAGCCACTAGACCACCAGCGAAGTCCTCAAGGCCTAGTTTTTTCACCTGTGAAATTGTATAAAGTATATACAGTGTGTTGGGCATTTTTCTAATGTGGAACCTTGAGTGAGTTACAGATAGATGTTTTTTTTCCCATCTGGAGTACTTGGCCCATGTTGATGTCACACAGATGATGACATGGTTGTTTAAAGTTTCTTAATACTCACCAATACAAGTGTGAAGATGGACTTAGCATCCTCAACTCTGAGGATCTGGGTTTTTTTAAAAAATATGTCTCAAATTTAATACACACCTAGTATGAGAGGTCAGTCACAGAGCCAGACCAAATGCCTTTGGCCCAAAGCAGTAGCATATTATATGAGGTTTTGTTGGTGGGGTGTGATTTTTGAAATCAAATATATTTGAAAAATGGACAATATTACAAGTTGTCTTTCTTTTTTTTTTTCCCCCAAAAGGACCTTCTTAAGAGATGCTATTCGGCCAACGCGTCTTACCTCTTCCAGCAGGATAAATTTTATGATGTCAGCTATGACACGGGGGACAAGTCCATCCAGTGCAGCAGAAGACCAGATGCATTCAAGTTCTGGATGGCCTGGAAGGCCCTGGGCACATTCGGCCTTGAGGAAAGAGTCAACCGCGCTCTTGCTTTATCTAGGTACTTGCTCTGTGTGTGTGTCTGTGTGTCCACGGGTGTCTAATAGACTCACTGAACATACGTTTGTAAGATCTGTACATGTTCTGTCATATATGGATCCCTTCTTTCATGTCATAACCATTTTCTCAGCACCCTCTATTTTAGATGTTGGGAACAAAGCAGCTCTCCCCTCTGCTCTGCAGCATCCTAGCCTGGGGAGATACATCCAGGCACAGAGCAGATGAAATGCAGGTGCGCCTACGTTTTGGTAAGGGGAGGTACATGATGCTCCAGCAGCACTCAGCTGCGTCCCCTGGTATGGTCATGAGGGGTGCTGGCAGAGGGTTCCTGGAGGAACTGACATGCAGCCAAGACCCAGTGAGGAAAGGAGAGATGACTGATTTCAGGCAGAGGGAGCCCCAGGTCCAATCTCTGGGTGTGGGAGAGATCCCAGTAACTTCAAGGTCCCGAAATATGGCCTGTGAGAGTGTGGGGCTGACAGGACAGACAAGCAGAGGTGAATGGGGCAGCTCCCTGCTTGCTCGTCTTTTTCTGACATAAGGACAGAGCTTTGGAAACCACTTGCAGTGACGCTGGAGAAGGTCTTGAGATGTGCGTGCGGGGCGCTTGTCACCTGAGAGGGCTCTGCTGCTGAGACCGGCGGGCGGAGGCCAGGCCACGGCCAAGTGTGGCTCTGATTGCTATCTGCCAAGCCTGAGCTCTTTTGAGTTAACCTCGACTGTGTTTTAAAAATCGAGCAAACATCCCAAACAGTTTTAAAGAGGGAAATTGTAAACAGTCTAGAGTCCTGGCTTCTTCAGAAGATGAGTGCACTCTCAGTCCCACATGGTGACGAGACCCTGAACACACTGGTGTNTGAGTTAACCTCGACTGTGTTTTAAAAATCGAGCAAACATCCCAAACAGTTTTAAAGAGGGAAATTGTAAACAGTCTAGAGTCCTGGCTTCTTCAGAAGATGAGTGCGCTCTCAGTCCCACATGGTGACGAGACCCTGAACACACTGGTGTCCCCCACACTCCCGGGGTTTCATCAAGCCTGTTTCATTGTGGTTCAGAGAGGCCAAAAGCCAGGGAAAGTGAGGGCCACCCTTGACAAGCTTCATGACCGGGGTAAGCTGCTGAAACTTTCTGTACTATTCCATCCCAGGGTCCTGAAGATAGCAACTTTGAACTCAGATAACTGTTGGGAGGATTCAGTGAACTGATATTTATAAAACACCCAGGACAGTGCCTGGCAAATGCCATATGCTGTGTTTTAATTATTTTTTAAAAATTATTTTCTTACCTGCTTGGTCACTAGAAGCATCAGCGTTTGTGATCTCTGGTTTGGAAAATCTCTCCTTTACTCCCTGTTCATATTTCACTGACAAAAGCCTGCAGGGTCTCCCTGAGACTTAATCAGCCTTCTCCTTCTTTAGGGGGAATGGTGTAGGTGATCTGCATGCCGCTCTGTGTGACAAGGGTGCTCTGAGTACCAGTGAGGACTGTCTGAAAACCCAGGATCTTTTTTTCTTAATTGGAATATAATTGCTTTACAATGTTATGTTACTTTCTTCTGCACAGTGAGGTGAATTAGCCATTCAGTTCAGTTCAGTCNAATCCTAAAGAAGGGCAATGACAAACAATGTTCAAACTGCTGCATAATTGCACTTAACATCACATGTTAGCAAAGTAATGCTCAAAATCCTCCAAGCCAGGCTTCAACAGTACGTGAACTGTGAACTTCCAGATGTTCAAGCTGGATTTAGAAAAGGCAGAGGAGCCAGAAATCAAATTGCCAATGTTTGTTGCATCATAGAAAAAGCAAGAGAATGCTAGAAAAACATCTACTTCTGCTTCATGGATTAGGCTAAAGCCTTTGCTGTGTAGATCACAACAAACTGTGGAAAATTCTTAGAGATCTGTAAATACCAGACCACCTTACCTCTCTTCTGAGAAACCTGTATGCAGGTCAAGAAGCAACACTTAGAATCAGACATTGAACAACAGACTGGTTCAAATTGAGAAAGAAGTCATGGCTTATTGTATGTATATTGTACATATATTGTCACCCTGCTTATTGAACTTATATACAGAGTACATCATGTGAAATGCTGGGCTGGATGAAGCACAAGCTGGAATCAAGATCACTGGGATAAATATCAATAACCTCAGGTATGCAAATGACACAACCTTAATGGCAGAAAGTGAAGAGGAATTAAACATCTTCTTGATGAAGGTGAAAGAGGAGAGTGAAAAAGCAAATCTAAAATTCAATATTCAAAAAATGAAGATCATGGCATATGGTCCCATCACTTCATGGCAAATAGATAGGGAAACAATGGAAATAGTGACAAACTTTGTTTCTGGGGCTCCAAAATCACTGTGGACAGTGACTGCAGCCATGAAATTAAAATAATTTTGCCCCCTGGAAGAAAACCTTTGACAAACTTAGACAGCATATTAAAAAGCAGAGACTTTATTTTGTTGACAAAGGTCCATATAGTCTAAGTTATGTTTTTTTCTCCAGTAGTCATGTATGGAAGTGAGGGCTGGACAATAAAAAAGGCTGAGCACCAAAGAATTGATGCTTTTGAGCTGAAGTGTTAGAGAAGACTCTGGAGAGTCCCTTGGACAGCATGGAGATAAAATGAGTCAATCCTAAAGGATATCAATCCTGAATATTCACTGGAGGGACTGATGCTGAAGCTGAAGCTCCAATACTTTGGCCACCTGATGTGAAGAGCTGACTCACTGGAAAAGACACTGATGCTGGGAACAATGGAAAGAGGAGGAGAAGGGGACGATAGAGGATGAGATGGTTGGATGGCATCACTGACTCAATGGACATGATTTTAAGCAAGCTCTGGGAGATGGTGAAGGACAGGTAAGCCTGGCATGCTGCAGTCCATGGGGTCACAAAAAGCCTAACATGACTGAGCAACTGAACAGCAACAACAACTGCATATCTGCAGTGTTAGTCATTTTAAAAATTCACTTGCTGATATTTAAAGGCAACGATTCATCATTCTCATAATTAGTGACATGAAGTTTTGTGGAGATTTTCAGATATCAAAGTCCAAATGTAGTGACAGTCATTGTTAGTTACCTGGTTTATGGAAAAACAGTTTATTTTGAACGTAGAATATTAGAGTCAACAGAATTTTTTCAGCTGTTCCAAATGTACACAAGTTACTGTTATCAGAAGAATATAAGTTTGCATAAAGGGAAAATTTTCCAATTAATCCACTGCCACACCATCTCATCTTATTTAACTCGAATCCCATCTACTCTTGATATTCACTTTTCATCTGATTACTGATTTTTAACACTTCTACCAAGGTATTTGTAGAGAAAGTTATAGGAGATATTGGGTTTCTTTTAAATAAATGGTTAAGAAATAAATCAGCAGAAAATTTGAATTTTGTGACTGCTATTTATTTCCTCCTTGAGTCCTGAGATATAGAATTGGATATATTAATATGTACTTAAGAGATTACACTTGAAACAGTATTTTTGAATCTAATTAATTTTGAAATTTAAATAACTTAATAATTTATAATATATTTTGATCATGAAAAACTAAATGGATGGTTTGGTCCTTTCTAGCACTAAGTTGGAATCCCCAGAGGTGCAGCTTGGGCATGTATCTATTTCTATAAAGTCTACAGTCTTGTTACTATTAACCCTAATCAAAGATTTCTATTTAAATTCCATGTAAAATTGACACGTTTACTCAGGTTAGGAAAAGACTTCTTTTCTTATGGTTCAAAATAGAAGTTGAGTATAACTATGAAAACGTCTGTTTACATTCTTATATGTGTTTATATAAGGGATACATACAAAAACTCTATGCTATATAAGGACTTTAATTTTAAGGGTGGTTTTTCATACAGAGTCAGTCTTCAGGATGTCTAGAAAATGCACATGTACATGTACCAGGTAGATCTTGGGAAATTATTCACAAACTGACCTTGTGCTATGATCTGATATTTTCACATTACTCACTCTCTTAGCCTTAGATGAGAGGAGACAGACTTTAAAAGCTGGAAACTTATTTCTGTTTCAGAAACCAAAATTCAGTTTCAGATTATACAACTATGCATTAATAGTGAACCCAACTCAGCATGTTAATAAGGGAAAGAAGAGCAAATGTACTCGAGCAAATGTACTAGTGAGAAGGGCAACTGGAGTAGCATCCTGAATTGGGAAACCCTAGTCTAAATAATAGAAGTTGATTCCTGGAGATGGAGAGATCAACGGAGGAGCAGTTACCCTGTACCAAGTGGTAGTATTCTGAGATCGAAATAGGAGAGCTGATCTAGCATTCTGTAGAGACTTAAACGGTAATTGAATTGAAAAACTTTGGTATTTACATCTACTTATGTACACACATTCAAATGACACGGACACATTAAAAAAAACAAGGCTTCCGTTTAAAAAAAAATGGAGAAATCATCATTTGACTTTTGTAAGCAGAGGGTCAACCTCACGCATAGAGTTAGACAAATTTTACAGCCTTTTGGAAATTTCATCTTATCAAGCAGTAATTTCTTCTTTGAGAAATTTATATCTCTCTTAGGGTTTGTATTACCTTGAGATATTTTTATGGTAAACAACAGTGCAGTTCTGTATCTGAAGAAAATGCAAAGGTGCTCATTTGTTCTAAGATAGTAATGTTCTTAACTAGCACCAGTTTCTGGCAATGTGAGTGATGTCTCGAAAACATACTTCTTCCCTCGTGGATTCTTTGGTTTGGTTTCATTTTTCTTTCAGCCATTAAAAAAAAATGTTTAGATCCTGATGATTAAAAATAAGAAACATTTTATTGCATTTGTCTAAAATGATACAATTATACATGTATGCTGTTAACAAAAATCTAAATTTTTCTGGTCAGCAATCATTAATTTTCAGGTATTTCTTAACTACCATTGGTACAGAATCAAATATAAGTAGTGGGTTTTTTGCTAAATATCTGTCATCTTATTAGAAAATTTTCTATAAATTGAGTTACTTTTTGAAGCCAAGGAAAAAAGTACAGCATTATAAAGATAATTTTAACTCCAGATTAATCTTTGTCAATAAATGGACCAGTTTGTTACCCAAATGTTTACATTTATTTCATTGTGATAAAACAGCATAACGATAATTATAATTAAAAAGAAGAAAAAGATTCACCATTACTTTAACACAACTCGGGATTATACTATAATCTCTGTCCATAACGGTCCTTTATTTTCAAATACTAAAGATGTATATATTTAATGACAAAATTTCCATATATATTATTTAGAAGGAAATGTGGAAATGTTCATTATTTAGCCAGTTTGGTAAATTTTATGTTAATAGTTGTTTAATCATTTCCTGTCTATTCTTATTGAAAAGATGCAATGCCCTTAGAAAATTATAAATACTGCCCAAGTTGCCTTGCAAGTGCCACATTTTACTCCTAAAATCCAGTCTGGATTCTGTATTGACACTGGCAGGCAGCTTTAATAAACATCATCTCCCAGGCAGCTGCAACTTCCACTTCAGTTTTAGTCACAGCAGCTCTCCTGATTAGCCCCCGCAGGAGCTGCCACAAAGCTCAACCCAAATCTGCTCTTCAGAGTCACAGACATGCAGAACACAAGGCCACTGGTTATCAAAATTCATAAACACAACGTGATAACCTTTCTGTTTGGCTTAATCATTTTGTATGCTCAGAATAGCCATAGATGTTCACATAATGTGCATTGTCTAAGAACTTTACGCATAAGTCTAGTAATTTTTTATTATGTGATTTTTTTTGCCCACTAATGATATACGATGTACAAGAGCATGCAGAGTTAAAATAACAGCCGAAACTATAGCCACCTAAGGTTTTTATTCTAATCTTTTGTATTTAATGACATACACTCACAGTCCTGATTTCCTGTAGGTTTTCTGTATAACTCAACAGGTGCAGGATCTGCATAGTTCATTCCAATTCTAATGTAGAATGGGCACAGCATGAAGGTGAGGTTTTATTTAGGATAAATTTTACCATCAAAGAGTTTAATTGAACAGTCCTTATGCTGGCAGAAATTTTTATGAACAAGGTTTTATTATGATACGGTTGTACATTTGTTCTTTGTCCTGTCTGATTTAATTTGTTATAATGTCTTAGATTTGGACTAGTTATTCTAGATTTAAGGAAAATTTTTCGTTCTTGAGTGTGTGAGCATGAACCTGTGTGTTTGTTTATGNAACTGTCTCTTATACACATCTTTCTGTAGAGACTTAAACGGTAATTGAATTGAAAAACTTTGGTATTTACATCTACTTATGTACACACATTCAAATGACACGGACACATTAAAAAAAACAAGGCTTCCGTTTAAAAAAAAATGGAGAAATCATCATTTGACTTTTGTAAGCAGAGGGTCAACCTCACGCATAGAGTTAGACAAATTTTACAGCCTTTTGGAAATTTCATCTTATCAAGCAGTAATTTCTTCTTTGAGAAATTTATATCTCTCTTAGGGTTTGTATTACCTTGAGATATTTTTATGGTAAACAACAGTGCAGTTCTGTATCTGAAGAAAATGCAAAGGTGCTCATTTGTTCTAAGATAGTAATGTTCTTAACTAGCACCAGTTTCTGGCAATGTGAGTGATGTCTCGAAAACATACTTCTTCCCTCGTGGATTCTTTGGTTTGGTTTCATTTTTCTTTCAGCCATTAAAAAAAAATGTTTAGATCCTGATGATTAAAAATAAGAAACATTTTATTGCATTTGTCTAAAATGATACAATTATACATGTATGCTGTTAACAAAAATCTAAATTTTTCTGGTCAGCAATCATTAATTTTCAGGTATTTCTTAACTACCATTGGTACAGAATCAAATATAAGTAGTGGGTTTTTTGCTAAATATCTGTCATCTTATTAGAAAATTTTCTATAAATTGAGTTACTTTTTGAAGCCAAGGAAAAAAGTACAGCATTATAAAGATAATTTTAACTCCAGATTAATCTTTGTCAATAAATGGACCAGTTTGTTACCCAAATGTTTACATTTATTTCATTGTGATAAAACAGCATAACGATAATTATAATTAAAAAGAAGAAAAAGATTCACCATTACTTTAACACAACTCGGGATTATACTATAATCTCTGTCCATAACGGTCCTTTATTTTCAAATACTAAAGATGTATATATTTAATGACAAAATTTCCATATATATTATTTAGAAGGAAATGTGGAAATGTTCATTATTTAGCCAGTTTGGTAAATTTTATGTTAATAGTTGTTTAATCATTTCCTGTCTATTCTTATTGAAAAGATGCAATGCCCTTAGAAAATTATAAATACTGCCCAAGTTGCCTTGCAAGTGCCACATTTTACTCCTAAAATCCAGTCTGGATTCTGTATTGACACTGGCAGGCAGCTTTAATAAACATCATCTCCCAGGCAGCTGCAACTTCCACTTCAGTTTTAGTCACAGCAGCTCTCCTGATTAGCCCCCGCAGGAGCTGCCACAAAGCTCAACCCAAATCTGCTCTTCAGAGTCACAGACATGCAGAACACAAGGCCACTGGTTATCAAAATTCATAAACACAACGTGATAACCTTTCTGTTTGGCTTAATCATTTTGTATGCTCAGAATAGCCATAGATGTTCACATAATGTGCATTGTCTAAGAACTTTACGCATAAGTCTAGTAATTTTTTATTATGTGATTTTTTTTGCCCACTAATGATATACGATGTACAAGAGCATGCAGAGTTAAAATAACAGCCGAAACTATAGCCACCTAAGGTTTTTATTCTAATCTTTTGTATTTAATGACATACACTCACAGTCCTGATTTCCTGTAGGTTTTCTGTATAACTCAACAGGTGCAGGATCTGCATAGTTCATTCCAATTCTAATGTAGAATGGGCACAGCATGGAGGTGAGGTTTTATTTAGGATAAATTTTACCATCAAAGAGTTTAATTGAACAGTCCTTATGCTGGCAGAAATTTTTATGAACAAGGTTTTATTATGATACGGTTGTACATTTGTTCTTTGTCCTGTCTGATTTAATTTGTTATAATGTCTTAGATTTGGACTAGTTATTCTAGATTTAAGGAAAATTTTTCGTTCTTGAGTGTGTGAGCATGAACCTGTGTGTTTGTTTATGTGCTGCCTATATGCACTCAACCCATAAGTGAGACTGGGTTTTCAAGGGACCTAATAAAATTGGGGGCAAGAGCATACAAAAAGTAACAATCATGCAGGAGATTGCGTGGTTGGAACATTTTGAGAAGTCCAAAAGAAAACAGTTCTATGGCTTGAAATGGATAAGGAAGATCAATTAAAATGGTAGGCTCCTGTGTATTGAACTGAAAATGAAAGTTGGAAGACAAACTCTTTCTCTCATGCTCGAGCTCAGTCGTGTCTGATTCTATGTGACCCTATGGACTATAGCCTGCCAGGCTCCTCTGTCCATGGGATTTTTCAGTCAAGAAAACTGGAGTTGGTTACCATTTCTTTCTCAATGGGATCTTCCGGCCCAGGGATCAAACCCAAGTCTCCTGCACTGGCAGGTGGATTCTTTTACCATTAAACCATCTGGGAAGCACTGGAAAGCAAAGATGAGCACAAATAGATCACAGGTAAAGCAGACATAGACTAAAGAAGCCATGGGATAAATTTACATGTCATCTCCATGTGCCAGTAAATAGTTTTCCATGAGTGTCATATAACTGAAGGTCTTGAAGCTCTACTAAGTCAACTGATCCTGATGCCCCTACCCCCAACACATGCACACAATTTGGTGGCAGAGGGAAAAAATGACTTGAGGTAGACTACACAACACAGGCAATTATGTCAGAGAAACTCCTAGACCATGGGCCTTCCCAGGATGTGGAATGAATATAAGTAAAATAATAATAAAGGCTGATGTTTACTGAATGGCACTGCAGGTTCAGTTACTGTTTTAAGAGAAAGTGGCAAAGAAAATAGGCTTCCTAGGTAGCACAGTGGTAAGGAATCTGCCTGCAAATGCAGGAGATGCAAGAGATGTGAGTTGGATCTCTAGGTTGGGAAAATCCCCTGGAGGAGGAAATGGCAACCCACTCCAGAATTCTTGCCTGGAAAATTCTATGGATAGAGAAGGCTGGTGGGCTACTGTCCATGAGGTCACAAAGAGTCGGACAGGACTGAGCATACACACAAGCAAATAAAATAAGTTTTAAAGAGATTTGTGGTTATAAAATGTGATGGGAAGCTGAGTACCATCCAAGGAGGAGAATGGGGCAATTCATGTTAAGACTAGACTAGTGAGTGATAAGGTGGGTGAGGAGAGAATAAGGAAAAGCATGTGGGAAGACGGGAGAAAGGAAGGGAGAGAGACAGGGAAAGGGAAAGACTGGGGGTGGTTCTTGAGTCTTTCTAGCAGAACTGAGGCTGAAATCCCCATTGCCAGCACACCACTTGGTGGGCCAGCACACAGAGTTTGAGCAGGAGGAGTGGAATTTTGGTGTAGCCCTCCTGATCTAGACAGAAATTACAGCAGAGTTATGGTCACTGTATAAAATAAAACATTGTACACAATAACACAGGGCTCAAATCAAATATAACATGGTTGGTGAAAAATGGAATTTGCATTGATAAGGGAATTATTTCTGGATCCAAACCATCTGCAGGTGAGTAAATCACAGGAAAGGGACACCTGCCTTCTAACCCCATCTAAGCAGTTTTCCTTCATAGCTGACAAGTGTCACAGAAGCTTCAAAGAGAAGGGAGTAGACTCTGGAGGCACTGACAAAGGGGCTCTACCAAAGGAGGTCACGATTCAGGCATGAGAAGAGCTTTACAACTCTGGGAGAAGGTTTAAGAAGGGGAGATAGATCAGTGAAGTGAACCTGTTTAGAATTATGGGAGAAAAGGAAAACAGTATTTATTTAGAGACTAAGAGTTTGTGATACCTAATATAGGTTCAATTACATTAAAGGGGGGAAAGGCAAGGAGAAAATGAATGGAGAGGAAACAGATTCAGGAAGTTATATTCCCCAATATGATCCTTGCTAGTAAAAGAAAGGAAAAGCAATAGTAGTGTGTTTTAAAGGGAAACTATAAGTAAGGTGAAAAGACAGCCTTCTGAATGGGAGAAAACAATAGCAAATGAAGCAACTGACAAACAACTAATCTCAAAAATATACAAGCAACTTATACAGCTCAACTCCAGAAAAATAAACGACCCGATCAAAAAATGGGCCAAAGAACTCAATAGACATTTCTCCAAAGAAGACATACGGATGGCTAACAAACACATGAAAAGATGCTCAACATCACTCATCATCAGAGAAATGCAAATCAAAACCACAATGAGGTACCATTTCACACCAGTCAGAATGGCTGCGATCCAAAAGTCTGCAAGCAATAAATGCTGGAGGGGGTGTGGAGAAAGGGGAACCCTCTTACACTGTTGGTGGGAATGTAAACTAGTACAGCCACTGTGGAAAACAGTGTGGAGATTCCTTAAAAAATTGCAAATAGAACTGCCTTATGACCCAGCAATCCCACTGCTGGGCATACACACCAAGGAAACCAGAATTGAAAGAGACACATGTACCCCAATGTTCATCGCAGCACTGTTTATAATAGCCAGGACATGGAAACAACCTAGATGTCCATCAACAGATGAATGGATAAGCAAGCTGTGGCATATATACACAATGGAGTATTACTCTGCCATTAAAAAGAATAAATTTGAATCAGTTCTAATGAGATGGATGAAACTGGAGCCTATTATACAGAGTGAAGTAAGCCAGAAAGAAAAACACCAATACAGCATACTGACACATATATATGGAATTTAGAAAGATAGTAATGATGACCCTGTATGTGAGACAACAAAAGGACACAGACATAGACAATGGACTTTTGGCCTCAGAGGGAGTAGGAGAGGGCGGGATGATCTGGGAGAATGGCATTGAAGCATATATACTATTATGTAAGAAACGAATCACCAGTCTATGTTTGATACAGGATGCAGGATGCTTGGGGCTGGTGTACGGGGATGATCCAGAGAGACGTTGTGGGGTGGGAGGTGGGAGGGGGATTCGGGATTGGGAGCTTGTGTACACCTGTGGTGGATTCATGTCGATGTATGGCAAACCCAATAGAGTATTGTAAAGTCAAATTAAAAAATAAATTAATTAAAAAAAAATAAAGGGAAAGCAGAAGAAAAATACAATGCCAGTGGCAAAATAGAGTTAGGATAAAGTGTCTGCCCACAATGCGGGAGACCCAGGTTCGATCCCTGGATAGGGAAGATTTCCTGGAGAAGGAAATGGCAACCCATTCCAGTACTCTTGCCTGGAAAATCCCATGGACAGAGGAGCTTGATAGGCTATAGTCCATGGGGTCACAAAGAGTCGGACATGACTGAGCAATTTCACTTCACTTCATAGTTGACTCTTAAAGTCAAATGGGTTGAACTCTAAAGGGCAAGAAAATCCTACTGGAACAAACAGCCCAGCTTGACAGATTTTTGGGGAGTAATGAAAAAAAGTCTGAACAAGCAAGAGGAATGTTAAATAAAAGTTCCACAAGCAATTTACTGAGCATCTAGTAGTAACAAGTCCTGTTCTAGAAACTGAAATTCAAAGGTAAGTCAAAATTCTTTTTTTTTTTTTAATTTGACTTTACAATACTCTATTGGGTTTGCCATACATCGACATGAATCCAACACAGGTGTACACAAGAGGTTCATGGGTTAAGGAAGGGTTAATAGAGTAATTGTGGTGTCGATAGTGAGGTGGGGGTACATGGAGGATGCATCTAATCCACCATACGGTTGGGGAGGGAGGTCAGGGCAGATTCCTGGAGTAAGTACTTAGATCTTCTTGGAGGAGGTCCCTCAAGAAGTTCAGGGATAAGCGTAGTTAGTGTATATTATCTATGTAAGGGGAAAATCTAGGTTCCCATAACTTCCAGTGTTTCAAGGTTACTAAGGGTGCAGTGGCCCTTCTAATCTTATTTATATCCTGAAAAAATATAAATATTTCTCTTGGAGCTCTCTCACTAATTATAGGTTTCTCTTCTGTATTGACCTTAAGGCTTATGGTATACTCCCTTGACACCTAAATACTCTTCCATTACATGCCCAGAGTACAATGTAGACCAGGCTAATATCTCTGCATGGAAATTTACCGAGATCATTAAAAGGAAAATAAACTCAGAGTAGCAGTCATTTGAGACAGTCCCTTTTAAAATATAGCTTTCTCATCTTGTGCTTGGGATTTTTGCTTTCATAGGAAAACAATCATCTTTTAAATGTATACCTAGGATAATTTTTCCTAAGTCTAAAGAATGAGGCCCAAGGAGAGAAAAGTGACTTTCTTTTCTATATAAGTTACACCATATACAAGGATTAATTCCAGGACAAATATAAAGGGATATCAGAAGTGATTTCATCCCTTTCTTAAATTCTATGTCAGATATATACACAGAGTTGCAAGGGCATCACCTTTCTAAAATAGTCTTTAAGCAGAGAGTAGGGATCAATACTGAGATTCAGCAACATGATTTCTAAGAAGATGGATTAAACCAGGTGGCACCATGTCAGCAATGGAAATATTGAATTATTTTAAAACATATCAGGGCCAAGACTCGGTTAATGTCACTGAAGGATGACCATGAACATGGTCGCAAAGAATGAGATAAGAATGCAATGCTGGAAGTGAGTTTAAAAGCACAACAGGAAGGGGATTCCAGAATGATGGAGTAAGGATCTTGAAAACCTGCACTTCAATAAGAATAACAACAATCATAGCAAAAGTTGTCAAAGTCAGCTTTTTCAGAACTCTGAAAATTAATCAAAGGTTTGCAACAATTCAGGGAGCATTCTCAACAATCAGGCCCAAATAATACCGGATAATACACTTGAGTCTGATTGGTAGGAAAATTTTATTTAATGCTCTGGATGACAACTTAGCCAGCCCATTCTTGAAGTAGGTTAGTTAACATACATAAAGCATCAGCATTGGTATATATCACTGTATTTTTCCCTAAAAGTAGACTTTCTCCTAATACCTAGCACAAAGCTGGGCACACAATTACCTTGTGCAGAAACTTGGCCCAGAACAGATTTCAATGGATATTTCTTAAAGGAATTAGTAAAGGAATTTATGAGCAAAGCAGCACAGGAGATTCCTTTCTGGGAAGGGATAGCCTGAGTATAAGGCCATTTTCCGACTGATCAACTAATGTGCTGGCTTCTTTATCTTCTTTATATTTCTTTACTAGATATTGGACTCATCCAGTGAGTGAAGGAATGTCCTTCAGCTTCTTTAGGGCTTGGGAGATTTCAGAAGCTGAAAGTCAGGTTGGAAAACAATAAGAGGAGGAATAAATAAGAAATGAGATTGAATAAGGAAACGGGTGAAACATTGTCAGCTTTGAAAGGGGGAAGAATCTGAAACAGTCTAGTGGGAACTGAAACAGGAAAAAAAAAATGTAAATGTAAGCATTATAAATTCAGAGGCTTATCACACTAATAAAATCAGAAAGTGGAATTATCATCAGATTCAAGTAAAACCAGTAGAACTTATCTAAAATAATATGATGCTACAATTGTTCTGCTCTCTGTAAGCCTATAGGTGATGGGATTAACAGTATAAATAGATTTGTGATAATCGAATTGCCACTACACTGTACACCTGTTTGTCAATTTCTGAGTCATAAATGCATACCTTAAAAATACTAACACATATAGTTTATATGCTTTAAATATATAATAAAAACTCAAGGAAACACTGTGTCCATATTGTTATTTAGAGGTGAATGCCTTTGTTAAAGTTTGATAATGAAATAACAATAACAACCAAAATTTAAGCAGAGGTTTATTGAGTGCCAGTCACTGCTTACAGGTTTTAAATATTTTAACTCATGTTCTCCTCACAACGACACACTAAGATACTTAATTTGCCACTTAATAATCAGGGACTATGAAGTGTGGAGAGATTAAACAACTTGCCATGTTTCCTCAAACAAGGGCTATAATTTGAATCTAAATAAACACCAACATTTTTTTCACAAAATTCAGTCCTGAGTTTGAAAATCTGCATTATTCTTTAAGTCATTATGTAACAGAACTTCTCTTTTTATAGTGCTTTATGAAAATGGAGGCTATGTAGAATTATGATTGACACTTGGAAAAAAATAGTCTTAAGCATGAGACCCAGAAGTGAGACTTTTATGATGAAATGTCTTCTACAGCTAACTACGCCTCTGCCCTCATATTCATGCTAACCCAGGAATCACAAGCAACTGCTGACACAATCCTGTATGTCTCTACCTTCATATCTGATGATATTTGGGATCTTTTCTATTTCAGCTTCAGGCATTTTTCTCAGGAAACATCTTATGAATAGACTTAGGCGATGGGATAGGAGAAAAGGGCTCTAAGGGGTTATAACTGTTTCTGAATTGATCAACTTTGGCTATATAATTCAGGACTGGTCATTTAAACTTGATTTACCTTTGTTTCTTTGTCTCAAAAATTAACACACCATCATACAATATTATATAATTCAAAGTTGCTAAGAGACTAGATCTTAAATTTTCTAATCACCAAAATAAATGATAGTTATCTAATGTGATAGAGGAGGTAGCTACTTCTATGGTACTGATCATATTGAATATATAAATGTATCAGATCAACATGTTGTATGTCTTACGCAATATGCTCTCTCAACTATATCTCAGTAGAAAAAGTAATTTCCTGGCAGGCCAGTGGCTAAGACTCTGCACTACCACCGTAAGAATCATGGGTTTGATCTCTGTCCATGCTGCTTGGAGTGACACACACACACACAAATACATTGAAAGGAAAAAAATGCACACATCAGACGATGCCAGTCTGACTTCTCTCAGCAGTAACAAGTCATAGCGAGAGGAATGCTGTTCATGCTCCATCCAGAGCTGTCTGTCTGTTTAGTTGCCTTCATTAACTTACCTCTTTGTGACTCCTATTTTTAAGCGAACAAGCTTTCAAGTAAACTGTGCTATGACTTAGCAGTCAGCTGATTCTTTCTATAGGGCCATGTGATAAATAAAAACAATTCACAGTTTCTGTTAGAAGGCCTCCCTACTCTGGCTTACAATAGAGCCTTCTACAAGATTTCTGAAAAATCTTGTAACAAGAATTTCTAGAAATTTCTCTTCAGAAGTTGGTTTCTTTTTACACTTGTTGCAAATATTTGAACATTAAGAAATTCCATTTCTTTTATACTACATGAAACATACTGAAAATATATTTGCTGCATTTCTTATGAAATCTTTCCCCTGGCATAAATAGATGCTATGATAGTGTCCTCTGTTTTACTTTAGAAAAAAACAACATAAGAAGATAGATTTTAAATCTTACTTTTAACAAAATATATGATTGGAAAAAGATGGACTCAGTAAAATACAGCAGATAAATTAAATAATGTTCATACAAGTCTATCATTAAATCAAATAGTACAAAATTATATCAGTTCAACATAATGGTAGGTAGAGAAATTTTGATCTGAAAAAAATTTTTCAAGTGGAAAAAATTGTGACTTTGAAAATGATAAAGTCTATTTTTTAAGTGCACATAAGTACACTCCTAATTTTAAAATGTTCCTAGACTTAAAAGACATGACTAACTCACATTTTGATTTGTTAAATGTAAACTTTTATATTAAGAATGCAAATTTATGTATTTTAATTCTTATCTTATTTTACCATAGAACAAATTTAGTGGAGAATTCTTTCATCTTGGCAAAAAATAAAGGGCATTTATCTCCCTTAGTATCTAATTCTTTTGAGGCAGAAAGTTCAGTGTGAAAGAATAGCTATGTGATAATAAAATTATGAATAAAATCCTGAGCTTAGTCCAACAAAGTAACAGTAAAATATAATAGATTTTCTGTTATTTTGCTTTTTTTTTTTTCTGTTGGGAAACACTATGTGAGAACTCTGCCACTGTACAGAGAAGGCAATGGCACCCCACTCCAGTACTCTTGCCTGGAAAATCCCATGGACAGAGGAGCCTGGTAGGCTGCAGTCCATGGGGTCACTAAGAGTCGGACATGACTGAGCGACTTCACTTTCACTTTTCACTTTCATGCACTGGAGAAGGAAATGGCAACCCACTCCAGTGTTCTTGCCTGGAGAATCCCAGGGTCGTGGGAGCCTGGTGGGCTGCCGTCTATGGGGTCGCACAGAGTAGGACACGACTGAAGCAACTTAGCAGCAGCAGCAGCATGCCACTGTAATACATGCTTAGTACACTCCTCTTACTGTATCAAAAAAAAAAANTGGTGGGCAGCCATCTATGGGGTCGCAGAGTCGGACACAACTGAAGAGACTCGGCAGCAGCAGCAACAGTGTATACACATCAGCGCCGCTTCCAGATTCATCCCGTCCCGCCTCCTTCCCCACTGTGTCCGCATGTGTCCATTCTCTTGTGTCTGCATCTGTATTCCTGCCTTGGAAATAGTGAAGACCCAGCATCTTAAACCGACAGTTGTTTTTTCTGAGAGGTCTGCAAGTTGGCTGGAGTGGCTTCATCTCGTTCTCAGGTGGCTGTGAGGGTGGGGGGAGGCCTGGGTCTGCTGCTGGCGTGTCTTGTAACTTCCTTGAGCCAGAGCCTGTTCTTGTGATGGTGGTGACAGAAGCCCAAGGCGGCAAGCCTGCTTTAAACTCCTGATAGCATGCATCATGCCCGTTAGCATTCCAGTGGCCCAAGCAGATCAGATGGCCAAGGTCAGTATCAAGAGGTAGGAAGAACTGCAAGGTTATATGCCGAAGGGCTTGGAAATAAAGACAGGAAACGAGATGGCTTGGCACTTTCAGAAGCCTGTTAGAAGTCAGCATTTCTGGTGATTTGGGTTTAAAAAGTAGTTTGAAAAATCTATAAATATTTTAATAAATTAGGACTCTTGGTGGTGAGCAACAGAAACTGTCGAAGTACTATAAACAAAGTTAATTTATTTGCTCATGTAACTTATAAGTCAGTGTAGTGATGACCGTGGAATGGCTTGTTCTAAGCGCTTAAGCGAGTTCACCAGGCCTTAATTTCCGTTCATCAGTCAGATCTGCTCTCCTTCACATTGGGTTTACTCCCCTGTAGGAAGGTAGTTCCCAAGAGGGTCTGATCTGTAGCCTCCCAGGGTCAACTTCAAGGTTTAGAGGAGAGAGTGCTCCTTTTTCAACAATCCCGAGAAGGTTTTAGTTCTTTCTGACGGATGCCGTCTTCAGAAGTTGGGAGATAACTATCCAGCGGTGAAAACATGAAACTGTCAACCATAAATATTCATAGCTGCCCATTGAACTAAAAGGTTCAGAAAGTCCTATTACCCTGTTTGTGTTTTTCTCATACTATACAAGTACGGTAGACTCTGCATTATTGTATCTAAGCCGCTAAGTAATTCAATGGCAGGTGTCTTGAAACAAAGCTAGATATAAATATTTGATGATCATATTTATTACAAAGTTAACATTCATCTCAGGGTGGAATTTAATTTATAGTCTAAGGATACCTCCTAATTTTTGCAGAGAAATATCACAGGAGAATAAATGTTAACATTTCAATTCAATTCAACAACACTTATTGTTTGTAAATGTTTGTCATGTTGAATTAACATTTCAGTGAGCATCACTGCAGGCTCTGTGACCTATATTTAAATATTTGAAAAATGGTCCCTTTTCTGTCATGCTGTTAGTCACAATGGCTCTCTTGCCTTAACTTCCCACGTTCTTGTTATCCAGCAGTCCTTTCCTGGAGTGGGCACAAGCCATCCACGTTCCCCATCCCCGGTGCCAAGGCAGAGTCCTCTTAGGCGTGTCACTTGAAACAAATGTGAAATTATCAACTTGGAGAAAGTTTCTCTGGGAATAACAATTATTTTAAGTGAGCAACATAAGTGCTTTATTTTCATGGTTTCATTTTTTTCAAGTGAAGAGTGGTCTGCTCTTCAGGAAGGAGGAAACATTTTCTGAATTCTGAAGTTTATTCTACTCGCTGGTACCCATGTGCAATTGTGTACTAGTAAACTGGATCCCAGGAGGAAGAAAAGACACAATTTGTAATGTCTGCCAATTTCCATGGTATAAGTACTCCCACTGTGGAAAATTTCAAGCTGCCAACAGCCATGCCTTGTAAATTCTCTTATATTTAACAGTTGGATCTCACTAACCAGTACAAACCAGCTGTAGAGCACCATTGATTATATGAACCAATATTATCCGTTCAAACCACTGGCTGGTAGGAGTTAAAATACCACTTCTCATCAAGCCTACTGACCTTCAGCCACTTGTTTCAGAGTTTATCTAATGAAAATTCTCATCCATGGTCAGATGACTGTATTTGGCTAATTGCTAGGTCACAGCGGCATCATTTTGTTTCCAAGAAGTATGACTTTCTCCAGCGGATAACTTTAGCAAAGGAAAGCTGCAGATGATAGTTGTGTTGCTGTTTGGGGTGCACCTCAGTCATCAGCAGCCGAGGCAGATAAGGTATCCGTTGCCACAGGCCTGCCTAAGTCAGGTCTCTCAAACACGGGGAAGGCTGTGCAAGTCTATTCCCCTGGCCCACTGCAGTGAGGATTGCAGTGACTCCATGGACGCAATGCTTCCACGTTCCTGAACCAGAATGGAGCTTAGTTTGAAAATGTGTATACTGGGGGCTTCCCTGGTGGTCACTGGCCAGAACCCCAAGCTCCTAATGAAGTGGTGGTTGTTGTTTTTCATCACCAAGTTGTCTCCGACTCTTTGCGATCCCATGGACTGTAGCCTGCCAGGTCCCTCTGTCCATGAGATTTCCCAGGCAAGAGTACTGAAGTGGGTTGCCATTTCCTACTTCTTGGGACCTTCCCGACCCAGGGATCAAACCTTCGTCTCCTGCATTGGCAGGCAGGTTCTTTACCACTAGCACCACCTCGGAAGCCCCCCAGTTCAGGGACCCAGGTTCAATCCCTGGTCTGAGAACTAGATCCCACATGCCACAACTAAGAGTTTGCACACCATGACAAACGATCCCACCCGCCACCATAAAGATGAAAGATCCCGTGTGCTGCAGCTAAGATCTGGCATAGCCAAAATAGATAAATAAAAATAAATACATATTTAAAAAATTTGTATATCGACCTTAAGATGTAAAGCCCAGGTTTTGATGGACCAGTGGACAGCATCACCCTGGTCAGATGCTCCCTCCTCTCTCGGGGAAGCAAGAACAGACCTTCTCAAGAGGACAATAATTCCTGTTTTATGAGTTGTCAAATCCAGAAAGAAGGAACTAATTAGTTCCTAGAAGATCTCCAAGGCATTCCCTAATTTCCATTTGACCCTTGTCATTTCACTGGATGAGAGAACATTGCTTTCAAGAAATATTAATGACTAAAAACCTGCCTTTTTCTTCGGTTGTTTGCAAACCAGTGACATTGTGAGCCTAAAGCAGCGTGTGATTATTAAGCATAATTGAAATCGAGAAGGCTGGGGTTTAAAATCACCATTTCCAGCAGAAGGCGTGCAGTGGTGATCTCTGATATCTGCTTAGGAAAGTTGAAAATGTGTTACAATCCTCAGGGCTTCTGGTTGCTGAGGGCACCTTGTAGGCTGTTGTTACGACACTCTAGTTAAATGGATATTCACTGAGGGGCAATTTTTAAAGCAAATCCAGAAGAGTCATGTGCGTAAGTCTTTTCAACAACAACAAACAGCTCAGGAACTCCCATTCTGCCGCTTTGCTAGGTCTCCCGTGTATCATTTGTCTGCTCCCTTGACACACAATCTCTGTAATCTCTCAGATGGAATTCATTTCATTGACTTGCATGAATACTGAGGGATTTATTGGTACCAGTATGGAAAAGGCAAGCGGTTATACAATGGCACCTTTGTGCTAGTAGTGTATTTCTCTAGGTGAGAAGAGGGAGAGAGTGTAGAAGACTCTAGAAGGGCCAATGTTTGCATTTTTCCTTATATTTATATATTTTAAAAACATCATAGTGCAGTAGAGTGAACATGCAGGTGTCTGTGGTGCATCGCACAGGCCATGCCATGTGTTCTCATGTATGCAGAGCATGCATAGGCCAGATGGAAAAAAATCTCAGAAACTCAGGGAGGCGCCATTGCATCAGAAGAAATTTCCCATGAGGAGATGAGACCAGAAGACGCACTTGGTCCAGAGCGCTCCAGGGAGACTCAGGAGGCTGGTGAATGGAGAAAGGGACTGGAAAAGCTATTTACAGAAAGGAATGCATGCCCTTCAAAAAGGGCAAGTGAAATACACGAGTATTAGATGGACACATGGAATGAAGGACAGGAAATGTTTCAGAGCAAGATTTCATTTTGTACACTTCAAAACTAAGCCAGAATCTTAATAGAATGAGTTTTGTTTTGTTTTTACCCAGTAGGATTGGTGAAAACTCTTACTAATGTATAGTATTTCTCTCTTTTGCTAAGCTTAGTGGAAAGGACAGTGAATTTTATGAAGTCATTGTTGCTTTCTGAACAATACCTGGATGCCTTTTGGTAGAAGTGTTTTTTGTTTCCTGTGTTTTATCCAAAACCTCAGTGTACATCTTTTCTTTTTTTATGGCTTGCATCAGATAAGAATAGAGGTTTTTTCTTTCACATATTTTACCTTTAGACTGTTTTTATATATTGAAAAGTTGTGAGGAATAAATCACCTATGAACATAGGCAGAATTTGTTTGAATTTGCTCCCCCAAACTCAATTTATTTAAGCATTTATTTAAGAAGAGGGTAGGTACCCTGTAGAAGAGGCACCAGTTTAGAAACTAGCATTTTTGAACCTACACTCTGTGGGGTCATAGGCTTTCAGAAGATCTTAATAGACGTTGTTCCAAAAATGTCTCCACAGTCAAGTATGTTTGAGAAATGCAAACCAATACATTAGTCCTCTCTTGGAGGTTCAAAGTGTTTGTTAGCACATTGAAGTCTCTGAAAGGCTTGTAATATAGGTACAATTCTAACTTCACTTTAGCCAGTAGGCGGACATTGTTGACTGTTCATCCAAATACCATTCTTCCTTTTTCCCTGCCAACAGAGTCTCCGTTTTGTATAGACAGCAGTATTCCAACTGGGTACATTGGCCTAAGTCTACCCTCTTTGCCAACCATGACTTCAGGGATGGATATATGACTCAGATTCAGTCAATAAGAGACGGGAAGAATTCTGTGAAGCCTTCTGGGGAGAATATTCTTACCTAAACAGAGTGAAACTAAGAGAAAATACTTTCTAACCTCTTCTCTTCCTTCCTGGGACACTGTCATATGTGGATGTGATGGGCAGAGCTGTGGCTGCCGTCTTGTGAACAGGAGAGAATTCAGTAACGCTACAAACATGGCAGGCTGAAATAATTGAAAAGGCCTATTATCGCACCTTCCAAACAGTTCAATAGATGTTCTTATGGATTAAACCAAGTACACGCCTACTTTCAGACAAAAATAATCTAATTGATAAGCCTAACATTGCTCAAATATATTTGAATGGATAAGTGGGAAACCTATTAGCACAGTATATCATGGAAAACTAGTTTGGGAACTCTGGTGTAAACCATTTATTATTGTTATAACTCTTTATGCATATGTTATAACTCTCCTCTAACCTCAGTTCAGCTGAAGTGTTACACCAGGTTTTGCAGAGTCTGAGAGTGACTGAATGAAAACACTGACCTTGACACAGAACCCAGAGCCTCATGGTCAGCAAGAGCAGAGTTTTAACGGAAATGATTCAGAGTGCTCTAGCATGCCTTTTCCCCAGGAGCAGTGTTCACCAGTTTGACAGATATTTTAAATCAAGACTATAGGCAGCGTATCATGTAGTCATAATCTACTGGGGAAGAGTTTCACCAACCTAGTTCCTTCTCCATTTTGTGCATGAGGAAGCTAAGGCAGGCTCAGAGAGGCTGAGGAGTTTGCCTAGAGTCACAGAGTCAATCAGCTACACATCTAGAATCTTCTAGAGTCATTCCCCAGATTCTGTAGTCTGAGGGGTGTTCAGGGTTAGTGCAGGCCCCCTCAGGATGGAATCCTGGCATTGAGTTTGCAGACTGCCTTTACATTTGTGCCTGAGAAGATAAGGAAGAGATAGGATCCATAAAGCTGGTCCTTGTATAGATAAAGCTTGTATGTGTGTTTTATTTTGCTTTGTAACTTATATTTATTCATTTATTAATTTCCTTTTCAAAAATTGTAAGTAACCACACCTATGAAACTTTGCAGAGAGTGAATAGTCCCTTTCTCTGCATTGCAACCAGTTTTCCCCTTCCTCGGGTACATCAAGGATTTATGATTGGTCGTCCATGCTTTATTCCGTGCTCATGTATACATGTGGAGAGGGATCACTTATGCTTTCTTTTTTAGAGCTTCTTAAAAAGTGGAATCACATTACCTGTATCTCTCAGTCCTCTGCTTTCATGTCTAATACATCATCAGCATCTCTGTGGTTTAATTGAAGTGGATGTAATCCATCCTCTTTAATAGCTGCATCATAGAACATGTGTTCGGAGAAGGCAGTGGCACCCCACTCCAGTACTCTCACCTGGAAAATCCTATGGACGGAGAAGCCTGGTAGTCTGCAGCCCATGGGGTTGCTAAGAGTCGGACACGACCGACGCGACTTCCCTTTCACTTTTCACTTTCATGCATTGGAGAAGGAAATGGCAAACCACTCCACTGTTCTTGCCTGGAGAACCCCAGGGACAGGGGAGCCTGGTGGGCTGCCATCTCTGGGGTTGCACAGAGTTGGACACGACTGAAGCGACTTAGCAGCAGAACATGTGTTGCTATAATACATTTTATTTTACCTTTGTCAATTTCTGGATATTAATTTTGCTTTTAATTATTCTGTATGGAATACATACACATACACATGTAATGTAGATGCAGTGACATATGTGTATGCATCTATCATCTGTCTATCTGTCTCTATTTCTGTCTCTATCTATATTTCTATCTCTGTTTGTCTATCTACCTACCTACCTATCCATCTATCCACCCAACAATCCACCCATCTCCCTACCTATCTACCTTTTTACCTAACCATCAATCCATCCATCCATCCATCCACCCATTCAACAATCTATCTACTCACCTACCTACCTATCCATCCATCCATCCATCCAACGATCCATCTACCTACCAACCTATTATCCATCCATCCATGCAATTATCTACCTACCTTAGTGTTGATGAGATTTCCCTGGTAGACAAGCACCTCATAAGTGGTTTGCTGTATCAGAATATATGAGTGTTATTAATTTTGAAAGGTTTGTAGCAGCTGTCTGTCACATTCACTAGCACCAAATGTTGTCGCTTTTTAGTTTCCAGTATCCTGTTGGCAACGTGGTTTAGTATTGTTATTTCAATTTGCACATCTCTGATTACTAATGACCTTAAGCATCTTTCTGATGTTTATTGACCATCAGAATTGCTTTTATTGAAAGTTAGGCAGTGTGCTAAGGGTATAAAAACTTTATAATTATGTAACATCTCCTGAAAACTTATTCAGGGAAAGGAGCATGTGGAAAGAACATCAGATACTTTGTGAGTCTCTGTGTGTGTGGTATCACAACATTATTGCTCAATATAAAATACTCATTTTTATCCATTTAATACTGATAGGATTTTTATAAGATTTTTTAATAATTTTAAATTATTATGCAAAAAAACTAAAAAAAAATGTTTTAAAAAAAAACTGCATCCCATTAACTGATGTATTCAATACCTACATTCTGCGATGTCCTTTAGTAAATAAACATAATAATAACAATCCTCCATTTTCACAGTTTATATTCTCTATAATTTTTTACGTATGATTTTATTTAATTTTTTTACAACATCCATTTGAGATTGGAAAATCAGCATAGTTTATTCCAGTTTTACAGGTAAGGGAATTGAGGTCCACAGGGAAACATTTCTTTGTTGTCCTTAAATGTTAATTGAATGTATGTAATTCAGTTACATGATCATGTTCCTTGTCATGGGATTGTAATTCCATATGATATGGACAGGATTTTCAAAACTGCTCCTCCCTCTATCCCTTCTTTCCCTCCTTCCTTTTGACTATTTTATATAAAAAAATTCCTTGGCAAGTACATTTTTGTCATCATCTCTGATTGTTTCCTTACATTTGACCTCCAAATTTGAAATTCTGTGTCAAATGTTATGAATTTTTCAAAGCTCATGATCAAATCACTAGTTTTCAAGACTAGTTGTTCAAAAGATCTATCTTTTCATACAGACAAAGCCCAGGAGGGCAGAGTCAATGTTAATTTACTCTCCATTTTCAATGTCATTTTAGTCTTTTCTCCATAATATTGCATATTTCATCTAGCTGTAGCCTTTGCTTATGGCATGATAATTCTCTTTTCTCTGATATTTGTGATAATTTCATAGGCATTCTATTAATGTCTACAATCCACTTACTTTTAGCATATCAGTGATCAGTCTTTGCTCCCTGTGGCCTGGCCTTGGGAAAGAGGGTGTTACACTTCCTTAATCTAAAAAGAACACACAAGCAAAACTACACATTGAAAACCCTTTCTACTATGCCAGCTAGAGAATTTAAGTACCTATGCTAAATTCCCATTCAGAATATGAATGTGAAATCCCACATGGTCATAGATATGTATCCGGGGCTTTCACTCAAAGTCTGACGCTAACATGTGAGATAGACGTCATCTCACGAAAAAGATATACCTTTTTACTCAGGCCCAGTGGATTGCAGTAAGCTATCTACATCTATCTAAATCCAATCCTATATCTGTGTATGAACTCTTACTTATTTCCAAGCCTTGTCTCTACGTTGGAAATTATATGATACTTTCATTGTATGTCAGGCAGGTTCATGGAATGTTTAGATTGCAGTTTATAAATATTATTGTGACTTTTTTTAGGTACCTAGTAGAAGAAATCAAGAAAAGAGAAGGATTCAAGTTACTGATGGAAGTAAGTGATTACAGAGTTGTACTTGTGGTTTTGTCAGTCAACAGTGATGAAGGTGGTAATTTTCTAATCTGTTATATTTCATTGGTTTTTATGTTGCAGACTTAAAAGCAAGTCATTAGCTTAATTCATAGAGTCCATTATGTTAATTTATTCTATTAGTGAGTATTTTTCCTTTGTTGGAATCATAGAGAACACTTGCCTTTGAGTATTGAAAATTAAAGTGCTCGATAATAATTACCAAAGATAATATGGAATAAATTATGACCTCTATCTTGATATATTAAGTTGCATAATGATTGTACTGAAAATACTGAACTGTGTTATAGTGGGGCCTATAGGTGAAAAATCAGTTAAAATGAATGTATAATAGTGCAGATAGTTTTCTCTTTTTATAGAATAATGAGAGCTTGTTAGCCTTGGAACAATGGGAAAATAAATCATTTTGTTGTTGGATTGTTTGTTATATAAATAAGAAACAAAGTGGTTACAAAGAGAATATTTTTTTTTTCTAAAATGTTAATGTATGGCTAAAATGATAAAGCATTATTGAAGTCTGATTTTAAGAAATAGGAAATGTGAGGTTCAGTTAGACCTTATAGTGTATACTTTGTAGCAACTTTTAAGATAATGTAAAAATCACCTAGAGGCTATAGCCTATGAATCTATCCTATGTATAAGTAATTTGGCTATATTTTGGAGTTTATTCATTCATCAAGATTTATTGAGCAATTGCTGTGTGGTGGAGATGCAAGACGAGGAAGCTCCCTGCTCTTATGGTGCTTACATTCAAAGGGAAAGTAACAGGCAATTAAGCAAGCAGATTGTTAAATGAGGAACATCAGGGTCTGGGAAGTCTTAAGGAAACAGTAAAACAGATACTAAAGAAACAATAAAAGAGATACATGAGCGATAATAAATAATTATGAATAGCTAATTGGACAGTTCCAGATGTGGGAATAAATAGAGTGATAAATAAACAAACGTGCTGAAATGGGGGTGGGGGTGGGGGTGGCCTGTTTGGTCTGGGTGCAGGGAGGGCCCCCCGGGGCTTTCTTGGTGCTGAGACCTGCTGTGCGTGGGTGGGAAGCACGCCATGCAGAGGCTCAGGGGAAAGGCGTTCCAGGTGGAATCCGCAAGGCATGACACTGAAAAAGTTCTGCCCCGTTGAGNGGGTGGGGGGGGGGGGGGGGGGGGGGGGGTGGCCTGTTTGGTCTGGGTGCAGGGAGGGCCCCCCGGGGCTTTCTTGGTGCTGAGACCTGCTGTGCGTGGGTGGGAAGCACGCCATGCAGAGGCTCAGGGGACAGGCGTTCCAGGTGGAATCCGCAAGGCATGACACTGAAAAAGTTCTGCCCCGTTGAGGAGCCAAAGGAAGGGGCTTCGAACAAGGTTAGGGTATAGCAGGTGCTGGTGTGGAGAGGTGGGCAGAGGCTGAGTCTGCTGGCACCATGTGGGTGCTGGTAAAGGCCTTTGGCTTTCGCAATACCGCCTTGAAGTGTAATTACCCTTGAAGAAATTTGAAGCAGAAGGGAGTCTGATTTCCATTTGAAAGACAGTGCTGGATGTCACCAGAAAGAGGGTGGTGATGGTGAGGAGAGGACAAGAAAAGAATAAGCGAGACAAGTTGGGAGACCAGTGCAGTAACTCCAGTGGGGTGTGAGGAGGGCCCTCAGACAACTTTGCGAGACCCTCTCTGGAGACTCCTGGCCGTGGATTTCCTCACTGTCTGCCAAGGGGACATCAGATCGGAAGGTTCTAAGAATTCAAACCCCTTGAAAACTAGAGATAGGAAGGGACTTGCAAAAATAGCAGAAGAATCCATATTTAAATGGCTTTCTAATAACACTAGAAGGAAGCCAGAAGACATTTAGAATGTGGAACATTCCACAGGACAGCTGACTTGGTTTCAGCAGATCAGTGGCATGAAGAAGAATAAAGGAGTAATGATAATCATTTTCAGGGTCGAAGACGCCTGAGAGACAGGACAGCTGAAGGCGTCGGTTAGATGCTGGAACCCTAGTTTATAGGAGTCAATGATAAACAGCTAACTTTGAAACAGTTGGGGAATTTCTCATATGAACTGGGAGGAATTATCAGTCATTTTGTTAGACATGACGATGCCATTGTATCTAAGGAAGAAAACGTCTGTGTTTTCTAGAGGTATATACGTATCACGTAAGGATGAAGCAACAACTGCGTGATTGGCTTGAGTCTGAGTCTGAACCACCTTTTTTTATTTTCTTGAGTTTGAGTTACCATCTTGCATTTTCTTGAGATTACTTCTTTATTTTCTCAAGTTTGAAGTGCCTTCTTTATTTCTCTGGTTGTGGGAGCTAAAAAGTTTATGAAAAGTGCTGTACACTTCAGAATTGCATGGACTTTTGATAGAGCTGAGAGGAAAAGTGATGAGAAAAATTATGAACTGATTCAAAAGTTGTTTATGTATTCTTCCTAAAGGCTTAAAATTTGAGGGAGGAGCCTCTTGCCATCAGCTTTAGGGAAATGCAAGCATTCACATCCTTGTAATGAAAGTTGAGGTGGATTGTAATCATTACGCAGCCTCCTGCCCTGGTTATTTTATCTCTGGGAGCCAGATGACCCCAAAGCAGGAAAGATGGTTTCTTCAGTGGTCCTCCAGAGTTCCTACTTACAAGGGATTCTGTATGCACCTCTTTTCTCTGTATCCATTTAGAGAAATAAAGTAAATTTAGACCATGACTGTCACATAAAAGATTCAAGTTGATTAGCCTCTTTTTGTCTAAAAAAAAAAAGCCTTCCTTGGGTTGATTAAATATTAGTCGAAGGCATACTTAAGAAAGAGATACCACAGGTTTGATGGGAAGCCAGGTCTGTAAAACTGCAAGACTGTCAATTTATGAAAAACCAAAGTCTGTCATGGGTTATATATTTTTCACTGTGACAGTGTTAGGTGGAACATTAAAAACTGTAAATGAACACCACCAAAGAGCACATCCAGTACTTAATATCTTTTCCTAAAAAGAATAAAAATACCATATATGTTCTTGAAGATGATTGAAACTTATCATTTCAAATGGATTCTGCATTATTCATAGGCCCCTGAAAATTCTATTTTTCTATGTTGGACCTAAGATCTAATAGATGGTTTCCTAGAGGTATATACTATCATTCACATATTTTATTTTGATTTCTTGGGAGAGTCCTAATTATTCAACTTTTTGTTTTTCTCTTCCTGAGTTCTGCCTTAGAAAGAGTTATTTAGGTTTCATCGACTTTCCAAGTTACAAAGGATCTTCAAGGACATCTAGTCAACTGCCTGCTCACTGCAGGAAACCTCTCTTGATAGTTCTTGTAACAGGAAGTCAACTTCTGCCTGAACACTTCCTATGTAAGAGAATTCACAGTTTATTCCTCTTCCAGGGAGCTCTAATTATTTGTATTCTAATATTTATTGCATCCTACTCTTAGGATTCAATATGTATCAAGTATATTGCAACTTATAGTTTTTTAAACATAGTTTTTATGTAGTTGTGTTAGATCACAACAATCTTATAAATGCTAAATCCAATGCACATTCTTTAATCTCCTTGTTGGATTTCTGCAGCATTTTGTACCATTATCCACTTTATCCCTCTTGAAATTCGCTCCTGTTTTGGCTCCTTTAGGTTTCTCTCCTAGTTTTTCTCCTTTCCATATGACTTTTTCTTTTCTGGCTCTATAAGAAAACCCAGTTTTCTTCATCTGGGTACCACTTAAATGTTCTGCAATCTTCTGTCTTGGTCCTTTCTTGTGTCTACATACTCTACCTGAAATCTGTGTCTGTATCTAGAGCTTTGTCATCAATCACCTCAATCATGTCTCCATCCTTGATTTGTCTCCTGAACTCTAGTCCTTTGTATGTCCTGAAAATTTCAATCAGACTCTCTCAGGAGCCTCAAATTCATCATTTCTAAACCTGAGGTGTAGCCATTTTCTTTATCAAGAGTTTGATAAATTCATTTTCCAGGTGAATTTTTGGAATTCTTTTCCAGTAGAGCTATGAGCCAGTTTCTCTTTTAGTAGAACTCTAATCCATCTTTATTGGAGAAGGAAATGGCAACCCACTCCAGTGTTCTTGCCTAGAGAATCTCAGGGATTGGGGAGCCCGGTGGGCTGCCGTCTATGGGCTCACACAGAGTGGAACACGACTGAAGCGACTCAGCAGCAGCAGCGATCCATCTTTAAAGAGTCTTGATACTGCCTTCACTGTTTCCCTTCCCCATTCCTCCAGCCACCACCTTAGTTCAGGCTCCCCCAGGTCGGCACTGACTCCCGACTCATCCCCGGCTTCCAGTCTCAGACCTTTTAGCCCATCTCCACACTGTAGCCACCATGAGAGCTCTCTAATGAAATGAAATCTGTGCCCTGGACTGAAACTCTGCAGCTGCTGCTGGGATGAAGCCCCCTGCCCAGCATGGCTGACGAGGAAGCCCTTCACGAAGGACGCCTGTCTCTGTCTCCAGCATCACCCTCCCTGAGCACACACTGACATCTGCTCATCCCAAGCGCTTATCATCACCCTGGATACACTGGCCTCTACATGTGAGCTTGTTTACTTTGTCAGGAACGTTTCTTGGGTTATGAGAAAGTTCTTTTAAAATACTTATCCCATTGCAGTTTGATCACCTGTATCTTTAATAGCTTTATTACTATTGTCTGAGTTCCTAGAGATAAGCATTAAGAGTAAGTCACTTTTTTCTACATTTTATATCTGGAACATAGAAAAATTTTGAGTTCTATTCTGTTTCTTATTAGATTGAACATGTAAGTTGCCCTTCTTCTGACATGCTATGATTTTTTCATGGTCCCCTTCTAATATATAGGCAGAAATTAGCACAATNATTAAGAGTAAGTCACTTTTTTCTACATTTTATATCTGGAACATAGAAAAATTTTGAGTTCTATTCTGTTTCTTATTAGATTGAACATGTAAGTTGCCCTTCTTCTGACATGCTATGATTTTTTCATGGTCCCCTTCTCATATATAGGCAGAAATTAGCACAACGATGTGTCTCACACAGTAGAGATTTTAATGGTGCTGTTCATCCACTTGAAGAGGACGTATTTTCCTACCAGTATATTTCCAGATAATAGTTGCTACACAGGAGAGTGCCTTCTGTGTGCCATATGTGATGGTAAATATTGGAAATAATCCCTTACTCATCAAGCCAACTCTGTGGGGTAGACAGTGCAATCTCCATCTTATAGATTAGGAAGCTGCAGCTTAGAGATACCTGTCCAAGCAAAGATCTGGTGAAGTTGGGATTCAGACTGCATCCATGTGACTCCAAAACCCAGGCTCTTTGTGCTACCAAGTGCTGTCTTTGGAATTTTTCAGTGTTGTAATTGGTTACTTAAAATTTGTGAGCTTGAAGTCGAATAAAATCCACCATGAGCCCCTTGTCCATTGTATATTTGCATGACTGATCACTTCGGTCTGTGTGCTAGACTCTACAGTTATACTTAGTAAAAAGCATAGTGCTGGCTTTTATTGTTGTGGTGGTGGTGGTGACCTAATGATATTGCAGAAAGGCAGAATAGTTTCTTTTGACAAAACTCAGTTTTAGAGAATGTGCGCCACTACAGCCTGGTGACCATCGACCTTTTTCCCCCAAGAGTCTCATGTTACTTTGCGCAATAATCCTTGCTGGAATTGATATTAAAGCACTGGCTTTATTTCTTGGAATACAGCTCCTTTCTTTCTCTGTGAAAATCAGGGTAGAATGAACCCATCTTTTCTTTCGTGACACTTCTTTACGTCTTCATGAATTTTTAAAAATGATGATGACACTTTCACTGCTACAGACTCTTTGTGCCATTCGATCACCTGCCTGGTCTGGACACGTGGATTCCTTCTTAGGCCTTCTTGGTGCTACAGTGTTAGACAATATGGGCTAAATGTGGTCCTAATACACCCAAGAGGTCAGGCTTTCGTATATGTAGGCAATTAAGTGGCATGTGAATAATTCTACTCTGATAATACAGTTTAGTGCTTTGAAGGCATTTGAAGAAAGTCTATATAAAATAAAAGCTACATAGGCAGAGACAGGAAAACTCAATATGAACATTCTTTGTGAATACTCAAGGTTTATTGTTTATTTTTTTTAAACTTGTTTGTTTTTTCAAGTTTTAATAATTTGAGGAATGATTTATCATAAAGGTATTCCACCAAGTGGCACATCAAATTTCCTCCAATGAACCCACCAGTTTTCAAATGTCATAGCACTGAAGCCACACCATTCACAAAGAGGCCGGGCAAAGAGATCCCAGATTTGTCACTTCTGAAATATCTAAACTGAAACTGACTGAAGGAAGTGAAAGGTCATTGTTGAATCACGACGACGAGATTCTTGGCCTCCGGAGGAGAAGAATTCAATCCGGGGCCAGAGACGAGGCTTGATCGCTCAGAGCTTTTGTGTAATAAAGTTTTATTAAAGTATAAAGGAGATAGAGAAAGCTTCTGACATAGACATCAGGAGGGGGCAGAAAGAGTGCCCCTTTGCTAGTGCTAACAATGAAGTTATATACTCTCCAATGAATCCAAAGAATGTCTGGAGGTTGTAAAGACCTCACCAGACCTATTCCCATAATTTACATTTTAAGATAACAGAATTAGCCAGAAGGTTTAATCCAGAGACTGTCCTCAGGCAGAATACATTGTTATAAAATCCTAAGGAATGTAGAGAAATAAGTTTGTCCTTTCCTCCTCCTTGAGAATTCCAGACCCCTCTCTCCTTGGGGACCCCCAGACTTCTTATCAACCTGCCTAGGAAATGACTCTCTTAGAAGAAAGTTTAAAACGTGATTCAAAAGGCATAAGTCCCAAATTATAAAATATTCAGCAGATGTGATAGCAGATAGAAATGATTGCAAAATGATACACAATATCGCCATGCAAATTAAAGAGAATGGCTAATTTAATGATGTGTTAGTCACTCAGTCATGTCTACGACCCCATGGATCTGTAGCCCACCAGGCTCCTCTTTCCATGGAACTCTCCAGGCAAGAATACTAGAGTGGGTTGCCATTCCCTTCTCCAGGGGATCTTCCTGACCCAGGAATTGAACCCAGGTTGCCTGCATTCCAGGCAGATTCTTTACCATCTAAGCCACCAGGGAATCAGATGGAAGCTACTGCAAAATGATTCATAATGTTGCCCTGAGAATGAAAGAGAATGGCTAGTTTAATGAAGTATTGGTGTCTAACAAGAAGACAAAAACGGCACAATATTTGAAGTGGGAATAAGCAATGTAAACTTATAGTGCTTGGGACTTCCCTGGTGGTCCAGTGGCTAAAACTCTGCAGTCCTAATGCAGGGGGCCTGCACTGGATCCCTGGTCCGTGAACTAGATCAGAACCCACATGCCATAACTAAGACCCAGTGTAGCCAAGTAAAAAAAAAAATTATCATGCTTGCTTTAACAGCACATATTTTAAAACTGGAGTGATACGGAAAAGATTAGNGGAGATAGAGAAAGCTTCTGACATAGACATCAGGAGGGGGCAGAAAGAGTGCCCCTTTGCTAGTGCTAACAATGAAGTTATATACTCTCCAATGAATCCAAAGAATGTCTGGAGGTTGTAAAGACCTCACCAGACCTATTCCCATAATTTACATTTTAAGATAACAGAATTAGCCAGAAGGTTTAATCCAGAGACTGTCCTCAGGCAGAATACATTGTTATAAAATCCTAAGGAATGTAGAGAAATAAGTTTGTCCTTTCCTCCTCCTTGAGAATTCCAGACCCCTCTCTCCTTGGGGACCCCCAGACTTCTTATCAACCTGCCTAGGAAATGATTCTCTTAGAAGAAAGTTTAAAACGTGATTCAAAAGGCATAAGTCCCAAATTATAAAATATTCAGCAGATGTGATAGCAGATAGAAATGATTGCAAAATGATACACAATATCGCCATGCAAATTAAAGAGAATGGCTAATTTAATGATGTGTTAGTCACTCAGTCATGTCTACGACCCCATGGATCTGTAGCCCACCAGGCTCCTCTTTCCATGGAACTCTCCAGGCAAGAATACTAGAGTGGGTTGCCATTCCCTTCTCCAGGGGATCTTCCTGACCCAGGAATTGAACCCAGGTTGCCTGCATTCCAGGCAGATTCTTTACCATCTAAGCCACCAGGGAATCAGATGGAAGCTACTGCAAAATGATTCATAATGTTGCCCTGAGAATGAAAGAGAATGGCTAGTTTAATGAAGTATTGGTGTCTAACAAGAAGACAAAAACGGCACAATATTTGAAGTGGGAATAAGCAATGTAAACTTATAGTGCTTGGGACTTCCCTGGTGGTCCAGTGGCTAAAACTCTGCAGTCCTAATGCAGGGGGCCTGCACTGGATCCCTGGTCCGTGAACTAGATCAGAACCCACATGCCATAACTAAGACCCAGTGTAGCCAAGTAAAAAAAAAAATTATCATGCTTGCTTTAACAGCACATATTTTAAAACTGGAGTGATACGGAAAAGATTAGCGTGGTCCCAGTACAAGGATGATATGTAGATTTGTGAAGAGTTCCATTAAAAAAGAATTAACAGGGGATTGGAGTCTTGGGAGATGCCTCATAAGAGAGAAAAAGACCTTTAAAAGTACAGAAATAGCAGATGATGTAGAGAACAGCCATCACTTCTAGAATTGAGACAGAGCATCAAACAAGAGACCGCCCTCACCCAGACTTGAGATCCAGGCTTGGTTGGAAAGGGTGTGTGTGACTCACAGGATGGCAGGCACATCCCCCAAGGTGTCAGGCCGGTGGGATCTCTAGGAATCCACCAGCTGGAGTGCTGGAGAGCAGGACGCGGATTTCAGGGCACTGCTGAATCTTGGACTCACTCAAGCCATCCAAGGCAAGTTCGCCTAGCTGGCGGCCTTCCCAATGAGATCCCTGGAGGATAGTGTGCAAGGGAAAACCATTATGGGCGCCCACTGGTGACCAGGCCGTGGTGAAGCCAGCCCAGGGTGCGGTGCTGGGGGACGCTCTTGGGGCCACTTGGTTCTGGTCTCCAAAGCTGCTGGCGAGAGCCCCACCCACTGCAGGAGCCCCGTGGGATGAGCCAGGAGACCGGGAGGAGGCCGCTCCTCCTTCTCCGTGGCCCTCCAGCACCCTCTGCTGATAAAGTCTCTGATGGGACCAGACGGCAAGGAGAAATATTTACAGTGTCCACCTCCATTATTGCAGAACATACAGAGAGGGTGGATTTGGAGCTGAGAGGCAATAAATTGATAACTGACATGAATGGTATCTGGAAAAAAATCCTTCGTTTACATAAAGACACAAATTCCTAGAATCTAGTGACAGATAATAACTTCAGTTTTTCTATTTTAATCAACCATAGTGACTTTATTTATTCAACAACAGATTTGTTCACATTAGATGATTAAATAATTCAAAGGTCAGGACATTGTGTAGATTTGTAAAGACTGTTATAGTCTCATGAATAATGTTTGTGGAAATTGACTAGAATTACAAAGTACTCCATTTTGAACTACTCTTTGTTTTGAAGACTTGTAGCTCCTTTTTTTTTTTTTTTCTTTTTTTAAAATCTTTTGACTTGTTTTTTGGTCAAATTCAATAAACCCGTTACTGGCTTCAAAGGTGAAAGGATGATCAGATCAAGAGCTTATCTTGTTGAGCTGGGAATGTTTCTGGGCTATCACTTGTAATTTAAAATCCACTAAAATCCAAACGCTCTATAGTACCAGTTTTGATTTTAGGAGATGAGATGACAGCCGTTTCCTCTCTCTCTGAAATACTTTGAAACTTTATGCTGACACTGGTCATTACCTACACACTGTGTTTGTGGTGGGAAAATGGAAGTCATTTTTGAAACTATCAGCACGGAGAAGGCGATGAGGACGGTGCCAGTGGGCGGGCGTGACCCTGGTCTTTTCTGAGCACAGTTTGGTGTGTGTGAGTTGTCAGCCCCCAAGGTAATGTCTGTTATCACCTGGTCTTTGAGTACAAGTCTGTGATTGCCCCTAGCAGGCCCTGTGTTTATGTCTCTGTGAAACCAGCTGCCCGAAGCCTATTGTGAGACCTTATTCCACATTTAACCAAAGTATTTCTAATGGAAACCCAGATTACTGGAGAAAATAACTGGGCCACTTTAGCCCAGAAGTTCTCAAACACAGATGATGTGCAGCTCACTAAAGATCACCTGAAATGCTTCTTCTTAAAAGTTAATTTATTAGCTAATTTATTTATTGGCTGCATCAGGTCTCAGGGGAGGCACGTGAGCTCCTTCATTGCGGTGCGTGGGCCCCGCAGTTGCAGGGCTCGGGCTTAGTTGCTGTAAGGCACGTAGGATCTCTCCGACCATGGATCGAACCCATGTTTCCTGCACTGGAAAGTGGACTCTTCACCACGGACCCACCAGGGAAGTCCCCTGAAATGCTTCTGAGAAGGTCAGAGCTTCAGCCGTTTCTGTGATGGGCTGAATCACACTCTGGGGGCTCTGAGCCCAGGGGCTAAGTGTGCGCTGTGAGCAAGGGCTCCAGTGGACTTAACACCCTTCCCGACACCGATCCTCGAGAGTCAGGAGTCAAGGTGACGCTCTTTTTTTTTCCTTCTTCTGATGCTATATTGATCAGGGTNATTTGCTGGCATATTGAGTGCAGCACTTTCACAGCATCATCTTTTAGGATTTGGAATGGCTCAACTGGAATTCCACCACCTCCACTAGTTTTGTTCGTAGTGATGCTTCCTAAGGCCCACTTGACTTTGCATTCCAGGATGTCTGGCTCTAGGTGAGTGATCACACCAGAGGGACAAATGAGGGCACCTCTGGGTGTTTGCGTGTCAGACACTATAACTAATGCTTAGTTAGATCTGCATTGGGTCAGCTTCCAACTTAATTGTGTTTATTCTTGATCTTGTGCTCATCCAGAGGAAATAGCACTCTCTGGGTACACCAACAGAGAAGAAAATTTCCCAGTAAGCTGTACTGAAAGTAAGGCAGGATGGATGCCTCATCTATCAGATTCTGATGTTACCAACGTTAGACACATATGATGACTCAGAGAAACTAGCTGAGAGTTGAACTGCATTCTAAGATTAATTAACAGCTTTCAAACTTTCTTCCTCTTCAGCCTGAATATGCCAATATTTGCTTTTGGTACATTCCACCAAGCCTCAGACAGATGGAAGAAGGACCTGAATTCTGGGCAAAACTTCATTTGGTGAGTAATAAGCACATCACATCTTTCCTTCTGATGAAATAGATCCAATGCCCGTTGTCTACTGAGCCTGTAAATAATTCCAGACTGGCAAGACCTTCTTGAAGTTCTAGAGAGGTGGTTCGAAGTATATTAAAAGCTAAGCGCACGCCAAACAGTTGTAAGCATTGTTTACATTTGACCAGCCAACACACTTGACACACACACACACACACAAATTCAAAATGATTGTGTTGTTTGCAAAATGGTTGTAGAATTTATACAAAGTTCTAATTCTCGATGCACTTCAGAGCATATGATCTGGCAATGGCTAATGTCATATGGTGAATGGCTTCTTTCTTCATCTCCATTGGTGCTTGTCTGTGACTGTTTGTATCATCTCACCAGAAGGTAACCTTAAAGTCTAAATCTGCCCCCGTTTGTGAATGTGAGACTTTCTGTTCTTTCTGTCAACAAAGACCCTGCATCTTTTGCCCAAGGGACTAACGTGATAAAAAAGAAAGAGATGCCAGCAATGAATGTCAGCTCATCGTCGAACTGAATATGCTGCAGGGAACCTTCACACACAGCTGGGGAGGGCTGGCCGTCCAGGGTGAGGAGAGGCCTCGGGTGCTGGGGACTTCTCGTGTCCCTCCTGTACCTCCCCCAGCATGGCCCTGCCAGGGAGCATCCTCCTCCTAACCCACGTTTCCAAGAACTCTGAAGTCTCCCACGTCGACCTTCCGTGACCCCACCTCCCCGCTGCATGGACGGGGTGCAGATTGAATTGAATGAGCATCGCCTGAGCACTCTGTGCCCATCATGGAAAGGGCAAGTTCTTGGGTGCCGTCACGTCAGGAGCCTTGTATCCCTGTATCCCCTGCCTGCTCCCTCTCCAGCACGGTGAGCTAGCTATATGGACCTGGCAGTAACAGCTACTATTTGCAAACCCCTCTCCACCCTCAGTGGGGAAATAAATGATGGTTTTAACAGCTTCGATAGATGGTATCCCTTCTCCTTGCCCTCTAGGAAAAAAGGGAAAACTTTCCAATCAGGTGCTCACTATGCCCGGCCCGAGAGATTCACATGTAAGGGACTTGGTCCCCGTCCTAGAATCTCGTATTCTAGGAGACAGAGAAGTAAAGAGATCATCGCAAGGGAACTCATAGGTGCCCAGATGGAGAGAAACCCTATAAAGGCAGAGAGAAAGGGTATCACCCTAGTGTGTGTGACAGAAGATCGGAATCTTGAATAGTAAGTAGCTGCCAGGCAGGTGGGTTCCAGGAAGAATCACAGCATGATGGCCCAGAGGCTCGAGAGGAGGGCGTGGTGGAACACCAACAGAGCGGGGTGGGGGCAGTGCAGAGGGGAGGAGGAGAGCGGGTGAGTGGCGTGCGCAGGTGCAGGCCCGTCTCCCACAGCGAGGTGCTTGGAATTTGTGCCTAGTCGGGTGGAGGTGGGACAATCATGACCTTTAAGCCATAGCCATCTGGATCCTTACCTGCAGCATCTTCTTTTGCCTTGGGTCACTTTCTTTTTATTCATGGCTCATTTAGTCTCCTGCAAGGTAGCACAGTATATACCCAATACAAATACTCTACCTCTCCTTGAACCTGCGATCAGGTAGCAGAGATAGGGAGAGATGGACACCTGTGCCTTTGCCTAGACAAGCCCTCCGTGGGCCATTTCAGGCAGGGTCTGGCTTGCCTTTCATACGTCACACAGTGCAGATGAGAAAGTACTAAAGAATACATTTCAGACGGTAAGTGACTCAAAACCAAGACCTTAATGGTGTGAGAATTTAATCGTGATGTTTCCAGGGACATTGTTTGCTTTGATGGAATGCATCAGGCGTTGTTTGGTGATGTGGGGGATAATTGCTAACAGCTGAGAAAAATATGGTGGCCATTCTCTCTTTCTGATTTTTAAGAAAAGCACACGAGAAGGTGATGTTCATCTTTTATGGACCATTGCACAGATATGGATCAGAACACTAAATAGTCCCTTTTATATTTGGGGATACCGTGGCCTCACTCTTCCTGTGTTTAAAGAAGTATTTACATGATCTAATCTCAGAAAATTTGAAATCAAGATGGGTCTATAAGTTAAAATCAGATAAGTCAGCACATAATACAGTTTTAATCTTAACTGGAAATTGAATATGAATCGGGGCCATCTCTTCTCCCTGCAGTTTTCACCAGTATTTGTGCTCTTGTGATTAACGTCCGTGAATCTCCACCCTTTCATTTTGGAAACACTTTTCTGCCGGTTAGAACCTTGGGGCCCTTGCCCAGCCTGGTGTCATCCGATTCGAATTGTTCTGATTTCTTCTGATTCATAAACACGTATGTTGCAGATGAACCATCGTAGGTGCTCAGTCTAAGTTCCTTTTAGCCTCTCTCTTGGCGTGGATGTGTGTGCGTGGATTCGGCAAGGCAGGGAGGCATATATATCTATTGATGATCTATGCGATTTCATGCTTACTGTAGTATGAGAATGCAAGCGTGTGATTTATAACCTAGACTGTACTTAAAGCACACTTGAAATTTGTTTCAGGGTTTATCTTGGTTGGAGAATCACAAACAAATAAATAAACCAAATAAGGCTTTGCCCGCCCGCCTCAGACTCGTGTCAGACAGAGCTGTCAGAGTTCAGAATCAATGGTGTGAGAAGTCTTCCCTCTGGCAGGAGGAGGGGAGGAAGATTGTTTGGTAATGAATCTGGAGTTTGAGTGTGTCGGTGTGTAAGTGTGTGTGTCTGTGTGCGCTCATGTGCACGTGTGAAACTTGTTGAGCACCCAGCCACTCTCCTGCTTCTGTGACAGCCCCTCTCTGACCCTGCGCATCCCCTGAGTTCCAGACTCCTTTTGAAGTTGTCCTCCGTTAGAGCTTTTTTTTTTTTTTCAGGCATTGTGGCCTTCTAGGTCTTCATCAGTTCCCCAGCAGACTGTTCCTGCATCTTTTCTGGTCTCTGTCTCCTGTTTATTTTTTCTTCTCTCCACACAGTCATACCTGCTGCCCTGTTCTATCTCCTCATTTTCCTCCTGAAGGCCTCTGAATGCTTTCCTTGTTCTTCTAGTCATAGCTTTCCACCCGATCGACCACCAACTACTGTTTATAATAAATTCTGCTGATGTTCTCTTTATTCTCTGAAGATGAAACCAATAGAAAATAAGCCCTACCTACATGGAATTTTGTAAAAGGTAGCAGAAGGCATTACTGGTCATATGAAGGAATAATAATCTTTAAAGATATGTATTTTATTACATAAACATTTGGCACAACAAGATTAGAAGACATAAGGAAGTGATAAGACCCTTACATATCCTCTTAGAATCACTATGAGTATGACTCTTAAAAGTTGTTGCTGATACAAATAATAGGAATGGGGTGATGATATTAGGGACATAATTTTCTTTTTTTTTTTTAATCTTTACTTTTTGGCTGTGCTGTGCGGCATGTGGGATCTTAGTTTCCTGATCAGGGATTGAACCCATGCCCGCTACCCTGGAAGCACAGAGTCTCAGCCACTGGGCCACTGGGGAAGGCCCCATAATTTTCAAAACAAGACACACAGCTCTTGGTAAAGCACTGAAGAAAGCATTTCCCCTTCATTTACATGATAGCAGAAAACTTAATGTTTTTTTAAAACGGGCATAGAATAGTTTGCATTTGCTTGTGAAACAGGTTCTGGTAACCATGATCGGGCTCCTGGCCTCTTGCATTTCCAGCAGGACGTTTGAAAGTCCTGTAGGATGTGGGGCAGCTTTTTCTGGCTCAGGACCTCTCTGCACACGGCAGGGCGTCTGGCATCTGGGCGCCCAAGCTACTGAATACCAGTAGCAACCCCCAAACATCAAGAAAACCAAAAGCATCTGCCTGACTTCCCAGAATATTCCCTGGAGGTGTAATACCATTCCCCTGAGAATGACTGAGCCACAGGATACAATCTGGTCCATTCTGCTCGGCATCCAAAGGTCTCCATGTCTGATCCTCAGGCATTAAAATAGCAAGACATTTTAAAAAACTTCAATATTCAGCTATAGGGAATTGGTTCAAATGTAGTATACAATTTATATGCAAATTTGTAGTGTGTAGACTATTAAAATTTTGTTCCAGAATGACATGTTCATAATTTGTTATTAACTGGAAAGATAAGTTATGGAACAGTCACTATAGCATAATGCGGGGAAGGCGATGGCGCCCCACTCCAGTACTCTTGCCTAGAGCATCCCAGGGATGAGGGAGCCTGGCGGGCTGCCGTCTATGGGCTCCCACAGAGTCGGACACGACTGAAGTGACTCAGCAGCAGCAGCAGCAGCAGCATGATGGGAATCTTGAAAACTTACTGTCTGTGTGTGTGTGCTCAGCCACTCAGTCGTGTCTGACTCTTCGCAACCCCCATGCAGTGTAGCCCGCCAGGCTCCTCAATCCATGGAGTTTTCCAGGTGAGAATACTTGAATGGGTTGACATTTCTTCCTCCAGGGGATCTTCCTGACCCGGGAATCAAACTTGCATCTCCTGCTCTGGCAGGTGGATTCTTTACCACTAGTGCCACCTAGAAAGCCCACAGTTTGCATAGACACAGATACTCATGGACATATGAAGTATTGTTTATGTGGTTAGGAAAGTGACAGAGAGTAGATACCAAACTACTTTAGACATAGTTACAGGTGATTTTTCCCTTTCTTTTCTATTCTTCTGCAATATCTTAATTTCTATAACCAACATATATTGCTTTTGTGAAGGTAATAGGAATGACAGCAGCAATAATAGTAAACCACAGTATAGACCCAATGAAGGCATAGAGTTTCTTGAGTGTTATCCAGACAAAGGCTATCCAAGTTTTGACCACAATCTTGTAACAGAAAAAAAATTTTTAGTTGAGTATTTACCCCAATATGTGTTAGTTGTCTTTAAATTATCTACATGTATTAATTTTTAAAATTTCCTTTTATTTACTTGGCCACATCAGGTCTTAGTTGCGGCACACGAGATCTTCGGGTGCGTGGACTCTCTAGTTGTGGAAGGCGGGCTTAATTTGTCTGTGGCATGTGGCATCTTAGTTCCCGACCAGGGACCAGACCCACATCCCCTGCATTGCAAGGCGGACCACGAGGAAAGTTCCCTACATATATTCATTTTAAAAATGGTACGTGCATTTAAACAACACACAAAATCAGTATTGGGCTTCCCTAGTGGCTCAGCTGGTAAAGAATCCACCTCCAATGTGGAAGACCTGGGTTCAATCCCTGGGTTGGGAAGATCTCCTGGAAAAGGGGAAAGTTACCCACTCCAGTATTCTGGCCTGGAGAATTCCATGAACTGTATAGTCTGTGGGGTCCCAAAGAGTAGGACACAACTGAGTGACTTTTCATAATTGTCAAAGAGCAAATAAGTGTTTTTAGGAATGGGCTTAAAATGTTTAATTACTCAGAGATGCTCTAATCTTGTTTTCTTATACCAAAGGGATCGTCTTGTTTGGAGACCATGACTATACCATAGTCAATCAATTAGAACATTAGAGTTCCTTTCCCACTTCTCTCTTTTTCCTCTCATCTCCTTGCTGAAACAGCCACTATCTGCACTGATTTCAGGTTCAGAGACAGTGCCCCTGGGTCCAGAGCGAGAGCTTTAGCAGGCCTCCCAGGGCTTCTAAAGGCTACCTGCTCTGTGGTCAAGAACACATCACTCCCTAAGGCGACTCTCTTTCTTCTCACTCAGTGACTGGGTAGGAGGGGCAGGGGAGCTGGGGAGAGGGAACAGACATAAAGCTGAAGCTGTAAGACCCAGGGAGTGTAACTGAAGCTTTCTCAGCTTGTCTTATTTCATCATCACTCAGTGTTCTGATGCAAAAGGCTTCCTCCTCTGTCGCCGTCTCTTCAACAGCTCTGCATTCCACCACCACAATTTACATTCTTAAAAGTAATCAATAAAGTGTTTTTTGTAATCAGGCATGGTCATTTCAACATTTTTTTTCATTCACAGACCTGCAAATTTGTGACTAATGTTGCACATTTATAACAAGCTCCTTTCTCCTCAACAGTCAGTCAGATCAGTCGCTCAGTCGTGTCCTACTCCTTGCGACCCCATGAACCGCAGCACGCCAGGCCTCCCTGTCCATCACCAACCCCCAGAGTTCACCCAAACTCATGTCCATTGAGTTGGTGATACCATCCAACTATCTCATCCTCTGTCGTCCCCTTCTCCAGCCCTCAATCTTTTCCAGCATCAGGATCTTTTCAAATGAGTCAGTTCTTCACATCAGGTGGCCAAAGTACTGGAGTTTCACCTTCAACATCAGTCCTTCCAATGAACACCCAGGACTGATATCCTTTAGGATGGACTGGTTGTATCTCCTTGCAGTCCAAGGGACTCTCAAGAGCCTTCTCAAACACCACAGTTCAAAAGCATCAATTCTTCAGTGCTCAGCTTTCTTCACAGTCCAACTCTCACATCCATACATGACTACTGGAAAAACCATAGCCTTGACCAGACAGGACCTTTGTTGACAAAGTAATGTCTCTGCTTTTTAATATGCTGTCTAGGTTGGTCATAACTTTCCTTCCAAGGAGTAGCATCTTTTCATTTCATGGCTGCAGTCACCATCTGCAGTGATTTTGGAGCCCCCCAAAATAAAGTCTGACACTGTTGCCACTGTTTCCCCACATATTGCCATTAAGTGATGGGACTGGATGCCATGATCTTCGTTTTCTGAATGTTGAGCTTTAAGCGAACTTTTTCACTCTCCACTTTCATTTTCATCAAGAGGCTTTTTAGTTCCTCTTCACTTTCTGCCATAAGAGGGTGTTATCTGCATATCTGAGGTTATTGATATTTCTCCCAGCAATCCTGATTCCAGCTTGTGCTTCATCCAGCCTAGCATTCTCATGATGTACTCTGCATATAATTAAATAAGCAGGGTGACAATATATAGCCTTGACGTACTCCTTTTCCTATTTGGAACTAGTCTATTGTTCCATGTCCCGTTCTAACTGTTGGTTCTTGACCTGCATACAGGTTTCTCAAGAGGCAGGTCAGGTAGTCTGGTATTCCCATTTCTTTCAGAATTTTCCACAGTTTACTATGATCCATACAGTCAAAGGCTTTGGCATAGTCAATAAAAGCAGTTTTTCTAGAACCCTCTTGCTTTTTCAATGATCCAGCAGATGCTGGCAATTTGATTTCTGGTTGAAGACTAAATCGTTTAGAACCTGCTTGATGGCTTGGCTGTTTTATTGCTAATTTGGTGGTATAACTTGATACGGCACTCTGGGTATCTTTGGAGGGAGTCTCCTGTTCTCCCTGCTGGGTTTCCGATGAACAGCGTTTGAGAACAGCGGGCAGGATCGTGTGCTTCCAGGGACACCCGCTCCCGGGTCTGCGGCAGGGAGGGCCTCAGTGCACTGGCTGTGCTTCCCTTGCTTCCTCTGTGGGTGTGCGTTCACATGAGTGCCTGTGAGTCTGTACACATTTTGAAGTCTTCTGTGTATTTTGAGGACTTGATTTTGATTTTATTCTCCTCATCATCTGTGACATTGTCTTATCAATCACTCATTTTTTGACTGTGAACCAAAAACCCCTGTTTCTTTAAAAGCATGACAGTGTTTTTTTTTTTTTTTCCAAACATGAGTTTCTTTTTTAACCCTGTGAAGAAGGCTGAGCACCGAAGAATTGATACTTTTGAACTGTGGTGTTGGAGAAGACTCTTGAGAGTCCCTTGGACTGCAAGGAGATCCAACCAGTCCATTCTGAAGGAGATCAGGCCTGGGATTTCTTTGGAAGGAATGATGCTAAAGCTGAATCTCCAGTACTTTGGCCACCTTATGCGAAGTGTTGACTCATTGGAACAGACTCTGATGCTGGGAGGGATTGGGGGCAGGAGGAGAAGGGGACGACCGAGGATGAGATGGCTGGATGGCATCACGGACTCAATGGACGTGAGTCTGAGTGAACTCTGGGAGTTGGTGATGGACAGGGAGGCCTGGCGTGCTGCGATTCATGAGGTCACAAAGAGTCAGACACGACTGAGCGACTGAACTGAATGATATAGAAATTATAACATCTTCAAAAATCCTGTTTGCTAGTGGATATCCTTCATTTTAGAGCCAAACTTTAAAAATCATATTTAAGAATATTCTACTATAGAAGGAAGAAGGAAATGGCCACGCACTGCAGTGTTCTTGCCTGGAGAATCTCAGGGACAGAGGAGCCTGGTGGGCTGCCGTCTATGGGGTCGCACAGAGTTGGACAATATAGAAGTGTCTTGAAAAGAAAGTGAAGGTCGCTCAGTCACGTCTGACTCTTTGTGACCCCATGGACTATACAGTCCATGGACTTCTCCAGGCCAGAATACTGGAGTGGGTAGCCTTTCCCTTCTCCAGGGCATCTTCCTAATCCAGGGATCGAACCCAGGTCTCCAGTATTGCAGGTGGATTCTTTCCCAGCTAAACCACCAGGGAAGCCCAAGAATACTGGAATGGGTAGCCTATTCCTTCTCCAGCAGATCTTCCCGACCCAGGAATCGAACCAGGGTCTCCTGCATTACAGGCAGATTCTTTACAAACTGAGCCATGAGGGAAGCCCAGAATATTTCTAAGTGTAACTTGAGGTGCTATCCTCCTGATGATGGCTGGGATGTCAGTTTTGAAAATACTCTATTATATCTTGCCTGCGTGCCTGCTTAGTTGCTCAATCGTGTCTATTTGCGACCCTTTGGATTATAGACCACCAGGCTCCTCTGTCCATGGAATTTTCCAGGCAAGAACACTGGAGCAGGATGCCATTTCCTCCTCCAGGGGATTTTCCTGGCCCAGGGATTGAATTTACGTCTCCCGTGTCTCCTGCATTGGTGGGTGGGATCACATGCTGAGCCATTGGGGACAGATACTATATCCTCTTTCCCCAGACTATTAAGACCAGAGATAAAATGCTGTTCTTTTAGGTATTCTCTCAGGGAAAGATGTTATTTTGTACAATCTGTCAGATACTCTGTTAGTTGTAAGCAATTTCTTCTGGGTCATCAGGGGTCAAGGAGCTTCTTAGTCCCTTGCATGCAGCCTTTTCAGAGTCAGCCCGGGAGGCTGGCTGCCCCTTCTGCTGGAGGAGGTGGGTGCTTCGTCGTGCAGCTTTGATGCCTGTCTCTTTTCCCTGTTTCCTCACGGTCTTTCTAGGTGGCTTTCCTTTGTTGGGTCAATACAGTTTCAAGCAGTTAAAGGTTCACACAGCTGCATGTCGGGGATGTGTGTATAAAGGGGAGGTTTACATGAGTTGTCCTTTGTATTCAGTAACACTTTTCAACATGTTGGATACATTTGTCAAATTGGTGTTAATTTATTTCATATATTGCTTTCTGGTCTTTAAGCATTATTTTCAGACATATAGGGAAGAGTTTCCCCAGACTGTTACTTGAACCACACCCCCCGCCCAAGAAAGCCAAACAAGTCTAGATGTTCTCAATACAAAATTATCTTTTTCTTTCCTTTATTTTTGTCTGCTAAGTTTAACAGTTCCTCATGTTTCTGTTAGACTTTTCTAACTGTGCAAGAAGTTCTGAGCTTTTAATGATCTGTTGAAAACTTAAGTTCAGAAAAATGAAGCTGGTGTCACTAGAGCCTGGGGCTGAGCCCGTGGACCCGAGGTCAGGACAGGACTGTGTCCGAGAGAAGAATGCCCATGGGCGTGGCCTCTGGCAGCTCATTCACTCCAGCACACACTTGTCCCCTTGTGACTGGCTGATCCATGGGGTACTCAGGATAGCAGTGGCAATGAGACCGGAGAACACAGACACAGCCGCATCTCCCAAATCCCTGTCCGTGCCTCGGGCTTGGTCTTCTGCACACAGTCGTACATGTACTCTGTGTGATGCTGGGAGGGTGGCCGGCCTGGTCTGCGACATCTGCAGATGAAACAAGTCGATCACTTAAACATGGCAGTTTCTTTAGTCTCTGCTCAGATCTTCAGGCTTGTCTGAAATAATCCTGAATCTCCAGATCCATCACACTGAGCCCTGAAGAACTGAAGAAGCTGTTGGTTTCATGGAACGCTTACCACTGTGTCCTGAGCATAATTTCATTTAGTCCACTCAGTCGGGAGTTGGAAACCTGAAACCTGTGGCGGGGAGCCAGCGGCACACAGGGAGGACGCAGACGGGCATGGCACCGCAGGGAGTGGGCGCTGCGGCCAGCGGGCGGGGAGCGCCGGTTCCAGGCGCCCGGAGCAGCCTCCGCTCAGTCCCTGGGGATGGCTGCCATGGGGACGCAGACCCGGCTTTCCAGGTCCCCTTATTGTTTTTAAGAGATTCTAGATTTATAGAAACTTATGCAAACTGGCCTTTGCTTTTAAATGTCGTAAATGTTGGCAAACGGAAAATGTGTTAAGGCCAGTGGGATCGGGCCTTCAGGCTTTTAGCTTGCACCTCTTCCCTAAGCCCACTAGTACCCGATCCCACATTTCCGTGTGTGTCACCAGAAGCTCCTTGAGAAGAGGATGTGCCCTGCCCTTCTCTTTGCTCCCCCAGGGCATCTAATTTGACGACCAGGCCCGGCCCGCCATCAACTCTGAGGGATGGCAAGTTCTGTGTCATCTGCCAGAAAAAGGAAGTTCACTGTCCCATGCTGTCGGACTTGTGAGCGGGGGTTTTAAGAACTGTGGTCCTGTGGCCAGTGTGGCGGCACGCTTAGGATATAGGCGTGTTTGCTGCTGTTGTGTTTTCAGCCTTCCCTGGCCTGAGGACTAGACCTAGCCTCTGGACTCCACGCTTCTCTTGAGGCTTCTGTAGTTTTGAAGACGTCTGTCTTCCCAGATTTTCTTCAAGCTTCAGCTGGCCAGAGACAAAATCCACAGAGGAAGGTGAGGGGTATGGAGGCAGAGGGGCAGGCACAGTGAGGAGGAGCAGAGAGGGGCATGGCAAGCTGGAGATACGGGCTCTGCAGAGAAGGACGCCTGATCCCCAGCTTCCCTCCCCCTGAGAGCTCTAAGGAGGTGTGTGTGTGTGTGTGTGTGTGTGTGTGTGTGTGTTTCAGGTGGCTGTTGGCCCATTCCTAAAATGTCACAGCCTATCAGGGGATCATGTTGGTTCAAACCATAAGCCTTTCACATACTGAAGTGAAAGTGAAGTTGCTCAGTCGTATCCAACTCTTTGCAACCCCATGGAGCCTCCTCCGTTCATGGGATTTTCCAGGCAAGAGTGCTGGAGTGGATTGCCATTTCCTTCTCCAGCGGCTCTTCCTGGCCCAGGAATCGAACCTGGGTCTCCTGCATCGCGGGCAGACGTTTTACCGTCTAAGCCACGAGGGAAGCCCAAACCAAAGACCAAATGTTGGCTCTGACTGAGACTCCCCCAAGAATCTCTGCTGGACCCTGCGAGGCTGCGGGAACCATGATGATGGCTGAATTGACTTTTAACCTGAACTAGTAGGATGATAGCTTGAGGTTGGATTTAATTTTATTTAAAGGATGTAAAGCACTATGACATTTCTTGTACACCTGAGTGAAATTCATACCCACTACACACCCATTAAGGAAATTGCTCTGGACTTGATGCAGTATTTATTGTTGCAAAACAACGAATGGACCCTGTGCTGAAAGAAAAATAGATATATATATTTTTTGCATGTTCTGTTTGAAGTCCCTTTTGCCAGTACCAAACTTGCCCCCTGGTGGCACTTCTGTGCATTTTTCCTTTCCTAGCTGGGAAGTGACACTAAACGCTGACTGTTATAAAAGGTTACAGAATTATAGCACCACTGATATCAAGAGCACAGGGTCCCACCTAATCAAGAACAGCTTACCTAGGCGAGCAATTCTTGAATGATAAAGTTGACCCTTGAGCGTTCACTTCAAGCGTGTGCGGTAGCTCTCCGTCTTCCCGTCTGTGCTTACCTTGGCAGACGTCTGCTGTCGGGACTTCAGCCCCCTTGCACTCTCACCACACACTCCCCTCTCCTCTGCTCCCCGCCTTCCTCTCCTTGCTTCTCTCTCTCTCTTTCTCACACGTTCCTTTTTTCTCTAATATGTTGCTTCCCTCCAATGGTAAGCTCATCCAGGCTCTAATAACCTTAAAGGAAATCATTTTATGATTTGCTCTTCATACTGTTTCCCTCTCAGGAGAGCTACCTGTCCCTCTCCATCCTTTTGGACTAAAATTCTGAAAAGCTTCAAGTGTCTCACCTTGTTTAATAGCGTGTGTCATAGTTTATAAAACCATCCCCATAATCTGTGATGTTCAGGTGGTTTACAGCATTTCCCCCTTGTGAGCGATAATGAATGACCATCTCCAGGCTCAATCCACTTTTGCTTTCATTATTTCCGGAAGATAAAAGGGCTCAGTATGTAACTGCTGATTGTGGAAATCACTGTGGTTTGGAGCCTGACTCCAGCTGTGTGTTGTGATACTGAGTTTTAAGAAGGTCGCACCCACCAGTAAGCAACCGGTGCTCAGCCCACCCTGTGTGTTGTCTGCTTGGGGGTAATGTTACTTAGGAAGGTAAAAACTCCCATCTTAAGTTTGTTTTCCTTTTATTGTATTAATCGTTGGTGGACTGAGCCATTTTCTATTTTTTCTTTACCTATGGTGCTTCTCTGTGTATCTATTATTTTTTCCTTATATTACATATTTATGTTTGGAGATCTGATGTTTTCCTTATAAATTTGAATGAGGGTATATAGAGTTTGAGTTTAAAAGCCCTTTTTGTCAGATGGAATGCAAATAATGCCTCAGTATAATGTCCTTTTTATTTTAGTCTTGCTGTTTTCTCATTGTACAGAAGTTTTAAATTTTTTATGTATTCAAATCTGTCAGTCCTTTCCTTCATGATTTATTCCACTGCTTCAAAGCTGAAGTTACTGTTCTTTCCCAAATCTGATAAATATTCTATTCCATCTCCTGCTGGTTTTTCTGTCATTCAATTTTTTTTATTTGTCATTCAATTTTTTTTAAATTTAACTCCTTAATCCATGCAGAGGCTATTTTTGTGTACAATATAAAGTATATATCTAACCTGATCAGTTTCCCAAATTATTATCTAGTTATTTCAATTTGATTTATTAAATAAATCTTTCTAGCACTTTTTGTTATGGGAAGCTTGTGTTATCATGTGTCACATTTTTTAAAAACAATTTTTCTATTTATGGATCTTCCAATCTGTTCTATTGATCTGTTTTTCTGTTTTTGTTCCAGGAACAAAAGGTTTTAAATGGTGTTGCTTTACAATGAGTTCTCAAGGCTGCTAAAATGCTACCCTTCTGGATGTTTTTAAAAGAACAGCTTTTAATATAATATTTAAAACTTTGTGTACCTTTCATATAACTTTTTATTTTTTTTTTAGTTAAAAAGGTATCATGTTAAGATTTTTATTGGAGTTTAAAATCACTGGATCTGGAGTTAAATAAATAACACCCTTGTTGCCCGCTGGCTGTATACCCACAGACAAGCTACTTAAAGTCCCTTTACCTCCTCTTTCCCTTCAAAAGCTTGGGGATAATAAAAAGCACATACCATAAGGGGTTTTGATAGGGTTGGCATAACTCAGGTACAGTGTCTGGCACAGAGGCAGTGTTCATTAAACACTACCTTTCATTATTATTAATCTTGTTTCCCCATGTTTGAAGGGCTGTATGAGNATGGGGATAATAAAAAGCACATACCGTAAGGGGTTTTGATAGGGTTGGCATAACTCAGGTACAGTGTCTGGCACAGAGTCAGTGTTCATTAAACACTACCTTTCATTATTATTAATCTTGTTTCCCCATGTTTGAAGGGCTGTATGAGCCCTAAACACTTTCTTCATGTCTTTTTTCTTGTCCCCCTCCAGATTACCTTCAATACCATTAAAATGGTGAACTGTCTAAAATACAACCCTGATCATGTCACTGCTTAGATTTCCCTTCGTCCCAGAGGAGAGTCCACAATCACTCAGAACCTGTGGAGATCTGATTTAATTCAGCCTGTGCTCACCATCTTCATGTGCGACCTCCTCCTGGAGGCTCCAGAGATACCGTTCCTGTTTCCTTCTCTGAAGGAGCGTGGCTATGACCTAGTCTTCTCCTAGCTTCAATGCAGCTTTCAACCTAGTATATAGGGAATTTGGGGGTCTGCGTCAACCTCCAATTAAGCTGTCAAACCCCAGCTCGCCTTGAGAGCACTTCCTGAGTGTGCTCAAGCACTTTAGTTGAGCATGAGTACCCTTTCCATCTTCCTTGGTGGCTCAGTCGGTAAAGAGGAGGAGACGCAGCTTTGATCCCTGGGTCAAGAAGATCCCCTGGAGAAGGGAATGGCAACCCGCTCCAGTATTCTCGGCTGGTGACAGCCCATGGGGTTGCATGAGTCGGACATGATTTAGCGGCTAACCCACCACTACCACCCTTTCCATATACTCCTGCGATGTCTTTGCTACCCTGTCTTGGCAGTTCCTGTGAGATAGCAACATCTGGGAGTGGAAAAGCCGGCAACAAGGCAAGGAAGAGGACGGCAGGCAATCAGGAGTCACCTGCTGGAGGAAATAGCTGACGGATTTTAGCACAAGGAAGGAAGATGCATTGATAATCCCTGTGATTAGCAAAGATTCACTTATTTGTATTGATGACACTGTTGATGGGAAGGGAGATGAAGAAAGTGGCAGGGTGTCCCACTGGGGTTAGCCGTATTCGAGCTTTCACAACCTATGCCAGGCTAGTAGAGAGCCCAGCCCAAAGCAAAAATACAGAGCCCTTTGTTCCAAAATTATCAGAAATTTCAAGATAGTGACAGCAGAGCCTTAAACCAAGCACGAGGCTCTTCCACACCCAGGGTCCTTTGCAGCTGCATGTTGCACACTTGTGAACCCGTCCTAGTGATACCTACACTCCGATGGTGTCTTCAATAAGAGGGCGGTTGCTAGTGTTACTCCTTTGCGTTATCTCACAATGCTGCTAACATGCACCAGATGCTCCACAAGTGAGTGAGTCGTGAGTAGAGACGTGGCCTGATAGGTCGCCCTGTGGGTGACGGGCTCACATGCTTATCGTGATTTCCTAGAGACATCAGTTGTTTTTCTCTTTCTTGCCCATCAGCTCACCCATAAAGTGAAGTCGCTCAGTCGTGTCCGACTCTTTGCGACCATGGACTGTAGCCTACCAGACTCCTCCCTCCATGGGATTCTCCAGGCAAGAGTACTGGAATGGGTTGTCATTTCCTTCTCCAGGGGATCTTCCCAAGCCAGGGATCGAACCTTGGTCTCCTCCATTCCAGGCCATTTTAAAATCTGTGACTGCTTACTCTCAACTGATTTGGTTGGTCCGGAGTGAAGCTCTGGGATCATCTGTTCTATCTGGCTTCGGACATGCAGGAAGGTCTGGGAAGCATCACATCTCACGAATGATCTGTGTGGGGGATTCTCGGGACGAGGGCAGCTTGGTAAGGAAGACACTTGGGAATCGGAGGAGGCCAATCTTCTGTCTCCATGGGAATCCAGCAGGCTAATCTTGTGGTTGTCGAGTTGTGTTCTGTTGGCCAAATCATTATTAGCTCAGAATGCCAAAAAAACGTTTTTTGGAAGTCATGATGTTTAAAATGTAACTTCAGATGGCTCTCTTAATTTTAGTTCAGGCTTTTCCTACTATCTCTCTTTGAATCATTCTCTGCTTCCTATGGAAATATCCCCTTATCTAGAAGGTCTTAAAAATGATAGCACCCCACTGTTTTGGGGAGGGGCAGGGGTAATTCAAATGCTAGAAATGCAGCAGCAGCGCTTGCTTTAGCTGACAGTAATGCCCCCCGTCTGACTCAGAATGGAAGCTTTCAGCCTACAGCCTGGGGGAGCTGCTTTTCCAGGTGGTACTACAGTGGACCAGAATCTTGTAGGTAGTGAATTGGGTCTTCCTCATATCTTTCAAGTGCGTTAACAATGCTTCGGTGTAAAAAGACAATCAGGGGGTCAGAATTCGCTTTGGAATCTGCCCATTCATTCAAAAAGCATATCTAGCCCACGTGGCAGATTCTCCTCTAGGTGCTTGGAGTGCATCTCTGTTGTTGAGTAATTTCTCTAATACAATGTTGATCAGAGCTTGGAAACATTATAACTGGAGGCTGAGTTTTTATGAAGGATAACAGGAAAGATTTTAAAAATTAAAACTGAATCACCCCTCAGTTTTTACAAATAAAGATTTAGCTTGGTTTTTTTAGTCTACAATGGGCTTCCCTGGTGGCTCAGGGGTTAAAGTGTCTGCCTCTGATGAGGGAGACCAGGGTTCGATCCCTGGGTCGGGAAGATCCCCTGGAGAAGGAAATGGTAACCCACTCCAGTATTCTTGCTTAGAGAATCCCATGGGCAGAGAAGCCTGGTAGGCTACAGTCCATGGGGTCGCAAAGAGTCGAATACGACTGAGCAACTTCACTTTCTTTCACTTTTTAGTTTATAATGCAGTGGTCCTGCACTTCTATTGTTCTGACAGGCATACATTACATTGTAAGTATAATCTAACACAAATTTTGCAAAGCTGAGTTATGATTTCTATTATACTCTGAACACCAAAATCTATCAGCTCATGTCTTGGAAACTATTTTCCAAGATGGATACTGTGTATCTTCTTATAGTCTGAACAAAGAAAATAACTTGAATCTAAAATCTTATACTACAATTCTATTAAGACATTTTCTCCCCTTTNCAAAATCTATCAGCTCATGTCTTGGAAACTATTTTCCAAGATGGATACTGTGTATCTTCTTATAGTCTGAACAAAGAAAATAACTTGAATCTAAAATCTTATACTACAATTCTATTAAGACATTTTCTCCCCTTTTATATCTTCAGTTATTATGTAAGAGAACTAAATTTTGAAAATTTCTTAAAGCAGTTTATTTTTGCTTTGGTATGAAGTTTAAATATAAAATAGCTTCACTATGTAAAATGCAAACTAACATCTTTGTAAAATACTGTTATTAAATTTTTCTATGCTATTATCATAAAAATCATATTAAATAAAACATTTTATGGCCTGAGAGCTCCATTCAGATATTTAAAGTTAGATAATGAGAACACCCTACGATATTTTGGTTCTTTTTGTTACAAAGAAAAAAAAATCAATGGAAAGATAGTTTCTTTTGTATTACAAAGCCATATTTTCTAAATTTAGATTGCCATATTCTACATCATTTCAAAAAAAGATATTTTCTGATACTTGTACATTTTTTTCACTTTGTAGATATATTAACCTTGTTACATAATTTTAAAATTTCTGATCAAAAGCTGACTAAAGATTTTATATGTATATATACATATAAAGGAGGCTTCCCCAGTAGCTCAGTGATAAAGAATCTGCCTGCAATGCAGGAGATGTGGGTTCTATCCCTGGACCAGGAAGATCCCTGGAGGAGGGTATGGCGACTCACTCCAGTATTCTTGCCTGGAGAATCCCATGGACAGAGGAGCCTAATAGGCTAAAGTCCATAGAGTTGTAAAGAGTTGGACACTACTGAGCAACTTAGCATGCACGCATACACATAAACACCCATATGAATATACATATACAGACACAGATATATGTGTATAATATATATATTTATATATAATTTTAATGTGTGTATATACATTTACTTATATATGCACACTTAGATTTTTAATAGAAGTCAGACGGTGGAAAGTACGTTTAAAAAACCGTTTATAAAAATAGGTTTGTTAAATTTCTAATCTCTGATTTTGGAGGTAAGCTTGTTGCACTGGAGAACTCAGATCTATATGTTGTGTATTTTTTCAAGTAATGGCAGTTCAGAAAAATCACATGGAAACTTTGACTGTAGCCTTCCAAAGGGATACTGTATTGAGGTGCTGGGTGAACCAGAAGCTGTTTTAGACCTATTTCCTCACTCCTCTTTTTCTGCATAGATTACTGCCCCAGAGTCTCCAGCTCCCCTCTGCTTCCAACACCAGCACTGCTCCGAGCCTCTGTCCTTAGACTGTTGTGGGCCATGTTTAAGTGGACATTGAATCGTTGTGTTCCATCCAACTAAAGGCTTCCCCACCACCTTCTCTGGAAAATGCAGGTGCCTGAGCAGGGCCATTGGGGTGTTTGGAGACGTGGCCTCACCTCCTTGTGCATCCGTATCTCTCACCTGTCCAGGCCATGTGAGTTCCTTACAGATCCCAGAGCTCCGAGTTCAAGGCCTCTGCCCTCCCTTCTCTACTTCAGTTCTGGTGCCCTTTTCCCTAGAATCTCACTGCACCCATGGCCTCATCTTCCTGAAATACCACATACACACACCTGTGTGTATACATATATACATTTCTCATATATAAGGTCAAAGAAAACACCTTGATGTGGTATACTATTTTGGCACTGTCTTAAATACTCACCCTTAGGTTTGGCCCGAGTTGGTGTGTGTTTGGGAGCTGAATTGTACGTATGGTAGAATAAGAATTCCAATGTGATTTTTTGACTTAATGTTGGTCCACTAAATTCATTTTTTCTCTGTTTCTCTCCATACACACCTCTGAAAATCTCATCCCAGCCCACTGTGTGACCACTGCAGTCTGCTAAATACTGATATTTTCAGTTTGGATAAAGTTTAGTCCAGACTCAGAGGCTTTTTTCAGATGAAGAGCAAGGATCAGCTAGAGAGTCAGGGAAGGAAGTTTACCCAATTTCCGTCTGTATAAAACATCTTGGCCAGCACAGGAGCTAAAATATACCATGAAATAAAAATAAACATATACAACCTCAGGTTCTGCAGTTAATGGGATGTGAAAATGTGTTTGCTGCAGACACTGGGTGCCTGGGAGAAGTCTTAGCCGCTTGTTTTGTTCATAAGCCCCCCACATACTCAGTAAACAGTTATTCATTCCTAGAATCCACCAAATAAATATTCTCTGAGTCAGTTTTAACTCAGCAATTGGTAAGGGGCTGTCATAGGCTCTCCTGGCGTCCCCCCTGGAGGCTGTGCCCAGAATTCTCAGTACTTTCCCCAGTGACAGACATGTCTCAGCAACAGTGTGATGGAAAGTCAGCCAGACTGGAAGAAAAGCTGGGATTATATAAAACAAGGTAGATAAAGCATCCAGTATGAGCTTTATGCCCAGGGTCTGTTCAGAGGTCGTTTGTTAAATGCCTGTCTAAAAACTGAGAGTGTTTTTAGAATGCCTTTTAGAATTGCCTTTAGAATGGCAAAAGAAAAAAATGTAGTTGCAAAATTTTTATGGGCTGTGTTCTGCATGGTAAATTTTAATCCCTACTTTGTCAGCCTGAGTTAATATTGTGTACATTTTTATTAGCCATTGATTTTTATAGTTATTTTTAAAGTTTTATTTACTTGTTTATTTTGCTATTTTTGGATGTGCTGGGTCTTCATTGTTGTGTGTGGATTCTCGCTCGCTGTGGCCAGTGGGGGCTGCTCTGTGTTGTGATGTACAGAAGAGAAGCTTCTCTGATTTTCTCTCGTTGTGGTGGCATCCCTGAGCATGGGCTTCAGTAGTTGTAGCAACAGGCTTAATTGCTCCATGACATGTGAGATTTTCCTGGACCAGGGATCGAACCCATGTCCCCAGCATTGGCAGGCGGATTCTCAACGACTAGACCACCAAGAAAGTTCCAGTCATTGATTTTTGAATAAGACGGTCCAGGATATCAGCCTTTAATTTTGAAAATCAAAGTGCGCAAGGCCATGGTCTCCCCGCGCCCTTTCTCTCCCACCAAAACCCTCACTGTTTCCTGCAGTCTTTTTACAGGCGAGGCTCTGTCTTTTGTCCTTCACCACCCGCCCCCAGTTCAAGGAAAGTGTGTACAGTAAAAATCCTGAAATTAGTCACATTGCCACAGTCACTTCTAAAGAGTGTTCTCCATGAACCTAAGTCACTCCCTCCGCATGCTTCTAAAAGCCACATCGGTTCACCTGCAAGGTATTTGGCAGGAGCCTGGTGACAGGGAGAGAACTGTTTAATCCTGGGGGCTTTGTGGTTGGGTGACCTGGAAGATGGCCAGTCAAAGCAAGAGGAGACAGCAGAGTGAGTTAGAAGAAGTGGCTGGGCATGGTCTGGGAGCTCTGTGTGAGATCCCAGAGGAATGCCAGCCGCAGAGAGGCTCTGGGCACCTGGAACTCAGTGGGTGTGACTTAAGGACAACTCAGAGACAGGGGCTAGCATCTGGGCCTTCCACAGAGAGTGATACAAGTCCTGGGGAATGATAGAGAGAGGAAAGCAGAGGACTCAGTGAAGGGAATCCACAGCCTCCTGAGAAGTGCGAGAGGCTGAGGCAGGCAGGGCAGACAGCAGCCCCAGCACACGCCACAGGAGACGAAGGAGCTGAGCGATGGCGGGGGTGGGAGAAGGAAAGGGGTTTAAGGAAGGGATTAAACTTCAGGAGGCACCTTCTCTTTCTGACACACCCAGCCATCTTTGAAAGGGACAGTTTCCCTCTTCGCCTCTCCAGCAATGTGATTATTGTTACAACTGCACTATGTAATAACCAACAGTCACCAACCCCAGTGATCGGCAACAGTAAACAGATGAGCGGGGAAGGGAAAGGGGGAGCGATTTAGATTGGACTCTTGTGGGGAGCTTTCTGCTCCACGGGTCCCTCATCCTCCTGCTTGAGCCAGTGGACTCTCTGGGCATGCTGTTAGGACAATGGCGGAGACCCACCAGCACAAACCTGCTCAGTTCAGTTCAGTTCAGTCGCTCAGTCGTGTCCGACTCTTTGCGACCCCATGAACTGCAGCAGGCCAGGCCTCCCTGTCCATCACCAACTCC
>SJYV01052997.1:1305490-1377143 GCA_006410875.1 Neotragus pygmaeus | reverse complement strand
GTACTCCTTTTCTTATTTGGAACCAGTCTGTTGTTCCATTTCCAGTTCTAACTATTGCTTGCTGACCTGCATATAGGTTTCTCAAGAGGCAGGTCAGGTGGTCTGGTATTCCAATCTCTTTCAGAGTTTTCCACAGTTTATTGTGATCCATACAGTCAAAGGCTTTGGCATAGTCAATAAAGCAGAAGAAGATGTTTTTCTGGAACTCTCTTGCTTTTTCAACGATCCAGCAGATGTTGGCAATTTGATCTCTGGTTCCTCTGCCTCTTCTAAAGCTTGAACATCTGGAAGTTCGTGGTTCACATATTGCTGAAGCCTGGCTTGGAGAATTTTGAGCATTACTTTACTAGCATGTGAGATGAGTGCAGTTGTGCAAACCTACTACATAAGAGCTTTTCAAGCATCTCCATCATAGCTTGTCTGCTAACAGATGACTGGCCAAAGAAAATCACATAAGTGAGCCCAACAGGAAAAGATGTGGAGAGATGTCCCGCCCCGGTGCAAGGGCAAATCAAGCCCTATGGCCAAAATCAATATATGACTCCCTGAGAAGAGAGGCAGGCAGAAGAAATATTTCTGAAGAGTTACCTAACCGACCACAAATAAAGATGGCCACTTTGAAGTCTTGCGTTTAGGCGTGATTTAATAAAGAGCTCAGACGTGGAATAATAAAACCTAGTGATGATTCAAAATCAGTCTTTGCCAGCCACAGTGCCGCTGTGGAAGCCTGTCTGCATTCCATGCAGCACATGCATTGTTCTGAGCATTGTGGGGAAAATAAAACATGAACATGATGTCTTCTGTCAAGCAGCCTTAAACTGGAAGGAGAGACAGTTACCTGTTTTTAAAAGTTACTGTAATGAAAAGTCAAATGTCACAAGAATTATGGGCAGGAACAAAGTGCGATGCGTACAAAAAGGCAGTCAGGAAGAATTCCTCTTCTAAGTGACCATTTAGAGATCAAGTACCAAAAATAGAGCATGCTGGGGCTAATTTAAGAAGAAAGGGATTTCTAGGAAATTAAAGACTTACATAATTATCGAAGGGCTGGAAAGACACATTTCAAAGTGCTGCCCCAGAACTGGGCCACTCAGGGTACTGCTGCTCCTGCCTGAGCTTGGAGTGGCCTGTTTAATTGTGAGTCTGCCGTGAGAAATACCAACACCAGAACCAGTTGTCCCACCGTGAACTTCCCAGCAAAAGTGGATCCCTACCATTATGCCTCTTCTCCCAGTCAGTTCTGAAATGATGGCTTGTATACGTGCCTCTGATTGGCAGTCACACCAGACACCCTGGCTGCAAGGAAGTCTTGGAAATGTACAAGCATCTTCAGTATAGGAGTGGACTTTATTGAGAAGGAGGTTGGGTGATGCTGAATGAATTCTGAATATCTTCTACGGGAAGTTCAAGGAAGACGTCATCAAGAGGGTGGCATTGGTACAAGGACTTAGAAAGTGCTGCCTGTAGCAAAGATAACATAGCATTCTGTTTGTTGAAGTACTTTACAAATTGTAAAGCAGCAAGCAGATATAAAGAAGGCTTGCTTTATGGACTTCCAATGGAGTCCTCTAGAATGGGGTCACCATGGAGAACTTTTTCTTAGAAATGAGAATGTAGAATCTAGGATTGACTTCTCCCACCAAATCTCCATGTTCATAGAAGTCCTGTGTTTATTTTTCCATAACATTTTTTGAGCTTTTAACACTTTTTTATCTTTTAAAATAAAGATCAGAGAGGAAATAAATAAAATACAGATCAAAAAACAATAGAGAAAAAAATCTATAAAACCTGAGCTCTGATCTTTATTATTTCCTTCCTTCTGCTGACTTTAGGGTTTTGTTTGTTTGTTTGTTTTGTTCTTTTTCTAATTCTTTTAGGTTGTAAGTTAGGTTGTTTATTTGAGACTTCTCTTGTTTCTTAAGGAAGGCCTGTATCACCATAAACTTCCCTCTTAGGCTTGTTTTTGGTATGTATGGTTGTGTTTTCATTGTCATTTGTCTCAAAGTATTTTTAAATTTCTAATTTGATTTCATTGTTGACCCACAGTTTTTTAGTGACATGTTGCTCAGTCTTCATGTAACTATTTCTTTCTCCTTTTTCTTTCTGTGATGAGTTTCTAGTTTCATGCAGTTGTGACCAGAACACATGCTTGAAATAATTTCCGTCCTCTTAAATTCGTTGAGAGTTATTTGGGGCCCTATTTATTTTAGTCTTTTCTATGAAGTAGATTCTATTGTTATCCTCAGAGAAGGTAAGTTACATGTGGGTCATCACATGTTAATTAGTCTCTTAGTTAGCAACAGAGCTAGTCTCACCCTAAAGTTCTTAAGTCCAGGCACCATGGCTCTCAGAAAAAGGAAGGAACCAAAGCAAACAAAGGGCAAAGTGTAGGTAGTGAAACTCGGGCAAAAGGCAAATCTGGAGAGGCTGCAAGGAGAGGTCCCCGAGGAAGATCGTCAGCCAGAAGGGACTCTGCAGGCAGCTGGACCAAGTTTGGCCAAGGAAAGGGCTGCACTTGGGAGAGGAAGCCTTTGGGGCAGGCAGGTGACAACGCTTGATAGTTTGTAACATGTTGAGTAAGCATTACTTTAAAATGCAAAGAATTTTGGCTGGAGTCAAAGCTTGAGGTTCAAGTGGTTGTTGCGAGGGAAGTGCTTTGGTGTCATCTTCAGACTTAGCTTGGCTCTCGGTTCTGCCAGTAATGAGCTATGAGACCTTGGGACAAGCCACCACATCTTGCCAAGTCTCATCTGTAAAGTGGGCTTAATAATGCCGACTCATGGAATTGTTGAGAAGACAAATTTGAGATAATGGATGAACGGTGGTCCTCAGTACCTCGTACATGCTGGTGTTCAGTTGCTCAGTTGTGTCTGACTCTCTGCAATCCCATGGACTATAACCTACCAGGTTCCTCTGTCCATGGGGTTTTCTCAGCAAGAATACTGGAGTGGGTTGCTATTTCCTACTCCAGGGAATCCTTAGGGATTAAACCCATATCTCCTGCATTGCAGGTGGATTCTTTACTGCTGAGCCACCTGGGCTTCCTCAGTACCTCGTAAAGGACTTGGTAAATGTTACCTGAAGTCATTGGTGGTAGGTCTCTGGCCTTCTCATTTTAAGCTCAGTGGCTTTTTCTGTTTTTGCTGACTTGCTGGTAGTTTGAACAGCTTTGCTGCTGATATATTTTGATAATAAAGAAGAAAGAGGCAAGGCTGAGTATCCAGAAGTTACAATATAAAAAGAAAACCCTTCAAGCCAGGGTGGGGAGATATTTGTAGGCATTGTAGAATTCCTTCAAGTCCTCATAGCTTTGTGAACCTAATCTATTAATCCTGAGACATATTTGGATGACTGGAGTCCTGGGCCCTCATCCCAGGCTTATATACACTCTGTGGGAGAGTTAAGTCCTGGGAAATAAACAAAACACTAACAGTAAGACAGAAATACAGAGAAACATTAATCCCTGGGCCTGTGATTGTCCTCAGAATGCTCACAAAGGGCATCATGTTAGCTGTGGCTTTGCTGGCCAGACCTCTGTGAGTGAAGACACAGTTGCTCATCAAGAAGACTAAATAGCTTTTACCCTTCCTTTATTTCTTAAGTACCTTTCCATTCCCCAGTGCAGATTTTCCTGAGTATTTATGGTTTTTACAGGCTTCTGATGTTCTAGCCTCTGGTCTTCTCCCTTCTCCATTTTTGTCAACTAGGCCCTTTCTGCCTTCCTATATCAGCTGGTTTTTAAATGTCAGTCTGAGCAGGTTGATTTCAGAAGCTATATTTAAAAAGAGACCTGCCTGCATCTTTGGCTCTTTCCTGAGACAGCATACTTCAAGAAGGATGAGATCCAGGAGGCCACTTCTTACTTTGCTTTTAGATCGCGTCTTGGAAGCAAAACCACAGCTGCTCTCATGGTGTCTTATGAACTCAGGGCAGGCTTTCTGCTGAGATCAGAAGCTCTCAGCCTTAGTCCTGAGGTCAGCCAGAAACTAGTTGAAGCCACCCAGGAAATGCTGAAAGGAGTGAAGGGGAAAGCTGTCCCATACAGTTGCCAGGGACTCACCCAGTTTCTGACCCGTGAGCCCTCTGCTCTAGACATGTTCCCAAGGGCTCTTGTAGGAAGCTGTGATGCTGGGTCACATAGCCCACTACCCCAAACCCAGTGGTTTCAAACAGGAAGCTGTTCTCAGTCCTGATGAATTGTCAGATGGTCTGTGTGGTTCTGCTCACCCTGGCTTTGTTTGCTGGATCAGGAACAGCCTTGGCGGGGACAACTGAGCTCACCTCTCAACAATGCTAATCCTCACCAGGCTGCTCTGGGCACATCGTCCCGGGGGTGGGGAGGTTCTAAGAGCACAGATGAAAGTTTGCAGGACTTCTGGACATCAGTACTGGCACAACATCCTCTGCTGGTTTTTTATAGACCAGAGCAAATTGCGAAGCCAGCCAGATTAAAGAGGCAGTGGAGTGGGGGAATAGATGCCACCACTGCTGATGAGGACTTAAAAGTCACGCTGCAAAGCGTGGCGGAGGGATAGGAAATTAGCATTCTGCCACATAGACTGTTTTCTTTATAACAGTGTACAGCGGAGCATGTTCTGTGGCTTGGCAAGTGTCTCCACATCCACAATCTCACCCGACTTGCCTAAGAATCCTGTAAAGTCAGTCCAGTTCTGATGATCACTCCCCATCTTCCATATGAAGAAACTGAGGTCCAGATTGGCTCGTGAGGTAGATAACTCAATGGAGCGGAGATGGACCCAGGACCTACATTTGGTTCTTAACTGCAACCATGCCCGTGTTGTGTTCCTGGCGCGTGAGAAGATGATTAAAGGGCAAGCAGTGCTCTTGATGCGGCTGGATCGTGTGTGTCCAGAGCGCGCGGGAGACTTTGTCTCGGCTTCTGCCGGCTCCTCGCCGCCCGGGCTCCCTGGGCGGCTCTGCGGGCTCGGTGAACGTACCCTGCGTGGTGCGCGTCTGCCGCCGGCTCTTCACCCCCCCGGGCGGTGGGGCGGGGTGCCGGGGGTCCCGGGGCACCGCCCCATAAGGCTGACTTGGGGTTGCCGGGACGAAGGTTGGGTGAACAGATGAGTACCTCACACTTTCTTTAGGAGGAAAAGAGAGGGTACCTTTGTACGTGTTTAAATCACTCTATCATAACACGTGTTTCTGGACATTCAGCTTTTATTTTATTCACTCATTCCATAAATGCTTAGTGAGCATTTCCCACATGTCGGGCACTGTTCTCAGCTTAAGGTCTAATGGGAGATACAGACAACATGTAAATATACTATCTATATTAATATACTATAAATATATAAATAAACTATAATACATATATGTTTACATGTGTTTGAACTTGTGTATGCATGTGTGTACATACTATATGAGTATGACATACAGATGAAGAAATAACTACCATTACATTAGTGTATATAAGTATATACCATATATACATGTATATGTGCATATATAAAAAATATANTATATGTTTACATGTGTTTGAACTTGTGTATGCATGTGTGTACATACTATATGAGTATGACATACAGATGAAGAAATAACTACCATTACATTAGTGTATATAAGTATATACCATATATACATGTATATGTGCATATATATAAAATATATATATTAATATGTATAAATATACAGGGGCTTCCCTGGTGGCTCAGCTGGTAAAGAATCCACCTGCAATGTGGGAGACCTGGGTTCAGTCCCTGAGTTGGGTGGAGAAGGGAAAAGCTACCCACTCCAGTATTCTGGCCTGGAGAATTCCATGGACTATACAGTCCATGGGGTCACAAAGAGTTGGACATGACTGAGAGGCTTTCACTTTCTTAAATACACAGACAGACATATAAGGAACAATAATTTTATCATCAGTCAGCAAGTATATATTTTCTCCAAAGGCACACCCCAACAAAGAACCCTGAGAATTTTGTCTTAACAGTATTGCAAAGACGATAACCCTTCTAGGAGAGGTTCACAAAAGGCCCTACAAAGAGAAAGAATCTTCACAAAGGGTTTAGCTTAATTAATATATGTTTTGCTGCCGCTGCTACTGCTAAGTTGCTTCAGTCGTGTTCGACTCTGTGCGACCCCATAAACAGCAGCCCACCAGGCTTCCTGGGATTCTCCAGGCGAGAACACTGGAGTGGGTTGCCATTTCCTTCTCCAATGCATGAAAGTGAAAAGTGAAAGTGAAGTTGCTCAGTCGTGTCTGACTCTAGCGACGCCATGGACTGCAGCCTATCAGGCTCCTCTGTCCATAGGATTTTCTAGTCAAGAGTACTGGAGTGAGCTGCCACTGCCTTCTCTGTAATATACGTTTTAATGTGTGACTAATCATCTTTCTGTTTACTCCAGTATTAGCTTAGAGAAAATCTCACTTTTTAAGCATTTCACCATGTGGAAAACTTTATTACAGTGCTTCTCTTTTTTCAAGAACTAGATTGGAACTGTCCTCTTTTAATGCTGCTATTTGATAATATGAAAAAAAAAAACACCCCAATTTCTTCATAATATAAACATCTGTGTTTTTACTTCCCAGTCAATTAATAATTACCTCCTGTTATATACAAGACACAACTGGTTGTGATATAACTTACAGGAAGGGAAAGGTTAGTCCTTGATAGTAATGTGAGTCCTCTGGATTTCTTGCTAGCCCCAAATAATAGTCTTCACCCAGGAAATCCTCTTCAGAGAGGCTGTCATGCTTTCTCAGGGAAAGGCTCAAATTTTTTTTTTTTTTCAGTATTTGACCATCTGTTTAGTTTCTAAAGAAAAATTTTAAAACTTTCCCCAAGCACCTGAGATGATTTTTCAGAAAGGAAGAAAAAGAGAATAAACCAGTGCTCCCATGGCCCAGAGTTACGATTCATTTTTAGGGAAACATGCTGGGTAATTACATCTTTCACACACTCCGGTTTATCTCTGTTAATGGTAGTAAACATCTCACTACTTAATTTGTTCTGTCAACCACGGCTTTTAAAAAACTGGAGCTCTGGGGCAGTTGAGGATTTATATCTGCAGTATAATTTCACAAGCAGTATTTTCCTTCTAATTTTGTATTCTTGGCTCCTTTACAGTCAAATATCCCCCACTCCATGAAGCTTAAATCTTTAGCCACTGAGGTAATACATGCTTTACCATTTAGGTTTCATAATGTTTATCATCACCACTGCATCGTGACTTTCCAAAGGCAGTCACAACAGACTCCGCTTTTCTTTTCTGAAGGAATCCATAAGGTGGTCCTACTGCGTGCTAAGTCACTTCAGTCGTTCACTTCTGACTCTTTGCGACCCCATGGACTGTAGCCCACCAGGCCCCACTATCTATGGGCTTCTCCAGGCAAGAACACTGGAGTGGGTTGCCATGCCCTCCTCCAAGGGATCTTCCCCACCCAGGGATTGAACCCACGTCTCTTACATCTCCTGCATTGGCAGGCGAGTTCTTCACCACTAGCTCCACCTGGAAAGCCCGTGGTGATTTTAACTTGATAGCTTTCATTTCATTTGTTGCTTAAGATTATCGTTTGCACGCTTGTGTGTAGCACTGTTTTTATATATCTTGGAACAATAGGGACTTCCCTGGTGGTTCAGTGGCTCCGACTCCAAGCTCCCAATGCAAAGGGCCCGAATATAATCCCTAGTCAGGAAATTAATCCCACGTGCTGCAAGTAAGACCTGGCACAGCCAAATAAGTAAATTTTTTTTTTTCAAATAAAAAATCAATGATGGGCTTGCTGCTCCTGCCCGCGCCTTCCCCCGCCTCCCCCCCCAACTGGACTTGTGACCCATGGAGGAAGTTAAAAGGATGGAATCACATGTCAAAGGCAAACTAATACCTTTCCATTTCACTTTTTATTAAAAGAGCTTTTAATCATCTAGAGGCCACATATCTATCAGGTACTGTTTTTTTTTTAATAGGAGGCTGTGTCACTAGTTGAGTTTATCACTTGAAGGTTGAAGACAGGATAAAATTTGCGATGCAAGTGGCCCTAAGCACCCTCGGGAAAATCTTGTGCATGGCCATGACTTTTAGTGTGCTCCTAGCCAACAGATGATGTCCTTTAGTCAAGTTTCTTGTTACCTATTTTTGCAGAGGCTGCTAAAACTAAGGTACTGAATCAGCTCATAAGTGAGTTAAGGGGTCAAGTAGATGCATCTGTTTTCTTGCAGTTTATGATAATTAGCTAAAGTTCACCTAGAAATCCATGCCTTCCAAGTTTAATAGTTAAGAATCAAATGAGATTGTCAACGTTTATTTTTTGTACTTCATATTTGGGTTACTAGATTCACATCGGTTTCCTCGTATGATTACACACATGTCAGTGAGGCTGACTGGAGGCCTCGTCCTTCAGGTAAACGTGAGGTTAGGAGGGTGGATTTAAATATTGATCAGGAGGGGGACTAACCAGTTATCCTGTAACATCTGTGGTCTTTGGTTTTGTTGGATGAGCTCAGTGTTAGTGTGTGAGGAAAGAATTTCTCGTTAATTACCTTCAATGGAGATATCAAGGGAACATCTCATTCAAGGATTGGCACAATAAAGGACAGAAATGGTACGGGCATAACAGAAGCAGAAGAGAGAAATAAGACATGGCAAGAATACACAGAAGAACTATACAGAAAAAAAAAAAAAAAGAGGTCTTAATGACCTGGGTAACCACGCTGGTGTGATCGTTCACCTAAGAGCCAGACATCCTGGAGTGTGAACAAGTGGGCCTTAGGGAGCATCACTATTAACAAAGCGAGTGGAGGGGATGGATTCCAGCTGAGCTATTTAAAATCCTGAAAGATGATGCTGTGAAGTGTTGCACTTCGTATGTCAGCAAATTTGGAAAACTTAGCAGTAGCCTCAGGATTGGAAAAGGTCAGTTTTCATTCCAATCCTAAAGAGCTATGCCAAAGAATGTTCAAACTGCTGTTCAATTGTGCTCATTTCACTTGCTNTAAAGTAATGTCTCTGCTTTTCAATATGTTATCTAGGTTGGTCATAACTTTTCTTCCAAGGAGTAAACGTCTTTTAATTTCATGGCTGCAGTCACCATCTGCAGTGATTTTGGAGCCCCCCAAAATAAAGTCTGACACTGTATCCACTGTTTCCCCATCTATTTCCCATACATGCACAGAAACACAAATGTACTCTTACACAAATGGGATCAAATGATATATAATGTTCTACAAATAATCTTGCCTTCATTGAACACTCAGGCATCTTTCCATGGTATCCAGTATGGGTTTGCATCATTTTCATGGCTATCCACACAAGAGAATGCATTCACCATCATTTTAGACAACTCAGTCTTGCATTATTAACATTTGGTTTCTACAATTTTTAATTTCATTTTTGTTTTATATTGGAGTGTAGTTGGCTTCCCAGGTGACACTAGTGGTGAAGAACTTGCTTGCCAATGCAGGAGACGGAGGAGACCCAGGTTCAATCACTGGATCAGGAAGATCCCCTGGAGAAGGGCATGGCAACCCACTCCAGTGTTCTTGCCTGGAGAATCCCGTGGACAGAGGAGACTGGCAGGCTACACTCCACAGGGTCGCACACAGTCAGACACGACTGAAGTGACTTAGCACATAGTTGATTTACAATGTTGTGTCACTTTCAGGCATACAGCAGAGTAATTCAGTTATACACACACACACACACACATATATATATTATTTTTCAGATTCTCTTCCCATATTGGTTATTACAGAATAGAGTTCCCTGTGCTGTAATAATAATAACTAACTAATAATATAATAATAACTCTAGTATTTAGTAGAGTTCCTGGTGCTATACAGTAGGTCCTTGTTGGTTATCTATTTTATATATAGCAGTGTGTATATGTTAGTCCCAAGCTACTTTGTCCCTCCCCTCTACATTTTTAACGTTAGAAGTAACAGAGGTGAATGCTCTGGTTTACATTCTTCTGATTGTAACTTTAACTCCTTCTCTGTCTTTCACAAAAGCATGTCAGAGGAGTGAGGGAGATGTTAAATGGGGAATAATGTGAAATGCTTTTAACTTTTAAGGAAGAGGAGGTATTACTCGCAAATTCCTGTACTATAACTCGATTAATAATAAGTTGCCCACACACCACCCACCTGTTGAGTGCCAGCAGTATCTCTGGAACCTTCTCTAAAGTACAAACTCTCCTACCCAAAGCTTCCTTTGCCACCACCCCTGATCTCTGCCTATAGACCACCGAGTCTTAAAACTCCATCACACTTGGTTCTTCAGTTCTGATATTTAACCGGCTTCATTTCCTGTCATTTTCATGTTTTCTCACCCTTCTGTGAGAAGTGACGTGCTTTTCCTGCTCACTCCCTGCTAGCGCCCTCAGCGGCTGGTTTAAGCGAGGTGCTGAGCTAGGGCAGGAGACATGGGCAGAGGGACCCAAGCCGCTAAGCAGCAGCCTCCCGCTCCTCTGCCTGCCTCCAGGCGCTCTTCACGGTGTCCAGCAGACTGAGGATGCACTGCCAGGGAAAGACCTTCCCTCTTTCTTAGTTATAGGACCACCAATAAATACACGGAAAACATAGCCGAGATGTTTGAAAACTGCTCTATTCTCAAGTTCAAAGTAAGTCCAGTTGGTTTAAAGTATTGTCTTCTTGAGGACTTCCCCAGCGGCTCAGAGGGTAAAGAACCTGCCTGCAGTGTGGGAGACCTGGGTTCAGTCCCTGGGTTGACAAGATCCCCTGGAGAAGGAAATGGCAACCCATTCCAGTATTCTTGCCTGGAGAATTCTATGGACAGACGAGCCTGGTGGGCTACAGTCCATGGGGCCACAAAGGGTAGGACACAAGTGAGCTACTAACGTATATATATGTATATATATATATATATTGCCTTCTTGAAGAAATTTCCCAAGAGTCACTTGTTGCTAAAAAATAAGCTGGGCTGGATTATGATAATGATGGGTAATATACCATTTGGGGCTTCCCAGGTGGTACAGTGGTAAAGAATCTGCCTGCCAGTTCAGGGGATGAAAGAGACATGGGTTTAATCCCTGGGTCAGGAAGATCCCTGGAGAAGGAAATGGCAACTCACTCCAGTATTCTTGCCTGGAGAACCCCATGGACCGAGGAGCCTGGCAGGCTACAGTCCATGAAGTCACAAAGAGTCGGGTATGACTGAGTGACTGAGTACACACACAAATATGCCATTTGTCACACAACGGGAGAGTTCACGGAGGAAGCAAGACAGCCACCCAGCATTCTGGCTGCTCCTCTTCCCTCGTAAGACCGAACATCACTGTCTCCCCAGGGACCAGGGATCCAGGCTGGGAGACCTGATGGAGGCTTTTTTTTCACCTGAACTGGAAAACTCAGCAACACGAGAAACACAAATACAGCATTTACTTCCATTTAGAATAGCTAGAGTCAGTTATCCTAGAAACGGTGATGCCCCAGATGGCAAATGGGAAGTGTAACTTCTGAGCAATAGCTAGAAATGACAAAGCAAGCCTCTGATCCAGAAAGTGAAGTCAGGTTTTTTGAAAGTCAGAATAAGATGAATGAAGGTTTGTTAGAAACTACTGATAGTTAATCATAGTCAAAGTAATATTGAGTTTCTCCGGTGGTGCTAGTGGTAAAGAACCCACCTGTCAACGCAGGAGATGCAGGTTCGATCCCTGGGCTGGGAAGATCCCCTGAAGAAGGGCATGGCAACCCACAGCAGTATTCATGCCTGGGAAATCTTATGGACAGAGGAGTCTGGTGGGGTACAGTCCATGGGGTCACAGAGAGTCGGACACATGTGAAGTGACTCTGTACACACACGTGCACACACCACAGGGTGGGGTGTGGGGCTTGTGGTTTGCTTCATTTCTTCCTCTTGAAGTTCAGAGGAGTCACATGACATTTATTGAATGCCAAGAGCATGCAGACGCACTGCATGAGGGGTGTGACCTTGAGATACAGAGCTGAGAAGTTATAGATAATTGAACGAATGAAGAAGTAAACAATGAACACAGCTTTATACAGGAGAATTCAAAACGCAATAGCTGAATTATACTCAGCGCTCCTTCCCAGTTAAAAATTCTCACACCCACCTCTCATTATTGAACAATCTTACATTTATCGGGCACTTTCTGTGTGCAGCCCACTGTGAAAAAGGTGCTGTTGGTACTCATTTTCTGCCAATAAAAGCAATTGAGTTCTAGAAAATTTTTAAACGTTTTGGTAGCTAAGGCCTCTGACATGTACTATTCAACTGAAAACACGGCAGCTGATAGATGCATGTTTGAAAATCCGGCGCCTAGCCTCATTCTTCCCGGCTCTCAGTGTCGTTCCCAGATATGGCCTCTGGTTGGCTGGGCTGTTGGTTGCAATGACTCCCGAGGTGCCCCCTCCATTCCTACCATGATCTAGGGGAAGCTGCTAGGGGAGCCTCGCCCGTCTGCCCCAGGAGGCGGGCGGGTAACTAGCCGCAGCTGATCTTGGCTGGAGTACACGCAGGCCATCCTGTTTGGCTTTGGCCCTCACTTTAAAAATCACACCATCGTCATTTCAAACACACTTGAGAGTCCCAAAGATTTGAATCGGAACTGGGCTTGGGATTTTCTCTCTGTTCCTGCACTTCCCTAGATCCTTCACTAGATGGCGTTCCATGTCAATCCACAGTCTCTACGTGGTTGCTTTGGTTGCTTTGCTGTGTTTGGGGGAAACACACAGCCATCGCTCTGTGACCGACCGCGGTCCCTCCCTCTTGTTCCAAGCATGGCTAGACCTTTCCCCGCTAGCCAGTGAGTAGGTGTGCAGGTGTGCGTACTGTTGAGCTGTTTCACAAGCCCTGCTCTTCATTCAGCATCTGTGCGGGGAGGAGGGTTCTGACCAGAGGCGTTTCGGTGTGATTGGCAGGAAGCTTTGCTAGACCCATCAGCGGCAGTCCCTTGACTCTTGCTGGTGCTGGAAATCACAAACAAATTCATCCTAACTCCCTGGCTGAAGACGGCCAGTTGAAACCACAGGCCACTGTCACGGCAGGAACTGAAACCCAGGGTGGTGGGTTGAGGTAGACAGATGAGTAATGAATAGAAATATTTACAGAAGGTGATAGGCCCCAGAAGTACACACACTTGTGCCCACATATGTAAACCTTGGGTCCGGGTTTCTTAGCACTGCGTCTAGGGTCTTTATTTCAAAGGAAATGATGAGTTACTATTGTTTTACTTAAATACTGAAAAATTCACTTGATTCACAAAAGATGTTAGAGGCCATCTTTCAAAAACAAACTGTATTTTAGGATGCTCTAAAAGCAACAGTCCAGTGAGAGGTATGAATAGATATGAACTTGTCCTGCTTGGCTCCACAGTTCCTCACTCCTTCCTGTCCTGACTGCTTGATTATTCAGATAGCTAAACATACCATCACTTTGACAGCTGTATATGCAGTTGATTCATTATCGTCAGTAGCCAAGGAGACTGAATTTTTTCATGACACATTTGAGACTAGAGGCAGCTTCATGAAAAAAAAAAAAAAAAACTTTTAGACAACCCAGCGGGTTGGGTCTGAAATCCCTGGGAGGGAACAATGGCCTGGTTCCACTTGAAATGACTCTGCTATCACCATAGACAGAGCAGAGCCCAATTCTGTTGGCACTGTTCTGACGATATGCTTCATGTGCAAGGCTTAGTCTGGGCCAATAGTGATGAAAATTATCTGAGCAATAAAGAGAAATGTGCCATCGTATACAACTGCTTTGGTTTCCCAAGGGACCAAGAGGGCCTGGGAGGATAACGGATGGGAGTTCCTGGTCTCGATTGTATTCATTCCTGGGGGATCTTTCAGTGGACCTCTGCTCTGTAATGCTCAAACTCACACTGGCTCATCTCTACTCTCCTTCATAGCCAGCCTAAATGCTCAAAGACAACACTGAATCCACAGAAAATTATTTTTGTGCATGTGATCCATCTGGTTCATTTTTCTAAGCATTCAAATGACAATTTTAATTGACAGCTATTTTAACAATTTTCTTGCATCCCCAAATTGTATTTCATTTTTATCTATTGATGTTCCCGAGTGTGAGATGCCCAGTGGCCTAGAGAACAGTACAAAGGAGGAAGAGAAAGATGGTTCTCACAGAAATGTTAGCCCACCTGTCACCCTGCCGCCCAGCGGGACGGACCCCAGTACACTCTTCACGGTGCCGTGAAAATGCTGATGGGGATGCCTCTTTGCCTCTCTCCTGATCTTCATGTGTCTTTAATAAGGAGGTTCCCGTCCTTGACTTCACCTCAGAACCACAGGGCAGTTATGGTAAAAATCAGATTTCCCAGGCTCACTTTCTTACAGAATGAAGGCTAAGGAGGTCTGCAGTGGGTGGTACCCCAACGTCTGTATTTTTATCAAGCATCTCCAGATGATTCAGAGGCATGGTATGTAAGTTCCAGAAATACTAGACAGGGTGCTTCGGGGCCTCGTGTAAATGCTATGGTCTTCACCCACCACTATGCTTGAAGTATGTTGATGTCAGGATTAAACAAATATTAAGTCACTTTCCTGTTCTTTACTCCCTTCTCGACATGTTTTTTAAAACACACAACCATACCATCACCTCAGAGCAATTTCACTTACTTTAAAAATCTCCTCTACCCTGTGAATAAGTAGAAGCTTCCTTAAGTATATGTGCAGAATTTACAGGAGGAGATTTCTCCCTCCCTCTGTGCACTATGCCAGGAGGCAGGCATTCAGACCTGCCTTGTGTCTTCTGAGAGAACAGTGATAGATAAGGTGCGAGTCAGACCATCCATTTCTGAGACAGAAAAGACACTGTGTGGTTGCTAAAGATGTTGGTCATTAGTTTGGCAGTAGAAGACGTGGGAAGGATGGAGGGAGGGGATTCTTTTAATTCAGGGATGCAGTGAATCCAGAAGAAGTCCTGGAAGATAAATTTAAAATGCTAAATCAGGCCAAAAAATGTATCAGAAAACTAAATATATTTTTCTCCGGTGGCATTTACATTTACAGGGACAAAAAAAGTTGGTTCAGTTATCTCAACAATTGTCCCCGTGGCCCATGCGCCAAAGATGGTGGACATAGGTGGGGAGGTCCTAAGCACATTTGATGCTCATGGTTGATGCTCACAGAAGCAACAGGATACAGAGCAACATAGTATTGAGATTCACTGTCTTTTAAAAGAACGCTTGACTTCCCAGTCTGAGTTCAATAAGTCACAAAACTGACTTCTGTGTACCTGAGCAGATGACACTGAGGTCTTGTTTTCTATCCCTTGTCCACGCAGGACAAGCTCTAATACAAGGCTTCAGGAATTTCTTAACTTTGCTGTAGAACACAGAATTATAATCTGTTGCTCAATACACAGAATTGAAAATAAAGCACTTCCATGTCAGGGCAATATAATTAAGAATCTAATTAATGGGCATGTAAATCATGACAGATATTAATATTTATTCTCAGTTACCCTGTTTGTCTTATCAAACCAATTGTTTAGCAAATGTTGACCTAAAGGATTCTCTGCTTCATCGCATTACTGTTTGACCTCATGTGTTAACTCACGTGTGTTAAATAGATCTTCACTGAGAATCCACCCTGAGTCTGCAGAACAGGACAAAGATGGATGCCGGGAGTGAAATTCATTGAGTGCTTACTCAGTGACACTTTACATTTATCTTAATTAATTCCTCCCAAAGCCTTATGAAGTGGCTTTTATTATTTCTATGGCAAAACTGAGGAATTACCCATGTCTTTCCATGACCACTGGCTAGCTTTTAACGTTAAAACACTATACACATGGATGTACAACTTTAGGCTTCTCGGCTGCGTGTTTTTTAAGTTTCCTTATGCTATGGCAGTGTCAGCCCACAGACCAAATCCAGCCCATAGTTTGTTCTTATAAATTCACTTTTATTGGAACACAACCACAGTCTTGTGTTCTTTATTATCTACAGTTGCTTTCACTTACAACCTGAATAGTTGCAGCAGAAGTTATATGGCCTTCAAAGCCCAAGGTGTCTGGTCCTTTACAGAAAAACCTAGCCAACCCTTGCGCTACAGGTAAAAGATGTTTCTGTATGACTAAACTGCTTTCAGCATTGCAGATACTCATCAAGTAATAGTTTAGAGTTTTTTTTTTAATGTTTCTATTGCACCCTAACCTAGATAACCCTGCTACAGGTCCTCAATGAATCTTGTTCTTGTTTAGCCACCAAGCTGTGTCTGACTCTTTGAGACTCCATGGACTGTAGCCTGCCAAGCTGCTCTGTCTGTGGGATTTTCCAGGCAAGAATACTGGAGTGGTTTGCCATTCCCTTCTCCAGGGCATCTTCCAAACCTAGGGATCAAACCCACATTTCATGCACTGGGAGGCGGGTTCTTTACCACTGAGCCGCCAGGGAAGCCCCAAATAATAGTTTTGAATGTTCAGACTGTGGCCTTGATTCTGCCTGTGGAAATCTAAGTGTGTGGTGTCCTGAGAGCCTGAGGGCTTTGGTCTTCCCTGTCTAATGCAAGGAGAATTAATTACAGCCAAATTTCCAGACTGGGCACGCAGGTGGCTCAGTGGTAAAGAATCCACCTGCCAACGCAAGAGCCGCAGAAGACGCAGGTTTGATTCCTGGGTTGGGAAGACCCCCTGAAGAAGGAAATGGCAACTTGTTCCAGCATTCTGGACAGAGGAGCCTGGCGGGCGATAGTCCACAGGGTCGCGAAGAGTCGGATATGACTGAGCACGCACACGCACACACACACTTCCAGACAAAGAGGACTTACCTGGATTCCTCTAAAATGGTACTCAGGGACGTCCCTGGTGGCCCAGGGGTTAAGAATCCACCTTGCACTGCAGGGGACATGGGTTCACCAGTGGTTTGGGAACTACAATCCCACGTGCCCTGGAGCAACTAAGACCCCACACAGCCAAACAAGTAAATAAATGTTTAGAAAATAAAGTTAAAATAAAGTGGGACTCACTTGTGTTTGTGAGTCCTAGATCCCAGCTTCTCCACCTTTGTTTGAATCACTTCCGTTAGATTTCATGTAGTAATACAGAGCAAAGGAGCTCCCCCACCCCAATCGCACGTCTATTTCTTGATCACATTTCATGCTCTGCTGAGGGTTAGTCGCTGCTCAGCTCTGCTACAGGGCCCTCATCCTTATAGCCCGACTGAAGGAGGGCCCCGTCTGGGATATGCCATCCTTACAGCAAAGGGAAAGGAAAGAGCTGACAGAAACACACAAGGGCTCTTAAAGTTTCAGCGAGCACTTGGCCGTGAGCCAATGGGAGGATGTTACACATTCCTGCTGCAGAGAGGCCCCTCACGCTACCAGGCAAGGGCAGGGAGGCACAGCGAGAAGGGCCTGTGGATAACTGAGGACAATAATAGAATCTCCCATCCACCACTAGAGGACCCCTAACCTCCTAAGTGTCCTGTATATAACCAGGGTGTGTTGTGAAATCTCAGAGCTATGCTTCCCGTAAGCAAGTCACAATCCCCTTCTTCTTCAGGGTAGGTTATTGTCTGTGTCCTGTTCTAACCCCACAGCCTTAGCTCACCTTCCACACTGCATGTTCCTGTTTTTCTTTCTGGACGAGCGCCTGTGACTTGACAATCAGTGGTGAGGTTAAGCAGGTCCCATCGGCCGCTCCTGACTCACTTCCATCAGCGGGTGGGCGCCTTTCTGAGCACTCCAGTCATTTCAGGTCTCTGCTTTCCAACTGTCGGGGTCACGGTAGAGAAAGTCAGATCGCCTAGGAAGACACCTTGTGGTATAAGTTTTAAGAAAGCTGACCGCTTTGTGAGCCTGAAGATGAAAGTTGCCAGTTAAATGCAGGTATTTCTGGCTAGTCTGCCTCAAGGTCGGGGAAGCAGAAGAAGATATTAAAGATCCTTCCCCAAACTAGGTCAGAAGTGTGGTAAAAGATGAGAGGCTGATTTCAGGAAGCCGCACAATAACCCACTCACACAAGTTAACCAACTTAATTTATACAGTGTTTCTGGACTCCCCGAAATGGTCCAAGGAGATGGATTAGTCAGCCACGTGGCGGATGGTCCATTTTCTGTGCTCCCCTCTGCCTTACTCCATTATTTCCAAAGCTAAGCCAAAGCAGGTTTGAAAATCATTTTATACCTATCGCTGGACAAGTAAATCAAGAAAGTAGTCCAAAAGTATTTCTCCCACTTACAATGCTGACAAATCCTTAGAAATTGAAAAATGAAATACACATGTTGACTGACCTTCAAAATTAATGTTAGGACTTTGGGATTAACAGATACACTACTGTACATAAAATAAATGAGAAGGACCTACCGTATAGCACAGGAAACTATACTCAATATCTTCTAATAACCCAAATGGAAAAAAATCTGAAAAATATTTATATGTATATGCATGTGTATTAACTGAAGCACTGCTGTACAAACACAGCAACACAACTTTGAACTAATACAACATTGTAAATTAACTATACTTCAATTAAAAAAAAAGGTCTAGAGGTTATCTCATGGTTATATCATTTTGTCTGCTTGTATGATGTAATAGATTAATATGTATTAAACACAAAAGTCTTCCCATTAAACTGAGGAACAAATGTGGTGCATCTGCCCATGATGCTGTACATTAATGTTGTGTAACGAGCACTACCAGTTTAATGGTCAGAAGAAGGCATGGGTTTTAAAATACTTCAAAGGAGACGATCCAAATACATTTATTTTAGATGGTATAACTATAAACCTGTAAGATCCAAGGGCAGCAAAGAAAAAACCTTTAGAACTTTTTCATAGGAGATCAAAGTTGAATACCTAAAAACAGTTTCCTTACATACAGAGTAAGAAATTAGGAGCTTGAAAATTGAACCTTATATCACAGGCATATTTTTAGTCAAAATAATTTTATCACCACAATAGCAAAAAATACTTGAAAAATAAATAAGAGTTAAATGAAGTATAGTACCTTCAGAAGAAAACTCTATAAAACTTGGAGGACCAAAAACATACCCTTAATGTTCTGGGAACAATTTCTGTTTTATAGATTATTTCAAGTGTGGCAGCTTTAAACAGTCTTTTTATTATGCTCCCAGATTTTGTGGTTAGGAATTTGGACAGCACAAAGCAAATGGGATCACAAGACCAAGGGTGATGCAATGGCTGGGTCTGAATATTCTGGAAGCATCTCATGCTTGTGTCTGATGGTTGGCCCTAGGCAGGAACCCCATCTGGGGCTTTCAACCAGGGCACCTGCTTGAGGCCTTCCCAGGGGGCTGGGATTCAGCACAGCTCAGGGGCCCAGGCCAGTCAGACCTCAAAAGGTCCTGAGAACCAGCTGGACTCCCCACTCTCCTGACCTCACCTTGAGGCCACACAACATCCACCGCTTTCTACTGTTCACTAACCTGCCACAGATCCTCTCTCCAATTCAGGAAATCTCTGAGAACAATGCCAAAGAATTTGCAGCCATATTTTAAAAATCACCTCATTAGGAAACACCATAATTTTAGATTAGAAGATCAATTTTCCCTAATTAATATATAGGCCTAATATAATCCTAATCATATCAATGGAAGGGTATTTTTTTAAACCTCCTTTTATCCCTTCTTTTTAAATTGAAATATACTTAGTTTTTAGTGTTGTATTAGTTTCAGGAATACAACAAAGTGGTTTAGTTATATATATATATTTTTTTTCAGTTTTCCATTTCAGTTATTACTAGATATTAAATATAGTCCCCTATGCTATATAGTAGGTATTTGTTGTTGATTTTATAAATAGTAGTATATATCTGTTACTGCTAAACTCCTTATTTATCCATCCTCCACTTTCCCCTTTGGTAACCATAAGTTTGATTTTTATGTCTGTGAATTTACTTCTGTTTTTTTCAATAAAATCATTTGTATCAATTTTTTAGATTCCACATATAAGTGATATGTGGTATTTGTCTTTCTTAGTACCATTATCGTTAGGTCCATCTGAAATAGAGCAGGACCCTATGGGTCCTTGACCCCATGTCTTCTGCCTGCCTTTTGTCTGGGTAAAAACCTTAGCCAAACAATAATCAGGGAAGTGAGAAAATGCAGAAGAAAAGGAAAACAGTCCAACGAGACTAAGTAATAATAGTTTAGTCAGTAAGCAAAGGCAAGGCTTTAGTCCCTTCAATGGCACCCCACTCCAGTGCTCCTGCCTAGAAAATCCCATGGAAGGAGCAGCCTGGTGGGCTGCAGTCCATGGGGTCGCTAAGAGTCAGACACGACTGAGCGACTTCACTTTCACTTACTTTCTTGCCCCCTGATTGGTGGGAGGAGGAGGGGATTGGCCTCTGGACAGAAGTCTATGTCCTTGCCTCAGCCCAGGTTGCTGGCCTTTTAAACAAAGCAAACCTTCCTTTCCACCAACCTTTTCTTTATTGGCTTTGGAGCTGGGAGCACCTGGACCCACTTTCACGAACGGATATTGGCGCCCACCCGAGGCTGCGCTCTCGCGATATCTGACTCCCCTCTCTCGATATCTGGCTCGCCGGGGATTTTCCCCAGCGAGGCCGCCGCCATGATGCGCCTGGAAGGCTTCAAGGAGCTGCTGCTTGGGGCCCGCTGGCCCCTCTGAAAGGGATTTGGGGGGAAGTTCCTAGCAGCTGCCTATACCATTTGTCTCGGGGATCCTCCCTGTTTCTCCCCTGCCCGGCACTGACTCCCAACTATGCTTTTCCCTGATGGAGCAGAAAGACACCTCTGGACAAGCCGAGGAGCTCCAAGACCCAGGCCGTCCCTCCGTGTATACCCAGCTAGCTTTTCTTTTGAGCGCGAAGAGCTATTTGGGTGCTTTGCCAAGTGGTTCTGATGTGTGTCTGCCATTGAGGACCCTTTGTGAACACTGAGGGTCTTTTGGGTGTTTTGCCAGCTGGTTCTGCTGTGTATCTGACGCCAAGGCCCATTTGTGTTGGGAAGGGTTTTTTTGAGACTCTGTATTGGTCATCCTTGTTGAAGGGTTTGTGACACTTCTGTCTTCTGGTATGTGGGTGTGTGTGCCACTTGTGTGATTGGTATTCTTGTTGCCTTTTGTAAAATGGGAAATTCAACTTCATGAGAAAAATTTTAGCTGTGATACTATAATTAAAGAAAAAGATAATTTTTTAACAATATACAACAACAGTATTTTTTAGATTCCAGAAAAAGAAATGGTGAAGATGAAACTCTTGAAATTCCAAAACTGGTTCTTTTTGCATATGCCGTTAAAGAAAGCTAGCTTTATTAAATACTGTTTTCAGAATTCTGACCCGTTGTACTAAGCTGGTACAAGACTGGAATTTGATTTTTTTTTTTTCTTTTACTGGTCTCCAGATAATGTTCTCCCTGTTAAGAGAACAAATTTTCCTGGAATATTGAGCTGCTTTTGATAACAAATTGCAAGTTTCTTTCTCTAGCTAAATTTGAGAATTCCAAAAGTCTCCTTGGCATCTCAAAAGGAAATATTTAAGTAACTAGGATTATCTGGTCTACTAAATTATATGGAAGACATTTGATAACTTTCAGATCACACTGCCAAACTAGTAAGAAATCTGAAGGATTAGAATGGAAAAGTTGTTTTGCCTCAAACCATATTTTTGATCCTAATGTTAGGATGGAAAAAATTGTCTAGCAACGTTATCAGAATATACTTACTTATGTGTCACTGTTGGCTTTAAGTTCATTGCCAAAAGCACATGTACAATGCTTATGTGACAATATGGTATAAGTGCTAAAAGTATGGCCCAAAAATGTTTCTCCATCAACATACCTCTCTGTCCTTGTTTGTTGTGTCTGATTGGTTTTCCCCCAACATGGATGACTAGGCAGATAGATAAACAAAATGTAGACCTAATATCAAGAGACATGAATGGACCCAGAGCAGGCAACTGAGCTACTCTGGTAATGATGGAAAAATGTATTGATTATCAATGCATTCTATGGGAAGATTTGCAATTAAAAGGGGGAAACAATGGAAGAAAATTTCACATATGGAGATATGGGAAAGTCATTCTGGCTTATATATGGTTTAATTTGAACTTTTAATATATCTACCGTATCTACTTCACTTATCTGTTGATGGACGTCTAGGTTGCTTCCATGTCTTGGCTGTCGTGAGCAGTGCTGCTATGAATATTGCATGTATATATCTTTTTGAATTAGAGTTTTCATCTTTTCTCGATATAGGCCCAGAAGTGGGACTGTTGGATCATATGGTAATTTTATTTTGAGATTTTTTTTTTTTTTAAGAGGAAACTCCATACTGTTCTCCATAGTAGCTGCACCAATTAAGATTCTGACTAACAGTGTAGGAGGCTTAGAGGGTCTTTTAAAACTTGTTTCTATCTAGATATCTATTATCTAAAGGAATTGATGGGTAATAATACATAAGAACATTCTGAGAAGGGTGAATATTACAAGAGGAGTCCCTTTGCAAGCAGTTTAATACTTCATAGACAACTGTGAATAAAAGCAGTTGATTATCCTAAGAATAGACATATCAATCTTATGGAATTGAAAACTTGGACTAAAGTAATCCAAGTTTTCCAAGTAGGAGTGTAGCAATCATGCATGTTCCCAGTATGTGCTGGGGAAAGGAGGGCTTATTCCATCAGTGGTACTGACATTGCTGGTTAAATGTGAGTGTGTAGGGAGTGCACCTGCAATTTACACGGGGTGCAAATGGAATGTTCAGATGGATTCAAAGTTTAAAGAGTCAGAATCAAATCAGAAAAAAAAAACCCGCATTTTTTAAAAAAATCTTAGTGTGGATCAGGCTTTCTAACAGCAGTATTAGAAAACTATATATGTATAGTTGACAGGTATGATTATATAAATATTAAAACTGTACTTGTAATAACTAAAAACAAAAGCAGATAAATCACTTGCAACATGTAAAGCCCTTGGATACTGTTCTTACCAACAAAGAGTTCTTCCAAATCAAAAGAAAAAGATGACCACCCAAAATGGGCAAAGAACATGAATGAGCATTTTTAAAAAGGAGGACGTTCGAGTAGCCAGCAGCTGAGTTGAAACCTTGGGGCACTTGTTGGGGAGTAGGAGCCCAGGAATGGAATGGTGATTACCTGCCGGAGTCAGCAGAGCCCCTCGACAGGAAGTTGATGCAGCTTTGTTACCTAGCTGTGAGTGGGACGTACTTGAAGTCTGGTTATGTCAGATAGCCATTGGTTACTTGTCATTATTAAACTTGAATGTGACTTGATGTATGGCTTATTCTTAACTCTTAAACAAAAGAAATTCAGTTTTAGCAAAGAGACATGTTTCTCTGTGACTTTTCTTAGCTTCCCCAAACCAGTTCAGAATGTCAGACCCTAGGTTCCACTCTCTGCCCTTAGACTCTGCATCTATGGACCATTTCTTGGCCAACATCTTGAGGGCTATTTTGCAGGTATCCCAAAATGATAGATCTGAAATTAATAATAATAAACACCTGCATGCATGCTCAGTCATGTCAGACTCTTGGAATCACATGAACTGTAGCCCACCAGATTCTCTGTCCATGAGATTTCCCAGGCAAGAGTGGGTTGCCATTTCCTCCTCCAGGGGCTCTTCCCGACCCAGGGGTTGAACCCATGTCTCCTGTGTCTCCTGCATTGGCAGACAAGTTCTTTACCACTGAGCCACCTGGGATTCCCCAATAATAAACACATTGCCAATCAGATTTAAAGCTGGTCTTTTAAAGTGGCAGATCTCTTTCTGTCAAATTCTTACATAGAACCCAGACGTGTAGTGAGACAGGTGAAGTGGAGGGTTGAGGCCACAAAGGCCCCCGTCTGCTTTGCTTCCTTCTGGCCACTTGTGGCAACCCCCCTCCCCCAGGGCAGAACCCTGCAGCCCCCTGGAACACAACTGGACCGCGACTTCAAGGAAAAAGTGTTGCCAGAATCTGGCCTCTGTACACCAGTGCCAGATTAAATGTTGGAGACATAGAGTTTTGGGTGAAGTAGAAAGAAATAGCTTTATTGCTTTGCCAGGCAAAGGGGGACACAGCAGGTTCATGCCCTCAGGCCTGTGCGTCCCACTCTGGAGGGAGTAGTAAGGAGCTTTATAGGAATGGTTCAAAGAGCAGGGGGGTTATCAGCTTGCAGACATTTTTCTGATTGGTTGGTGGTGAAGTAATTGGGAGTCAGCATCATCAACCTTCTGGTTCCAACCAGTCTAGGGTCTGTCTGCTTTTGGTCAGCAGTTTTCATCTGGTGGAAGTCTGCTTCCTGTAAAAACAACTTAGGAATATGTGTCAAGTCTTAAAAAAAAAAAAAAAAAACTTTCAGGGAACTTCGTGATTCTGCTATGTGGTGGATTTATAGTCTAAATCGTTACCAGTTCCCCAGCCCAATAGCTATTCTTTGTCTCTACATCTTCTCATTCCCCAGTCGTTAATTCTTGAATCAGCCTTTTACTTCGGAAGACAAGGGGGTTTGTATGTGGTTTCAAAAGCAACTTCTAATTTTAAGCACTGGGTTCAGCAGTGTTGAGTGAGCTCCATAAGGTAGAATGTATAGTCACGTTTATTAATTTGCTCAAAATGTGCAAACCTAAAGCATTTTGTTACTTAAGTGTATATCAAAACATCACGTCAGACACTTAGAAATACATACCATTCGTACTTCTCAAATTGACCTCATAAAGCTGGAAAAAAATGAAATTAAAGTAAAGCATTAAAAAAGAATCTTAGGCAAACAACAAAATACTGGGTTCCTCCCCGCCCCCTCGAGGATTCCATTTACTTGACTGACCCACCAGTCTAGTCACCTGTTCTGACTCAAAGCAAGGTCAGTAACTCGCAGGAGAATTTGAAAGGACCAAAAGATGTCACGACTAAGTGTAGAAGGTGTTCCTGGAGCCCACGTGGCTCCTGACCAGCCTTTCTCAGTAGGGCATTATAGGCATCTGGGGCCACATGCTTCTTCCTTGGGCCAGTTGAGTCTAAATTTTAAGAAGCATTTGGCACCCTTGACCTCAGACATCAAGTGCAAGAAGCATGCAGCCGTCATTGCAATGACCTGGGATGCTTGCACTCCTCTCCAAATATTTGCCCCCAAGAGGTGGTGTCAGCCCTGGCTGGGCATTCCTGCAGACCTTGCCACTCTAAGGGACAATGTAGAGATCTCCCAGTGTGGGCTGCTGTTTGGGGGGTGGCCTGCAGCAGTTACCGAGGAGCTGTGAGCTCAGGTGTGACACTGCTGAGCATTAAGGCTTTGCTTTATAGAGGATGTAAAACGTTTATTGTGTCCATACTTCAGTTAAAGCTTTCAGTTCAGTTTGGTTTCTTTTTATGACCGTTCATTTCGGCTGCCTTGAATATATGACTGACATTAAGTTTATTGAAGATGCCGTCCTGGTCGTTTCTGCGATGTAAACACCACATGTGCAGCTAACTGTGCTCCTCACTCTTCCTGGAGGTCTGAGCTCTCCACTTCTGTGGCTCTGCTCATCTGTATTGGAGGCATATGGACAGGGCAGTGCTTAAATTGAGATATACTCCGGAGGAGCATAATGGTAAAAATCCATACCTGTAAAAAGGTATGCCCTGAGCGTGGCTGGTTCCTCCATGTCTGCCAGGCTGGAATGACCTCTTAGATGTAAATGATTTCATGACCTTTATAGACACTCACGTTTCCATGGTGTAGGCTTGGAGGCACGCCAGTGCTGCTCACCCCTGGATGATGGCAGCAGGCAGGGCTTCAGGGGAAATGAGTGACGGCAGAGGAGCAGGAGAATTGATGACGTAAGGAGTGGCAGGAAATATATGGGGAGAGGCAAATTGATCTTTTAAGCATCAGTGCCAAGAATTTCATTGTTTCCTGGGCCATAATTAAATGTTTTGAACACTTTCTCATGTTTAATAGTTAATAGAAAAGTTGGTTCACAACTTCTTTTGAAGGTCACTTGTTTACTGTGAAATTGACATAAGCAATTCACTCCCAATCTCACATCCTTCCCTTCTCAAAATTGTTTTTCCTGTCCAGTACCTCACCACACCCTGTGTCTGCAGCATCCTGGTTAAAGGACTGCCATTGTCCAAGTTCCCAGACTTGCATCACGATAGCAAGAACTTGAGTGCCTGGTCAGTAAACAGATTGACCACCAGCCTGTCCCGTCAAGATTCGAATTAAGTTGCTCTGGACTGGGGTCGGATCCAGGTGCCCTGTATCATCAGGCATGTTTGGGAAGCGCCTAACACAGTTCTTTGATCATCCTTTGATGAAAATGTATGTGGCAGGACAACACAAAGACACTGAAGTTTGGACAGGGCTCATGAGTGTGGATGACCTTTTCATGTGTCCAAAAAAGAAGTAACTTCTTCAAAATGATTCTGTAATTTGCAAAATTATATAACACATAGAAATTTCCAGCATACAATGGGAACCCATCCCCATTCACAAAATGTTTCAATGAAAACTTCTCTCCCCACTACCAGACTGCCAAGATAATCAACAACTGCTTTACATTGTAAAGGAAAAAAAGAGTTTATTTTGTTATTTTCTGTCTGATTTGGAAAAAACCTAGGACATAAGTAGAAGATTAATATTGAGGCAGCATGCATGAGGTATATGATTTAATTTCTAAAACTGCTAACTCACAATTATTTAATACAGTTAGATGCTTTGGGGAGAAAGAATAAATTACAAGTCATGTTTTCACAACACTTTCAAATTATCGTGTCTTGAGAGATAATGAAATGGAGTAGTAAAAGGCCAGGTGTGACTGTAAATCAATTAAAAGCAAATTCATTTTAAGAAATTAATAATATCAGTTCATACTGAGTGCCTAGCAGATGCCAATTGTGTGATTGGTTTTTTATGTATATTATTTCATTTAGTCCACACAACAGTCCTACAAGGATTATCATTCTTCATAGGAGAAAACTATAAGTCCGAGGGGAATTAAATGCTTGTCCAGGGTCATGTGGAATTTCAGGAGTTGGATCCCTGGTCCATAAACTAGTCTCTCGGTCTGTTTATGGTTAGTTTAAACCATACAATTTAGCATCTAGACTCAGACACAAGTGAAAAGGAGTGCTGTTGATAATTGCAGGTAGAGAACACTGGGTGCTTGGCCGCTGTAATGTGGATAAAGCTAGTTTATTTAGTCATCAGGCAACTTAAGCGTGAGGATGGGACAGAGAAATTGAATGAGGGCATTGAAAAATACTTGCTAGCTTCTAAAGGTGGCTCCAGCATACAAAAGAAAAACTGCAAATTCAAACATAATGAAAGATTGAAAATCCTATGGGCAGAGGAGCCTGGTAGGCTGCAGTCCATGGGGTCGCTAAGAGTCAGATACGGCTGAGCGGCTTCACTTTCACTTTTCACTTTCGTGCATTGGAGAAGGAAATGGCAACCCACTCCAGTGTTCTTGCCTGGAAAATCCCAGGGAAGGGGGAGCCTGGTGGGCTGCCGTCTATGGGGTCACACAGAGTCAGACATGACTGAAGTGACTTAACAGTCACAACTCAGCTGAGATCCTCTATAATTTTATGTGAATTCTAGTCAGTCAGTATAGCGGTATTGTTACTAAAGTCTGCCTGCATGCAGTGAGGCTAAATGAACCAAAACATTGGAGTTTGGAGCAGAGAAAAAATTATCGCAGGGACATGGAAGGTGACAGATGGCTCGTGCCCAAAGAAACCCCAGACTCCCCAGAGGGTGTCAGCAAGCACTTTTTAAGGCAAACTTGGAAGAAGGGGTCTGGTTAGCTGTTACAGACTTCTGGAATTCTTCATTCTTGCAGCTGTCACATAGGGCGGGTCACGATGCTCCTGTAAACCTCCACGAAAACACACGTTATTCTCTGTTCTGTATACGAACAGATTCTTAAAGTTCAGAATCTTGAGAATGGGCTCTCCTGTATGTTTCAGGCTGTAGGCAGCATCGTCTTAACAAAAGGTGCAGACACTGTGGCTAAGCACCAGCAACAGAGCACAAGGGGTAAAGCAGAGGGGCAGGCCTAACGCAGAGCCAGGTTTGGTCTTCCTTGTCACAGTCCATTTGCTCTTGTGAGCTGCAGAGCTTCCAGAAAGCCTCAGGCCAGTTTCCAGTAGTGGCCACTGTCCACCATGAAGGAAAGCGTCAAGTGCCACCATGTCCAAAATGCCCTTTACAGCATGTAAGAGTGGTCAGCGTGACTTTTCAGACCTGCAGAGAACGGAAGTGGTTGCAGTGGGACAAGCAACTAGTGGTAGACCTAGAAAGAAACCTCCCAATTCAGGCTCCATTTCCTTTCTAGATTTTGTTCTCTAGACTCTTTTTTTTTTCCCCAGTCTTAGTATCTTTTTATTGAAGTAGTGGATTTATAATGCTGTGTTATTAATTTCTGCTGTACAGCAAAGTGATTCAGTTATATATATATATATAATATACACACATACATATATCTTTTTATATTCATTTCCATTATGGTTTATCACAGAATATTAAATACAGTTCTCTGTGCTGTGCAGCGAGACCTTGTTTTCTATCCATTCTATATATAAAAACTTAAATCTACTAACCTCAGCCTCCCACTCCGTCCTTCCCCACCCCTCCCCTTGGCAACCACAAGTCTGTTATCTGTGTCCATGATTCTGTTTCTGTTTCGTAAGTTCATTGGTGCCGTGTTTTAGACTCCACATGTAAGTGATGTCATATGGTATGTGTGCTTCTCTTTCTGACCTCACTTCCTGTGATGATCTCTGCTTGCATCCGTGTTGCCGCAGTTGCGTCATTTCATTCTTTTTTATGACTGAGTGCTGTTCCATTGTATGTATGCACCACATCCTTATCCATTCATCTGCCGACGGACATTTAGGTTGTTGCCACGTCTTGGCTATTGTGAATAGTTCTGCCCTGAACATAGGAGTGTGTGGCTCATTTTGAACTAAAATTGTGTCTGCATGTATGCCCAGGAGTAGGATTGCTGGATCATATGGTAGGTCTAGTTTTAGTTTCTTAAGAAATCTCCATACGACTCTCCACAGTTGGCTGTACCAATTTACGTTCCCACCAGCTGTGAAGGAGGGTTCCCTTTTCTCCACAGCCTCTCCAGCATTATTTATAAACTTTGTGATGATGGCCATTCTGACCCTTGTGAGGTGGTACCCCCGTTGTGGGTTTTATTTGTATTTCTAGACTCTTCTTGANAAAAAAAGAAAAAAACTCCTTTCAAGTGACTTTCATAGAAAAAAAAATGTAGATAACTTTCTGCATTCAATACAGCTAGCTTTCTTTTAGACAAGATAATCCTAGAAAAACTATCAATTACAATAAAACTCTTAAAGTTTATTCTCCAGTTTTTTAGTCCACCTTTCCACCCCATGCTCTGCCCACAAGATGTGCAGGTTATTGTGAGTTTAGCCTCCTACTCCTCAAAGAATCTTTGGAGATTAGAAAATGAAGATTTAATTATAATGAAGTTGAGAAAACAACCCTAAAATTGAGTCTGAAGAACATCAACTCGAGAGAATTTAGCAAACACAGATCTCGCTAGATTTATTAGAAGCTCTGAACGATGCTGCTGTCTTAGAATCACAGCAGACATGTATGTAGTCTTCATCCCTTGTATTTGCTGAAAAGGATCACTTGCTTTAATTACGGGCATATCTTCTCAGTCCCTCTGGGTATTGTGCAGCCCATGTCTTCCAGGTGAAAATGTGACTAACTCCTCTAGCAAATGATGGGAAAAGCTGTATAAAGATCCTGAAGTCTAGAAGCTTTTGAGACATTTTCTCTTACAATCTCTGGACCAGACTTTGAAGAACTGATTTAGAGGTTTCACAATTAGGTTCATGATTTCACGGAAATGCCATTTAAACTGGAGCAGCTCCAAGGTTCAACAAGTGGGACATATTTAGATAAACTATGGCACAGTGGCATGGTGAAAACAGAAACATGTCTCAAAATGGCATGGAGATGATGTCAGTATGCAAAAGTAAGTATGCAGAATAACACCCAAGATTCATAACCAAAATGATGTACACCCCTAAGGAACCGAGGGAGGGAAAACAGAGCTTCAGTCCTCAAAATGTGGTCTCTAGCCCCCTGCAGATACATGAGCTGGGTGTTACCAGTCTGAGACAAGAAAAGTATGGGAATCCAGAGTAACTGTTCAGAAACTTGTGTAATAGCAGTAACTTTACTGTTAATTTTTAAAACTAATTTAGCTTGTATTTTTTGTCTTCTTTTTTACCTTCTTACTTTTCTGTGTCTTAAAAATTTTTTTAATTTTATTGGAGTATAGTTGATTTACAATGTTATATTAATTTCTGCTATATAGCAAAATGATTCAGTTGTGTATATATATGTGTGTGTTATTTTTCACAGGATATTAAGTATAGTTCCCTGTGCTATACAATAGGACCTTGTTTTTATGTCTTTTTTATTTTATTTTTATTTAGTAATTCACTTTTATTGTATTTCACAAATGTATGTCTGTAATGGACTGGAAAAAATGAACTTCCTTACAGAGAGTTTAAGAAACACTGTATACTGGGGGAAAACTGTGTTGCTTAACATTAAATAAGTTACACATTTTAAAGAAGAAATGTCATTTTACAGACATGACAGTTTTATTTTAATAAAAGGCTGTAGTAACATCTGGTCAGTTATTTGCTATCAAATTACTGTGCTTGACCAGAAGGAGAGAGTTGTCTTTTTTTTCCTTAGGTTTAAACAACTTTTAAATACCAGATACTGCTTTATGTGGCAGGGGTGTGACAACAGAATTCTATTTAAATGGCTAAATCACTGCTGAAACATAGTTTAAGGTAGGGGCGGGGGTGGGGGGAGGACAGCAATCCTACAGAAATGTGTCGATTAAGTTCCTGTGCAACCAAATAGAAATGTCAAGATCTTCCTCCACTTAAGATGCAGGGACAAGTGCACTGAGGCATGAGGAAAGAATCTGATTTACAATTTGAAGGAAAACCAGCAGTAAAATAATTGAGAGCTGGAAAGCAATCTTATTCCTGCCAAATTGCTTTCCTCCGTGTGTGCTCCATTTAGAGGCGAGATTCGAATGCTTACATTTAGTTCGTGCATATTTTCTTTCCCTCATGAGTATTCCATCCTGTTGGATTAGGACTGTTGCTCTGCTGTGATCAGCAAAAGAGAATATTCCGAGGTGCCCAGTGCTGGATTCTGCCTGAAGCTCTATAAATAGGAAGCGGGTTTTTTTTGATTTGATTTTGTTGTTTTGTTTTTCTGTTTTTAGGTTCAAACATGACAAGCTGGGTGTTAACAAGAACATTCTTGGTCTCTAAATTGCTAAAATGTAGATTTGTTTTTCATTTGGGTTCATGAGAATGAGACACATGAAAGCCCATTGCAGATTTTAGAGCTGGTAAAATATTTAGCAGTAAAAACAACCACAGCAACAGTAACAATCGATACTACCGTTATTGATACAGTTGCAGGTTTCATGAATACCAGCCTTGGTGTTGCTTACAGTTTACTTTCTCCATGAAGTATTCATGAACAAAGATAGTGTTCCCCTCTTGGCCTGGAGAAATTACCTGTAGGAGTTAAGCTTATATTCATGGGTACAAAGATAAGATGTGTGCTGTTACTGCCAAACCCTTACTTAGCTGGTTCTCTGACTCACAGAGATAGTCATTTCTTTATAATTTTTGAACATCTGTGACAAAATTTGTCTCAGAAGTTTGGTCCTTAGGCCATGTGTTCTGCCCATGAAAGCACTTTTTTTTTTTTTTTTGTCTTACAAGGAGTAAGCATTTAAAGATCAAAAATATTTTTATAGTACAACATCCAAGTGGCCCTCTTAGTTTTATCTTCCTTGCTCATGTTAGAAGGTGTTTGGGGTTTGCTTACAAGAAATGCAGACCTGACATTCATTTTGATAAGCGCCCCCTGTGAGCCCCTGATAACATTAGGGGCCAGAATCAGAATTCTACTGCTCTCCAAAGGTAAGGCATAAATTATCATTTGGGGAAGAAAAACAGAGGAAAAGTAAACAGAACTAGACAATGCAAATTAAGTTTGAGCCCAGAACATGCCTGTTTTAAATTTAAAATTGGCTATAAGCCAGAGCAGGTTATACCCTGGGTACCTAGAGGAAGATGGAGGTAAATACAAGGGATGTTTTTATTTTTATTTTTTAAATCTACAGAGCCACAAGCTGTTAGCTCTAAAACTGATAGTCTGTGCCTCTCCTGGGCATACCTTTGTCCACATGGACCAGGTCTTCCTGGGGTTGGTGAACACAGGCTATGTTGATGCTTTCTCATACCTACCTCACACCTGCAGGTTACAGGCAAGAGCCCACTCAGTCTGGGAGTTAGAAACAAACATGCCTTTGGCATGAGCCTAAGTCAGCCCACAGTTCTGCACTGCCCTGTGACTGAATAGGAAGGATTGTAAGAGCTGTAAATGACAGATGGGGGTTGGAAGTTTAAATTACATGTGATTATGCATGCACATGCACACACATACATGCACACAATGCATGCAAACACGTGCACACCCACAAGTACACACATACAAGTGCACACACACATACATGAATACACACATGCACGCACGAACATGCACATTCACATCCCCAGCTGCCCTGGAAGCCTACCTACCTAAGGGAATGCGGATTGGTCAAGTTAAAGCAAATAATCCTAGAACAAAATGTGGTGCATACATAGCTTAAATATTTTACCTTAAAACACATCTATGTGCATTTCAATTTTTTTTTAGTCTATAAATTACTTTTATTTCACTATAATAAGAGATAATCCAAGCATTCTGTAAGTGGAGAAAGTCCCACATATTCTGGCACGTCCTAAGAATTCCAATATATTTAGATGAAAGAAGTTAGCCGTGAAGGAGCTCACCGCTGTGCTCAGCATATACAGTGTGAGGAACTGCAGCCCGAGGAGGAGGCGCTCACGCATCCACTGGTCTGAGCGTAGCTCCTGTGGAATGTGATGGAGGTTGGTGAATGCAGCCCGGCATGTTGGGAGGCCTGAGAGCAGAGTGGGGAACAGCAGAGGTGATACTCAGGCCCACTCCTCGAGAAGAGACCTTCAGGGCTTGGTGCTTGGTCTCCTGGCTGGTTTGGAAAAGGCCTTGGGATCTGGTGTTTCTCATGACCTTTTCCAGGGACTTGAGGATTTTTAGCATCTCTTCCATCTCCTCTTCTTGTTGAGACTGTATGAATCTCTCTTTGTTCAGTTCTTGAACCAGAGAATTGAGTTCCTGCCTGAAAATCAAGTTGACCCTTCTCAATTTTCTGTAACTGTCAGCAAGACTGAGTACATTTATTGACTCACTCTCTAGCTTGGCATTCTCTAAAGATGTCTTCATCTCTGCATACTCACTTTTGGCAGCACAGTACTTGTCAATGATTTGGCATTTCTCATCAATCTGTGCAGCCAGGCTTTCTGCGAGCTGCTTTTCACGTCTTACATACAGTCGACTTCTAACAGCCTGAACAAGTCTGCATGTAAATAAGAGACCCACCAGTAAGCTGACGACCGGCAGATACACCACTGTCTCCCACGGGAGGCTCTGGAAAGTGAACTGTGAACTCTGGCCATTTGGCAGCAGCAACATCACCACCTCACTCATCTTCCCAAGGAGCAGCCCAAAGCAGGCTTTATGGAGGATGGCAGCCCCTCCCAGGGCACTCGCCATGGTGCCCAGTTACCATGGGACACAGAAAACCCAACATTCCACCTGGAATGCAACCAGCAGCTAGCATCCTGGAATGGACAGTATTTAGGGGAAGGAGGGGTCACAGGGCGATTTGTAAATAAAATGTGATTCTGTTATTTTCTAATGGTAATTTTTCGCATTTCAATTTCTACATCTTTTGATAGAACTTTTTTTCCCCATCAAGTGAGGATTTCCAAGAGCCAGTAAGGCTTGTCTTGAGCAGAAGTCTGATGCTCAGAGAGCATCTATGGTTCTTGCATTAACTACACCCTTCAGGAATCATCTGTCACACCCAGCTCAGGAGTCTTTATATGGAGAGTGTGCTCAGCACCTGGGCAGCCACCTGTGTGCAGACTTGGCCTGGACTCTCAAAGCTTTGTTGTAAAGCTTTTATAGTTCTTCCATCACACCTAACTCGTTAGCAGTAATGTTTGGCAGTCCCCTCTTCCCCCTTATCTGGTCTTTCCAAAGGATTCAACTTAGTTTTTATGGAGAACACTCTTGTTCACTTTCATTTGCTTATGTATTATCTCACTAGATTTTATAATCTAATAAGACATGGTAATTGCATAAACAACTTTGGAAGAAAACTGATACCAAGGGCATAAAAGCTGAAGGATTTCAAATGGACATGCATAGAGTTACCTACCAACTTCATAGTCCACTGGACTTTTGTCTCTAAATTATGCAAAAAGGATGGAAGTGGTACTGATTCAGCTGTTTTCCTCATCTCTAAAAAGTTCAAGATAAAATTTTTGACACATTTCCCCAAATTTATAGGATCTGATGGTCTGTATTTTTTCACTTACATGACCTCTGACTTCATCTTCTTTTTCTACATTTGCCTTTTGTTAAAACTCATGTATTTTCTTTCTATGATCCTTATACCATGAGAGACATTCAGTCCTTCACTGGAATGACAGTGTGATTGAGCTTAGTAGATCTTTACTTTTGCTGTTTTAAGCAGGTTGTGGTCCATGTGTTATAAGATTTAGGTTCTAAAATGAGCATATGATGAAAAAATCCTTTAGTGAAAAGGACCCTTGGACATGCCTTGATAAGACTCTAGTTGAGTCCAACATAGATCTCCAGAGGTCTGAAGCACTGATCTTCCCAGAAGCGTGGAACAGATCCCCAGGTTGAGAGCTGGATGAAGCAGTTTGGCATGTCTTCAGGGAAAGTGAAGTGAAGTGGAAAGTGAAGTCACTCAGTCTTGTCCGACTCTTTGTGACCCTGTGGACTGTAGCCCACCAGGCTCCTCCGTCCATGGGATTCTCCCGGCAAGAGTACTGGAGTGGGTTGCCATTTCCTTCTCCAGGGGATCTTCCCGACCCAGGGATTGAACACATGTCTCCTGCATTGCGGGCAGACGCTTTAACCTCTGAGCCACCAGGGAAGAAGTACCTGACAAATCATAGGTGTGGTTCAAACCAGAGTGGTGCTGGGTGGGGAGGAGTGGGTGGTCACACTCTGAGAAGAGTCCTGGGAACAGAGGTCCGTGCCCCTCCCCTCGGGCATCTTATACCACACGGCGTCTGACTTTAGCTACGTGTGTGTTTCTCCCTGTTAGCTCACTCCGTGTCCTGACGAGAGAGAACACACACTCCTTCCAGTCTCTCTCCCACATTCACTTAGGACACGCGCAGCAGCTACGAGTTAAACGGAAGTGGAGAAGTAGAGAAACGTGTGCCTTTGGGCGTTCATGGCCGGTTCTCCCTGTGTTCACCAGAAGTCCTTCAAATATGCAGTTCCTATTTTATTACCAACTGTACACTCTTAATAAAGGGCATGATGTTTTTATTCACTGTTAATAAACCAATATGTCCTATGAATAAGCTAATAAAGGTAGTCTTCAAAATAGAACTGCACATAGCACCTGTTTTAGTCTTTTCCTTGGTAGACTGTCAAGGCACGGCTGTTATTTTGGGTGATTTTTATCCATCTCTGACTAATCTTTATTTGAGTTCCCTGAACTGAAGTATTTTTTAGTTCTGACAAATTTGATATGTAACTTTGACACCTTTGAAAGTGTGACCCCTGCGGACACCGGTTTGTTTTTAATGCGACAGTGTTGCATTGTGATTTAAGGTTCTGAGCAAGGACTTGGGTGGGACTATCTGGTTTTAAATTTCAGCTCTCCCCCTTAGCAAACATAGGACCTCAGGCTATTTATTTAATCTCCATGCCCCTCAGTTTCCTCACCTAGAAAGGGCGTGTTAACAGTATCTCTTGCGTGGACTTATTGTGAAGATTAAGTGAGTTCATCTGTCCAAGGTGCTGGAATCACTGCTCGTGTGCCACGAGCCCAGCCGGCTGCTGGTCCTAACGCCGGCCTTGCTGTGTGCCTGGGAGTAGCTTCCGCAGCAGGGCCTGCGCTGTGAGCTGCCAGTGCCTGGGTGCGACACCCTCGTGACACTTAGTGTTCTGGCCTTTGACCGTCTCCCTCCTTTCCTGTGCAGGTGGCCCCGGCCATTAAGGAGCGGATGATGAAGAAGGGGAGCCTCATGCTGGGCTACCAGCCCCACCGGGGGAAGGTCAACTTCTTCCGGCAGGTGGTGATCAGCCCTCAAGTCAGCCGGGAGGACATGGACTTCCTGCTGGATGAGATAGACCTCCTGGGGAGGGACATGTAGCTGTGGCTTTGGGTCCCCCAGAGGCGCGGGCCCTGCCCTGAGGGTAAGGGTCCAGGGCCTCCGGGGACACAGACTGCAGCCCTTCTGGGGCGAGTAGGACACATGCCCCATTCTTGCCCAGCAAAGCTGAAGTGCTAAGCAAGTAGTGTGAAGTGCTCTCTAGCTGCCAGGGGGCTACGGCTGCAGTAAAGGAGGTGGTGAGAGGTAGGTCTTCTCTCGACGACCCCTGGGACAGAGCCCCAAAGAGTTCAGTGCCACGTGGGCTCTGGGCTCACTGCTCTTGAAAGAGCCGCTGAGTTAGCGGGTGGAAGAGTGGTTTACGAGGTGTGACCCAGAGACCAGCAGCCTGGGAATCCTTTTAGAAATGCCTGGCCTCAGCCTTGCCCCAGACCCACTGAATCAGAAACCCTTGGGGGTGGGGGGAGCTGTGTGCTCTGAACTTCATGGAGCCTTCCAGGTGCTTCTTAGGCAAGGTAAAATCTGAGAGCCAGCAGTTTAACGCCACTTTGAATTGACTGAGTACTGCTCACTCTGATGTGTTTGCCCACAAAGGGATCTCTGAAAGTGCAGCTGTGGCCTCTTAGTACTAACGTTTAGGGGCATCAGAAGTATAGCAAAGCTGTTTTTAAAAGAGAAACTATAATATATATAAGATGTTTACTTTATGAAAAGGTATCTTTTATGCAGGCTAAATGTTTATTCTCAAAAGTTAAAATTAACCACTACCTATTATAAAGTATCTGAATTAGAGCTAAGGATAAAAGACACAGACTTTTGTGGTATAGCCTTTTAATCAAAGCAACGTCCCTAATTCACTTCCCAAAATTGTTCATGTCATTAATTGGGAGTACATGTTAGGTATACATGTCTCTAATTAGATGCCTCTTAGCTTGAGGGGCCCCTTTCTTATCTTGCTCTCTGCTTGTAGGAAATAACAAGAATGAAGTCCAGGATTATATGACATTCCCTTTCTCGAGCTTTAAAATGGCAATGTAGACTATTAAAGGGTTTATACTGGGCAGAGAATCAGGGAATTAGAGGTCTTTTGGGGTACACACCTCCGCCATCTATCCTGGGAGTGGGTAATTGTAATTCTGTCTCTAATCGTGGTCCTAGATCTCTCGCAGAATTTCCTTTGACTAAGAAATAAGCAGAATTCAGAGGTGTGGGAGCAGAGGTCAACGAGGTACAATGATGACTCTCCTTAGAGCTCTCCTCTGGAAGGCAAGTGACGGGGAGTTCTCAGGCAGCAGATGCGAGCAGAGGCCGACGAGGCACAGTTACACCTCTGCTTAGAGCTCCGCTCTGGAAGGCGTGAGACTGAGTGTTCAGACATTAGACTTAGCATGTTCAGTACCCATCTCGTACGCCTTCACTAACCTGCGCCGTTTAAACTTTGAAGAGTTAAAAAGCAGATGTGTACTATTTCCTTGTATTCTATATTTTCATTTCAGAGTGTGGGGTTTCTCAGTGTCTCCATCGGTCAAAGAATATTTTAAACTTTCTCTGAGCTACTTTAATCTGTGGTATGTGTATTGCATCTCTTGTTGCCTTTTTGTTTAAACATCTCCCTAAAATGTTCTGAAACTGATGTTTGCAATAATTTGTGTCTAATGAAATAAAAAGCAATGTGAGCATACAGTGTGTTCGGCTTTTCTTTTCCTGTCTTTCCCTCTTCACTGGATTGTACCAATACACATTACTTATTTATTTTGTAAACAATAAAATAATCATTTTAATTTTTTAGGTGTTAAATTTTTTTAAAACCTTTTTTTTTTACTTTATTTTACTTTACCTTTTTATTTTATATTGAAGTATAGTTGATTTACAGTGTTGTTTGCGGTAAGTTGATTGATTCAGCAGCTTGATTCAGTTATATATATATATATAAATCTTTTGGATTCTTTTCCTGTATAGGTTATTACAGTGTTGAGCACAGTTGATTATGTTTTATATATATATATGTACACACACACATATACACACATACATATATATATGTATATTAGTGTGTATATGTTAATCCCAAACTCCTAATTTATGCTCCCCCCACCTTTCCCCTTTGGTAACCGTAAGTTTGTTTTCTATAAAAGTCTTTGAGTCTGTTTCTCTTTTGTAAATTAGTTTATTTTGGTGAATTGGGCTCTGTTGGTGTTTTAGTTAAATAATTGAGATAATTATTGAGATAATAATTGAGGTCGGAAGTGGTCTGTTTTTTAGTTAACATCTTACACGACGTTGAGAAGCCAGTTATCACCAGTGTGGGTTTGCCTCTCGTTCAGTCTGTCTTCATCTGGGCAGGCCACAGGAGACCCCACAGCCCCAGGTTCAACTCCTATCAGGCCTTCTTTTGTGAGGAGAGTTTCTTGCTCAGTAGGGAAGAATAATGTTACCAGGTACTTCAAACATCCCACTTCTTTCTCCTTAAAATGTACAGACATACCATCCCCTAATCAGATATTTGACTGAATGATCAAGAATCATTTTTTTATAAAAGTGAAAGTCGCTCAGTCGTGTGTGACTCTTTGCAACCCCCATGGTCTATACAATCCATGGAATTCTCTAGGTCAGAATACTAGAGTGGGAAGCCATTCCCTTCTGTGGCAGATCTTCCTGACCCAGCAATTGAACCAGGATCTCCTACATTGCAGGTGGATTTATTTTTTTACCTGCTGAGCTACCAGGGAAGCCCTTTTGATAAAAGGTTAATGGTAATTCATTTGACCTTTAAACATATTGCTAGTGGGCCTACTGTCCCAGGCCATTATCTAGGTGTGGGGGGATGCACAGTGAGTGAAGCAGACAAAAGCCCCTGCTCATGTGAAGAGCAGATAGTCAACAAGCCAACCTGTAACAAGGCAGGTTGTTGTTGCTGTTCAGTCACTAAGTTGTGTCCGACTCTTTGTGACCCCATGGACTGTAGCATGTCAGGCTTCCCTGTCCTTCACCATCTCCTGGAGCTTGCTGAGACTCATGTCCATTGAATCGGTGATGCTATCCAACCACTTCATCCTCCGTCATCTCCTCTTCCTGCCCTCAATTTTTTCCAGCATCAGGATCTTTTCCAGTGAGCCAGCTCTTTGCATCAGGTGGCCAGAGTATTGAAGCTTCAGCTTCTGCATTCATCCTTCCAATAAATATTCAAGATTGATTTCCTTTAGAATTGACTGGTTTGATCTCCTTGCTGTCCAAGAGACTCAAGAGTCTTCTCCAGCACCACAGTTTTGAAAGCTCAACTCTTTGGTACTCAGCCTTCTCTATGGTCCAACTCTCACACCCATACATGACTACTGGAAAAACATAGCTTTGACTATAGAGATCTTTGTCAGCAAAGTGATGTCTGCTTTTTAATACAAGGCAGGCGGCAATGTATATTTTTAAGAAAGAGTGAGGGGGTGGAGCATGGTGTCACTGAGGATGGACTTGGCTGCTGGAGAGAAGTCGGTTAGGCAAAGCCTCTTTGATGAGGGAACCTCTGCACAGGGAAGTGGGGAGAGCCCTGCGGCTATCTGGGGACAGGGAGTCCAGGTGGAGGGCTTGGTCAGCTAAAGGCTGAGGAGCTGTACTTGGGGTCGATCCAAGGACCAGTGTGAAGGCAGTGTGGCTGGAGTGGAGAGAACAGTGGGGTGAGTGGTAGTCAGGATGGGGCAAAGGAGTCAGGGATGCCTCTGGGAGTCAGGATGTTGGGCTGTGCAGGTGGGACTCGGATGGATACACATTGGAGCATCCGAGGAGGGTATTGACGTGATTCAGCTTCTATTTTCAGAGGATCACGCTGACTACTATTAGAAGAACAGGGTGTGTGTGGGCAAGGGCAGTCTCATCAAATAGGGGGCAATTGCAATAGTGCAAGGAAGAAACCATGGTCATTTATGCCAGAGGAGTATTGAGGGAATTGGTGGAAAGGGCTGTAATCCTGGAGGAGTTGAAAGGCGGAGTCCGCAGGTTTGGCTAGTGGAGTTGAGTATTTTTTATAAAGGGGGAGAAATCAAGGATAGTTTCACTTATCTTTGGTCTGGACAACTTAAAGAAAGGACTTGCCAGCTCCTGGCATGAGGGCTGTAAGAAGAGAAGCTCTGTCTGGTTTTAGTCACATAAAATATGAGCTGTCTGTACGTCAGCCAATCAGATACATACAAGAAATTACTTACGAGTCTCAACTTCGAGGGGACATGAGACTGAACCGGGGACTCACTGGACACCAAGACCCTTAAAATAAATGCCTGTGGGGTCGGGGGAGTATGTGGAGTGCCAGAGCCAAAAGGAGAAAAATGATACAGGTTTTCTGTTTCTTTAATCTATTAGTGGTGTTTCTCATGGCAAACTCCACAAGTTTGAGCCGCCTCTAATGCAGAAGACCAAGGATGGTGGCGATCACTAACATTTATGACTCCATACTGTATACCAGCTAGTGCACTTACATGGTCTTATTCACATCTCACAAAACCCCATCAAGGTGGGAGTCTTATCCTCATTTTTCATTTGAGGAAACTGGCATTCAAACTGTGTGAGAAATTTCTCCCAAGATTATCAGACTACTGAGTGGTAGACCCCAGAGTCAAGCCTAAGTCCACATCTCCCCAGAGCCCAGGCTGTAAACGTCCTCACTTTGCTGCTGAAAATGTATGGACAGAAGGGTCACCCTGGACTGATCTTGCCACCTGACTCTGCCTGATGTCCCACAGTCACAAGGCAAACAAAGCATCGAAAGCCAGGCTCTCCTTATTGCCTTCTGATGCTGAAACTAAAACTCTAATACACTGGCCAGCTGATGCGAAGAGCTGATTCATTGGAAAAGACCCTGATGCTGGGAGGGGTTGAGGGCAGGAGGAGAAGGGGACGACAGAGGATGAGATGGTTGNCTGACTCAAGGTTTTCTGTCCCCAGCCCCACATCCCTCCTCAAACAAGTCCGTTTGTCCGTGTTTCCGTCTCAGTGAATGACATCGTTTTCTATCTAGTTTGGCAAACCAGCGTTTACAAACGATAGCTTCTCTCTCTGTCTCTGCCTTCCCCCACTGTCCAGCCTATTAGCAGACCTTGTTGGATTCACCTGCAGAACCTGTCTCCAGCCCATCCGCTTCTCCCAGCTCCATTGCCATGGCCAAATTCCAAACTCCTCTCGCCTCTCCTCTGGACTACAGTTGTAGCCTGCTTACTGCATCTACGCATTGATTCTGGACTTTGTCCCATCTGCTCACCAAACTACAACCAGATTAAAACACAGACTGGTCCTATCTCTCACTTTGTTTGCTATCAGGATTAACAACTACAAACTCTGCAGAAGACCTTTAGGAAAGCTATTGGTCAAGGAAAGCTCATTAAAAATTTATTAGCCTGACTGAGTAGGGGCCACCACTGCCCTGAGCGAGCCTCGGTGGGGTCTCCGAATCGGGCTGGAGACGCCTGTATACAGGCTTCAGGTTTGTGCACTCAGGTGGCTTCAGGTGGGTCTTTGAGGGCAAACTGGGTGGGACATAGTCCATCATGTAACAATGTGGGGTTGGTAGGCACAGCGAGGGGAGCATCTTGGCACAGGTCTCTCTACATAAACTGTTATGCGTGATAAGCAGGCTGAGCCCTCTTATCATGATGGAAGAGATGAGTCAGGTGTTTGTCTGGATAAGTGGGTTGGCAGGAATTTCCTGAAGCAAACAGTAAAGTCACTCACTGGTTTACAACACGAACTTTCTGAGTGAAAGTCTCCTGGGACAAAACTAAATCATGTCGATGGAGGTGATTGCAGTCCCGATAGTTGAGCAAGTGGTTTTAATTCCCGGGATAAAGATCAAATTCTGGAAGTGGCTGCCAAGGCGCTGTGTCCTTCCAGTCCCGTAGAGGCTGTGCTGCACTGTCTCTGCCCTGATGGAAGCTGGAAGCTGGGCTGTTTTCAGGCCCCACCGCTCCTCTTTACACCAGCTGTTGCAAATCGTGGGATGTGGTCCTGCCTCTTCCTGCAATGCTGCNCTGGAGACGCCTGTATACAGGCTTCAGGTGTGTGCACTCAGGTGCCTTCAGGTGGGTCTTTGAGGGCAAACTGGTTGGGACATAGTCCATCATGTAACAGTGTGGGGTTGGTAGGCAGAGCGAGGGGTGCATCTTGGCACAGGTCTCTCTACATAAACTGTTATGCGTGATAAGCAGGCTGAGCCCTCTTATCATGATGGAAGAGATGAGTCAGGTGTTTGTCTGGATAAGTGGGTTGGCAGGAATTTCCTGAAGCAAACAGTAAAGTCACTCACTGGTTTACAACACGAACTTTCTGAGTGAAAGTCTCCTGGGACAAAACTAAATCATGTCGATGGAGGTGATTGCAGTCCCGATAGTTGAGCAAGTGGTTTTAATTCCCAGGATAAAGATCAAATTCTGGAAGCGGCTGCCAAGGCGCTGTGTCCTTCCAGTCCCGTAGAGGCTGTGCTGCACTGTCTCTGCCCTGATGGGAGCTGGAAGCTGGGCTGTTTTCAGACCCCACCGCTCCTCTTTACACCAGCTGTTGCAAATCGTGGGATGTGGTCCTGCCTCTTCCTGCAATGCTGCCCCCCCCCACCACCACCACCCTGCAGCGAAATTTCTGCCTACAGTTCAGATCTCAGCTCGATTCTTTGTTTCTTAGGGATATTCTCTGCCTGACTTCTACCCACCCAAAAGGGGGTCTGCCCCAATATAAGCTCTCTATACTTTTCTCAAAATACATGTATCACTATTTGTAGTTATCTATCTCTATGCATTAGAAAATTGAACTGTAATATCTGGGGCTTAGCACATAGTAGTTAATAATCATGGCAGGAGGATTGGCCGGTAGGCACGCTAGTTTGCCTTTGGATATAACTTCTTTATTTGGGGAACTCCTGGATACATTCATGAAACATAGCTAAATCATGTCTTAGAGAAAGCTCTTAAGTCACCTTCCTAAAGCACGTGCTACAAACTGAAATGTCCCTTGTTCTGTTAGTATGTGTGCGCCTGCAGGAAAAGAGAGCGGTTCCCCCTGCAAACTAATGTAGATTGGCTTATCTGAGAAAACTTTTCTATGTTCTTATTTTCCGTTATGGTTTATCACAGATATTGAATACAGTTCCCTGTGCTCTCTAGTAGGCCCTTGTTGCTTACCCATCCTGTATATAAAGGCTTACACCTGCTAACCCCAGCCTCCCCCTCCAGCCCTCGCCCATGGCAACCAGGAGTCTGCTCTCTGCATCCGTGAGGCTGTTTCTGTTTCGTAGATAGGCTCATTGGTGTCATGTTTGAGGTTCCACGTGTAAGTGGTATCATACGCTATTTGTCTTTCTCTTTCTGTTTAACTTACTTAGTGTGATCATTTCTAGGTCCATCTACATCACTGCAAATGGCATTATTTTGCTCTTTTTATGGCTGAGTAATATTCCATTGTATATATGTACTATATCCTCTTCAGCCATTCCCTTATTGAATAGACATTTAGGTTGCTTTCATGTCTCAGCTATTGAAAATAGTGCTGGTGTGAACATGTACCTTTTTGAATTATAGTCTTATTGGGATATATGCCCAGGAGTGGGATTGTTGGATCATATGGCAACTCTATTTTTAGTTTTTTGAGGAACCTCCAAATTGTTCTCAACAGTGGTCCAATTTACACTCCCAACAACAGTGTAGGAGGGTTCCCATTTCTCCACACCCTCTCCACCATTTGTTACTTGTAGACATTTTAATGATGGGCATTCTGACTGGTGTGAGGTAGCACCTCAGTGTAGTTTTGATGTGCATTTCTGTAACAATTAGTGATGTTGACCATCTTTTTCATGTGTCTATTGGCCACCTGTATGTCTCCTTTGGAGAAATGTCTATTTAGGTCTTCTGCCCATTTTCCAATTGGGTTTTTTGTTTGATTGTTGTGTTATATAAGCTGTTTGTATATTTTGGAAATTAAGCTCTTGTCAGTCACATTGTTTGCAAATATTTTCTCCTATTCCATAGGTTGGGTTTTTGTTTATGGTTTCCTTTGCTTTGCAAAAGCTTCTAAGTTGGATTATGTCCTATTTGTTTATTTTTGTTTTAATTTTCTATTGCCTTGAGAGACTGACCTAAGAAAACATTGGTATAATTTCTGTCAGAGAATGTTTCACCTATGATCTCTTCTAGGAATGTTATGGTGTCATGCCTTATGCTTCAGTTGTTATGCCGTTTCGAGTTTATTTTTGTGCATGATGTGTTCTAACTTCATTGATTTACATGCAGCTGTACCGCTTTCCCAGCATCACTTGCTGTAGAGACGATCTTTTTTCCATTTTATATTCTTGCCTCCTCTGTTGAAGGTTAACTGACCGTAGGGGTGCGGGCTTTTTGTCTTGAGTCTCTGTTCTGGCCAGTTGATCAGTATGTCTGTGTTTGTGCCAATACCACACTGTTTCGATTACTACAGCTTTATAGTATTGTCTTAAGCCTAGGCGATTAGGCCTCCTGCTTTGTTCTTTTTCCTCAGGATTGCTTTGGCAATGCTGGATCTCATGGCTCCCTATAAATTTTAGCTTTGTTTCAGTTTGTGAAAAATGTCATGGGTAATTTGATAAGAATCACATTAAATCTGTAGATTGCTTTGGGTACTATTGCCACTTTAACAATATTAATTTTTCCAATCCAAGAGCATGGGATATGTTTCCATTTCTTTGAATCAACTTTAATTTCCTTTATTAATGTTTTGTAGTTATCGGCATATAAGTCTCTTAGCACCTTGGTGAGGTTTATTTCTAAGTATGTTTTACGTGTTTTTAAAAGGGATTGTTTGTTTACATTCCCTTTTTGATATTTCATTGTTAAAGAAATGAAATCAATTTGTGTATGTTAATCTTATGTCTTGCAACCTCACAGAATTTGTTTATCAGTTCCAGTAGTTTCTGTGTGGAGTGTTTAGGATTTTCTTTATCTAGTATTTTGTCATCTGTATATAATAACAATTTTGCCTCTTAGCAATTTGAATGCATTTTATTTCTTTTTCTTGTCTGATTGCTGCAGTTAAGAATTCCAATACTATGTTGCAGAGAAGTGGTGAGTGTGGATATCCTTGTCTTGTTCCACATTTCAGCAGGAAGGCTTTCAGCTTATTATCATTGAGTATTATATTGGCTCTCGGTTTGTCATAAATGGCTTTTATTACATTGAGATATGTTCCCCCATATCCATTTTCAGAATGGTTTTATCATGAATTGATGTTGAATTTTGTCAAGTGCTTTTTTGTATCTGTGGAGTTGATCATCTGGTTTTTCTCATTTCATTCATTTGTGTATCACACTGATTATTTGCATATGTTGACCCAACCTTGTGATGCTGGAATGAATCCAACTTGGTTATGGTGTATGACCTTTTTTAATGTGCTGCTAATATTTTATTGAGAATTTTTATATCTATATTCAACAAAGATATTGGCCTGAAACTTTCCTTTTTCATGGTTTCTTTGTCTGATTTTGGTGTCAGAGTAATGGTGGGTTCATAGAATGTCTCTGGGGGTGTTCTTTCCTCTTCAGTCTTTTGGAAGAGTTTGAGAAGGATCGATGTAAGTTCTTTGTATGTTTGGTAGAATTCCCCAGTGAAGCCATCTCGTCCTAGACTTTTGTGTGAAGGGAGGGTTTTTAAATTTATTTTAAAATTATGGATTCTATTTCATTTCTAGTGATTGACCTACTCAAGTTATCTGTTTCTTCCTGACTCAATTTTGGGGGGCTTGTATGTGTCTAGAAAATTGTCCGTTTCTTCTAGGTTGTCACATTTGTTGGCATGTAACTGTTCATAGTATTCTCTTGTGGATTTTTTTTTTTGCATTTCTGTGGTATCAGTTTCATCGTATCAGATATCAGGTATCAGATTCTGTTGTATCTCTTTCATTTCCTATTTTGTTTATTCGGATCTTCTCTCTTTTCTTCTTGGGGAGCCTGGCCAGAGATTTGTGAATTTCGTTCACCCTTTCAAAGAACCATCTCTTAGTTTTATTTCTTCTATCGCTCTTTCACTCTGTATTTTCTTTATTTCCTCTCTGATCTTTGTAGTCTCCTTGTTTCTTCTGACTTGGGGTTTGGTTTGTTCTTCTCTTTCTGATTCTTTTAGGTCGTAGGTTAGTGTATTTGAGGTTTTTCTTGGTTCTTAAAGAAGACCCATATAAACTTCTCTCTTAGAACTGCTTTTGTTGCATCCTGTATATTTCGTATGGTGTGTTTTCATCGTCTTTTATCTCAAGGTATTAATATTTTAAATTTCCTCTTTTATTTCATTGTTGACCTATTGGTTTTTAGTAGCATATTGCTTAGTTTCCATGTAAATTTTTTCTTGTTTTTCCTGTGGTTGATTTCTAGCATCATGCTATTGTGGGTCAGAAAAGATGCTTGAAATATTTTATATAATCTTAAATTTGTTGAGGCTTGTTTTGTACTCAAAACATACACATGGAAAATCCTAGAGAATGTTTCCTTTTTGAAAATGTTTCCACTTGAAAAGAATGCGTATTCTGCTTTTTTTGAATATCATATCCTGAAGATATCAATTAAGTCTAACTGTTATGTTGTATCATTTAGGATCTCTGTTGCCTTATTGATTTACTGTCTTGAATCTGGACTTTTTATTCTGATGATTATAGCCATCAACATTAATAAACAAGAACATCAATTAAAATAAAGCCAAAAGGCCAGAAGGGTGAGCTCTCATGTCCTATGACCATAGCAGAGTCCAGAAGAAGACTATTCCTTTATGCCTGGCAAGGGGTCAGCCAATGAGAGCCTGTCACAACTCAGCCAATGAAAAGCCACAGTTATTCAAAAATCTTAATTGCTCCAGTGGACTCTTTGTTTACTATAGCTCCTTTAACTGCCTTTTCTTTCTTTATTTTTTAATTAAAAAATTTATAGTTTGTATAGAAATGTTAGCTGCATTCCCTGCATTGTATTCTTGAGCCTATCTTACACCTAATAGATTGTATCTCCCACTTCCTCTTCCCTTTTCCCCCCTTTAAAAGAATTCTCCTCTCCTTGCTGTGCAGGGGACTTGCATGTGGCTTGCCATGGTTGCAGACTCTAAATTGTAATTTCTTTTTTAAAAAATTATTTATTTTAATTGAAGGCTAATTGCTTTACAATATTGTTGTGTGTGTGTGTGTGTGTTTTGCCATACATTGACATGAATCAGCCATGGGTGTACATGTGTCCCCCATCGTGAACCTCCCTCCCACCTCCCTCCCCATCCCATCCCTCAGGGTCATCCCAGTGCACCAGCACTGAGCACCCTGTCTCATGCATCAAACCTGGACTGGTGATCTGTTTCACATATGATAATATACATGTTTCAATGCTGTTCTCTCAGATCATCCCACCCTCACCTTCTCTCACAGAGTCCAAAAGACTGTTCTGTACATCTGTGTCTCTTTTGCTGTCTCACATATAGGGTCATTGTTACCATCTTTCTAAATTCCANAAAACAGGTCCTGATTTTTTCTGTAGCTTGTGGAGGTAAAAGATGGGACGTAAAACGTTGACGCGATGAGACTTTTTGAGCTAGCTGAGGAAGGCGGTTCACAAACCAGACGTGGGTGTGAAGCTCAGTGCCGAGTCCAGGAGAGATGATGGGACGTGGGGACCTCGGGGTCTGGTCCCCAGACAGTGCGGCTCCAATTGGCTCCACAGCCAGAACAGGACCCAGTGCAGGGAGTTACTACGTTGCAAAAGCAAGTGCAATGTGGCACAGCAGGCTCTGATACCTGAGCCTCTCTCTGAAGGCAGAGACCCCCTCCCCCTGTGCCCCGAGCCCAGCACACGCGTGCCGCCAAGTGCTGAGGCTGCCCACCCAGCCCACGTCTGGGCACGTGTGATCTCTGTCCTCATCTCTTTCCAAGAGTATGGCTGTGTATATATAGACATATATAGATATATATAAACATAGCTATTTCATATTTATATACAGGCATTAATAAAGTGCAAATGTTATTGGCTATTGTAAGATCAATCTCATTTCCTGAGGAAGTGCTAACACAGCTTATCCTATGACAACGTCAAAGGCAGAGGCTGCTTCCTGCCACCCCCTCCCATCTCGGGGGAGGGGGCACCCCGGGTTCCAGGAAGCATCGTCAGGGGCAGCTTCCTGCTGACCCTGCTCTTTGGCCACAGGGCGGCCGCACTGGGCCGGCCGCGGGAAGAGCTATTTGGTAGTGTTGAGGGAGCCGTCTTCGGGGATCTTCTCCTCCGAGCTGCTCCTCCCCGAGAGCCTGTCCAGGTGCTCCAGCTCGCTGAAGCGCTCGGCCACGCACTGCGCCGTGAGCCGGGCCTCCGGGTCATGGTCCCAGCACTCGGCCAGCGTCTCGCACACCGTCTGGATGCCCTGCAGGGGAAGAGGGTCCACAGGCCCCTGAGAGGGGGTGGCAGCTCCTGGGGCGGGGGGCCCCCGGCGCCGTCTGACCGCAGCACTCGGGGGCTCCTGCTCTCAGGAAGCAGGGAAGCAGAGACAGCACAAGGTCCCCAGCAGGCTTCTGGGGACAGCAGCACCCTCGTTCGTGAAAATCCCCAAGAGGTGGGCTTCTCCTGCCGTTTCCTGCCTCTCTATTCCGGGGAGCGGGGGCGCAGGAACAGGCTTTACTGTTGAGGGAAGCTTTAGGTTCATGGCAAAATCGAATGGAAATTACAGAATTTCCATACCCTCTACCCCCTCCCCCAATGCAGACCGCCTCCCCCACCATCAACACCCTACCCCTGTGTGAGGAATTTGTTAAAACCGGTAAAGCAACACTAACACATCCCTGTAGACCACAGTCAGCCAGAGTGAGGTTCATGGTGAGGTACAGGATCAGGGCTCTGACAAGCATCCATCCTTACAGCCCCCACAAGGTCACTGCCCTGAACATCCTCCGTGTGCGCCTCCTCAGCCCTCCCTCCTTTCCAGAGCCCCCAACAGCCACTGGTCTCTTAACTGTCTCAATGGTATTGCCTTTTCCAGAGAGTCAGAGCTGGAATCATACGTGTATGTCAGTCACTCAGTCGTGTCCAACTCTGAGACCCCACGGACTGTAGCCCGACAGGCTCCTCTCTCCTTGGGGATTCTCCAGGCAAGAACACTGGAGTGGGTTGCCGTGCCCTTCTCCAGGGGATCTTCCCGACCCAGAGATTGAACCCAGGGCTCCTGCACTGTAGGCGGATTCTTTACCATCTCAGCCACCAGCATTCCTATTTAAATAGGACTGACTATTCATGGGGTCACAAAGAGTCGGACATGACTGAGTGACTGAACTGAACTGATCGCAGTTGGAGTGACATGAGGGCATTAGTCTGGTTGCATTAGTCAAGTCCACATGCTTTGTAAGGATCCAAGCCCATCTTCTAGCAGTTTCAAGGACACCCTCTGCTAGGCCCTTCCTCTCCAGCTTCAGCCTGGACCCTGGCAAACAGCTGTCTTCGTATGTCCTGCAGGCTGTATCAGGGGTCTTAACCTAAGCCCCTAAAGACCTCACTCAAAAAGGCCCATCCAGAAAATGCTGTCCACAATAGACAAGGGTCTTCTCTCATGGCTTTAACTCTCACTTTGCAAGTGTTTTTGTTAGTTCAAGTTGTTTTTTGGAAATAAGGCAGACATGGACTAATTACATAGCCCGAAGAGTGGAAGCAGACTGTGCCTCTCAGAGGCCCGGCCCTGCCACTGGTGAGCGCGCACGCGGGCGGCCCCGGGGGACGCATCCATCCCAGCCCTTCCCTGAGAGCGGCACCTTCCTGTCTGCAGTCTGAGCAGCAGCACCCCACACCCAGCACCTGCCCTCCCTTCCTGCCCCGTGAGTGAGCCCATGATGTTGGATTAATTGTTTAATTCCCCTAATTGATGGTATTGATTGATGGCCCTGGTAAGAGTGGAGTGTTATTGTTGGTACACAAGTAACATTTATTTTATTCTGGCACTGTAATTACAGGCAGTAAATTAAATTAAATATTAAGCATTAACTTGAAATCAATAGGGCAACAAATCTCATTAAGAGAAAAAAATGTATTATGCAAATTCTTTCCAGAATTTTATCATCATGTATAATGGCTATTCATTATAAGAACTGTACAGCAGAGGAGGCAACAGAGCTGAAGGAAACAATATCGCACCTTCTGAGTTTAGTGAACACAGAACAGCTTTGCATTTTCAAAGTCAGAGAGGCTCTGCTGAAAGCCAGGGAGAAACCCTGGGCCCCCACGGTAGGGTCCGCAGCCTGGTGCCGGCTCTCCCCGATGTCAGCAGGCCTGCCCGCTGAAGCGGCTCTCAGCCAGGCGGGTACACACAGGCTTCCTGCTCCATCTGTCTCCTTGGCCACACCTGACCTGTGGTTTCGGCTTCTCATCTGCATTTGCCTTACCCTTAGGAAACCTAGGACTGAGCCCAGCCCTCCCTGGGTGAAGGAATTCATGCAAAGGCAGCCATAAAAGGTTTACATCAATGGAAAAGACTGTGAGCTGGGGGCACGGGGGTGTGGTCCAGAGCTCCTCCCCACTGTGCCAGACCGTCCCAGCTCCCGCAGCCCACGGGCCCTCCTCCCCCTCTGCTGCCCCATCACAATGCCCCCAGAGCAAAGAATCTGCTGCGGACATCCACCGCCCGTCAGGAGGTTCTGGAAAGACAGATTTCCTGTTTGTTCCCCTGCCCCCTGCTCTTCTTTGCCCTTCTTCATCCCGGCCTCCTCCCTGACCGCCTGCCATGGCCTGAGCACACAGCAGCCCCTCGCAGGCCAGCTGGCGGACAGTCCCCTTCTTTCTCACAAGCAGCTCCTGCCAATGTTGAAGGCTCCCAGAAGAAGACATTTGGAACCCAGAAGAGAACAAAACGCAAACTCCCTGTGGAGAGGCTGAGTGGCAGAGGCTGTAAACAGAATGTTTTAGTTCAGAACCCAGGGGTCCTGGACAATGTGACAGGCGCCCGTCACATGCTGTGTCGGCCCTTCCCACTTGCGGCGGGACATACAGCAGCAAGGCCACCCCGCTTCACTGGAGCTCCTTTACGAAGAAAACCAAGCAGAATCACGGAACACAGCAGACTGATACCCAGCAGCCCGGACTTCCCCGCTGCCCGAGCTATCCCTCTGCCCTTGAGTGAACACAACAGTCCCCCCTCACCTGGTGGCTGAGCCAGGAGCTGGGGATCTCTGGTCGGCCTCGATCTCTCAGCACGTTGTCCTTCATGCTTTCCACACAGGGGTGCTCCCGCACCTTAGACCCGAATGGAGGCTCATAGTCCTTCACTTCTGTTGGAGAGAGCAGGCGGACACAGGGCCTTGAGAAGGGCATGCGCAGTTGGGATACTGACTGTCAGGATTCACCTGTGATTATGCTGGGGGTGTTTTTTAACTCTAAAGGATTAATAAAATCATAAGGAGGGGTCATAGAAGGACCTTGAAGTCGTAAACACGTGACTGTTCAGTGACCATGAAGTCCTAACGACTGGAGGCAGATCCGAGAACAAGGTCAACAAGGTCAGGGGATACGGGCTTTAAGGATCGTGGTTCCTGGGAGGTAGTAAAACCTTCCATATTACAAAGGTTTGTGGCCCTACAAAGGTCCACAGCACATAAATAGATTTAATATGNGGAGGCAGATCCGAGAACAAGGTCAACAAGGTCAGGGGATACGGGCTTTAAGGATCGTGGTTCCTGGGAGGTAGTAAAACCTTCCATATTACAAAGGTTTGTGGCCCTACAAAGGTCCACAGCACATAAATAGATTTAATATGTGGTATTAAATTTCTTGCAGAGATTCAGCCATATAAAAAAGGAATGAAACTGATAGATGCTGCAACACAGATTATGTCAAATCAAGTAAGCCAGACATTAAACAACAAATACTGTATGGTTCCCCTTATGTAAGGTGCTTAGAACAGGCTCCTTCACAGAGGCAGAGAGGAGAATATAGGTTGTTGGGGGATGGAGAGACTCTGTTCACTGGTAAAGCTTTTCAGTTGGGGAAGATGGAAAAGTTCTGGAAATGGATAATGATGATGATGATTACACAACATTGTGAATGTACTTAATGCTACCCAACTGCACCACTTACTTTTTTTAAAGTCATAAACAGTTAAAAATGGCTAAACCGGTGAATTTTATATCATGTATATTTTCCCACAGGAATAAAAAGTCATGGGGAGTAGTGATTACAAAAAAAAAAGTCTACAAAGGCTCCTTTCAATAGTAATAATGAAAAGAGGTTCAGAAATGCTGTTTTAGTTAGCTGACAGAGGAGAGAGATTGATAACAAACACAATTGGAAAATGTAATTTTCCTTCAGTGGTACTCGCTAAAAAGAAAATAATGAAGGATGATGTAAACCCTTCATCAGAGTTTCAGGTTTCAACGCAGGTCCATTTCTTTTCTTTTTTTAAGGGAAATTCATGTCACTTATTTTCTCCTAATTTTTTCTTATTGAAGTATAGTTGCTCAGTCACGTCCATCTCTTTGTGACCCCNGATTACTCCAATCCTTTGGCCACCTGATGCGAAGAGCTGACTCATTTGAAAAGACCCTGAGGCTGGGAAAGATTGGGCAGGAGGAAAAGGGGACGACAGAGGATGAGATGGCTGGATGGCATCACCAACTCAATGGACATGAGTTTGGGTGAACTCTGGGAGTTGGTGACGGACAGGGAGGCCTGGCCTGCTGCAGTCCGTGGGGTCACAAAGCGCCGGACACGACTGAGCGACTGAACTGAACTGAGGGATCAGAAGTACTGACCATCTTTTCATGTGCCTTTGGCCATCTGATGGCTTCTTTAGGGAAATGTCCTATTTAGGTCTTCTGCTCATTTTTTGATTGGGCTGTTTGTTTGATATTGAGCTGCATGAACTGTTTGTGAATTTTGGAGATTAATCCCTTGTCAGTCTCGTGGTTTGCAAATATTTTCTCCCATACCTCTTCATTTTGTTCATGGTTTCCTTTACTGTGCAATAGCTTTTGAGTTTAACTAGGTCCCATTTATTTTTGTTTTTATTTCCATTACTCTAGAAGATGGATCTAAAAAGACACAGCTGTGATTTATGTCAAAGAGTGTCCTGCCTATGTTATCTTCTAAGAGTTTTGTATTATCCTGTCCTGGCTTTAGGTCTTTAATCCATTTTGAGTTTATTTTTGTGTATGGTGTTAGAGAATGTTCTAATTTCATTATTTTACATGTAGCTGTTCAGTTTTCCCAGCACCATTTATTGAAGATGTTGTGTTTTCTCCATTGTATGTGTTTGTCTCCTTTGCGCAGATTAATTGACCATAGGTGCATGGGTTTATTTCTGCCCTTTCTCTCCTGTTCTGTTGATCTGTATTTCTGTTTTTGCGCCAATACCATACTTTTTTGACTATTGTAGCTTTGTTGTATAGTCTGAGGTTAGGGAGCCTGATTTTTCCAGCTCTGTTTTTCTTCCTCAAGATTGCTTTGGCTATTCTAGCTCTTTTGTGTCTCCATGCAAATATAAAAAATTTTTATTCCATGTGTATGAAACATGCCACTGGTAATTTGATAGAGACTGCACTGAATCTGTAGATTGCCTTGGGTAGTATGGTCATTTTGACAATATGTCTTCCGATCCAGAAACATGGTGTGTCTTTCCATCTGTTTGTGTGACCTTTGGTTTCTTTCATTGGCATGTATAAAATTTTTGGAGTACACGTCTTTTGCCTCCTTAGGTAGATTTATCCCTAGGTATTTTATTCTTTTCAATGCAATGAAAAATAGGATTGTTCCTTTAATTTCATATTCTGGTCTTTTGGTGTTAGTGTGTAGAAATGCAACAGATTTCTGTGTATTAATTTTGTATCCTGCAATGTTACCAAATTCATTGATGAGCTCAGATAGTTTTCTGGAAACATCTTCAGGATTTTCTATCTGTAGTATCATGATATCTGCAAACAGTGATAGTTTTACTTCTTTTCCAATTTGGATTCCTTTTCATTCCTTTTCTTCTCTGATTATAGTGGCTAGGATTTCCAAAACTGTTGAATAAACTGATGAGAGTGGACATCCATACCTTGTTCTGATCTTAGAGGAAATGCTTTCAGCTTATCACCATTCAGTAGGATGCTGACTATAGGTCATATATGGCTTTTGTTATGTTGAAGTATGTTCCCTCTATGTCCACCTTCTGGAGATTTTCATCATACATGAGTGTGAATTTTTTCAGAAGTTTTTTCTGTATCTGTTGAGAGGATCATATGATATGATGGTTTATTTATATCATATGGTATGAGTGTTTACTATAAGAAACAAATTTATTCTTCAGTTTGTTAATATGGTGTATTATGCTGATTCATTCGCAGATATTAGGGGGAAATCCTTGCATCTCAGCAGTAAATCCCACTGGATGATGGTCGGTGATCCTTTTACTGTATTGTTGGATTTGATTTGCTAGTATTTTTGTTGAAGATTTTTGGGTCTATGTTCAAGAGTGATATTGGTCTGTGATTTTCTTCTTTTCTGGTATCTTTATCTGGTTTTGGTACCAGAGTGATGGCCTCATAGAATGAGTATGGGGGTGTTTTTGTTTGTTGGGAATTTTAAAATCATGGCTTTAATTCCATACTTGTGACTGGTCTGTTCATATTTTCTATTTCTTCCTGGGTCAGTCTTGAAAGATTGTACCTTTTTAAGAATCTGTCCATTTATTTTAAGTTGTCCATTTTATTGGCACATAGTTGCTTGTAGTAGTCTCTTATGATCCTTTGTATTCTGTGATGTCCACTGTAGCTTTTCCTTTTTCATCTCTAATTTTATTGATTGGAGCCCTCTAGTTTTTCTTGATGAGTCTGGCTAAAGGTTTGTCAATTTTGTTTATCTTTTCAAAGAACTAGCTGTCAAGTTTCACTGACCTTATCTATTGTTTTCTTTGTCTCTATTTCATTTTTTACTGCTCTGATCTTTACGATCTCTTTGATTGTACTATGGGTTTTATTTGTTGCTCTTTTTCTAGTTGCTTTAGGTATAACCTTAGGTTGTTTATTTGGGATTTATCCTGTTTCCTGAGATAAGACTGTATTTATATAAACTTTCCATTTAGAACTGGTTTTGCTGCATCTGATTTGCATTGTCATGCTTTTGTTTTCATTTGTCTCTAGGTATTTTCTGACTTCCTCTTTGATTTTTTCAGTCAGTGATTGTTTAGTAGCATAATGTTTAGCCTCCACATGTTTTTGTTCTTCACAGTTTTAATGGAATGCTCTATAAATATCAGTTAGGTCCCTCTGGTCTAATGTGTCATTTAAGGCCTGCGTTTCTTTATTTTCTTTCTGAATGCTCCATCCATTGATCAAAGTGTGTCACTGTCGATTTATCCTTTAATGGCTATTAGTATTTGCCTTATATATTGAAGTGCTCCTATGTTGGGTGCATATATATTTACTGATTGCCTGGTGGCTCAGATAGTAAAATCGTCTGCTTGCAATGCTGGAGACCCGGGTTCAATCTCTGGGTTGGGAAGATCCCCTGGAGAAGGAAATGGCAACCCACTCCAGTACTCTTGCCTGGAAAATTCCATGGATGGAATATATATGCACATATATATTTACATATATATAAATATATTACAATTGTTATATCTTCTTCTTGGACTGATCCCTTGATGACTATGTAGTGTCCGTCTTTGTATCTTGTAACAGTCTTTAAAGTCTATTTTGTCTGATATAAATATTGCTACTCCAGCTTCCTTTTGATTTCCACTTGCATGGAATACCTTTTGCCATCCCCTCACTTTCGGTCTGTATGTGTCCCTAGGTCTGAAGTATGTCTTTTGTAGACAGCACATATATAGGTCTTGTTTTTGTAAGCATTTAGCCAGTCTATGTTTCTTGGTTGGAGCATTTAATCCAGTTACATTTCAGATAATTATCAATGTATATGTTCTTTTTTTGCTATTTTACTAATTGTTCTAGAAATTTTTTTGGTAGGTGTTTTTTTCTTTCCTTTCTCTTCTCTTCTTTTCTCTTGTGATTTGATGACTTTAGTGTTATGTTTTGGCTGCTTTTTTCCATGTGCATCTCCTATAGGTTTTCCGTCTGTGATTGGCATGAGGTTGGATACAGCAGTGTGTATATAAACAAGACTGTTTTAAGTTGCTTGCCTTTTCATTTCAAACACATTTCCAATGTCCTGTGTGTGTGCTCTCCGAGTCTCACAATCACTGGTTTTGACATCATATTTGAGTATGAATGATTTCCTACCATTACTGCATGTCTGCCTTTAATGGTGAGCTTTGCCATTTGTAATTTGCTTGTTTCTAGTTGTGGCTTTCTTTTTTGCCTAGAGAAGTTCCTTTAGCATTTGTTGCAAAGCTGGTTTCATGGTGCAGAATTCTCCAACTTTTGCTTGTCTGTAAAACTTTTGATTTCTTAATTGCATCTGAAAGAGAACGTTGCTTGTAGATTCTGGGTTGTAGACTCTTCCCTTTCATAACTTCGAATATATTATACCACTTCCTAAGAGTTTTGGCTGAAAAATCAACTTTATAACTTTATGGGAGTTCTTTCGTATGCTATTTGTTGATTTTTCCTTGTTGCTGTTAAACTTTTCTTTGTCTTTAATTTTTGTCCACTGGATTATTGAGTCTTGAGTGTTCCTCCTTGTGTTTATCCTACCTGGGACTCTCTGAGCTTTCTGGACATGGGTGATTGCTTCCTTTCCCACGTCAGGGAATTTTTCAGCTGATATCTCTCCAAATATTTTCTCAGGTCCTTTCTCTCTCTTCTTGTGGAACCCTATGATGAAAACGTTGGTGCATTTAGTGTTGCTCCTGAGGTCTCTCAGACTCTTCATTTCTTTTCATTCTCTTTTCTTTATATTCTGTTCTATAGTAACAATTTCCACAATTCTGTATTCCAACTCATTCTTCTGCCTTGTTTATTCTATTCTTCTGAGTGTATCTTTCATTTCAGTATTTTATTGTTCATCTATGCTTATTCGTTCTTTAGATCTTCTAGCTCTTTTTTAAGCATCTCTTGCGTCTTTTCTATCTGTGCCCGCATTGTTTTTTTTGAGATCTTGGATAATCTTTACTGTTATTTCTCTGAATTCTTTTTTGGGTAGACTGCCTATCTCCACTTCATTTAGCTGGTGATCTGGGGTTTGACCCTGTCTCCTCGTCTCAGACACATGCTGCCATTTCCTTTTGTCTGCCTTTCTATGTATGACTGCAGTTTGTGTTCCCCAGGCTGCAGGGCTGTGGTCTTCTTGCTTTTGTCGTCTGCCCCCTGGTGGATAAGGCTGGTATAGGATGCTCGTGCTGGCATCCTGGTGGGCGGGGTTGGTGTCTTCCCACCAGTGCATGAAACTGGTTCTTGTCCCTCAGGTGGGCAGAGCTGTGTCAACGGGTATGTTTATGGGGCAGTCACAGGCTCAGGACGTTTTTAAGCAGCATCTCTGTTAGTGGGGGAGGCTGTGTTCCCACCATGCTGATTGGTTAGCCTGTGGCATCCCAGAACTGGAGCCTATAGGCTGCTGTGTGGGGCCAGGTCATGGTGAAAAAATGATGGCCTTTAGGAGGGCTCACAGCAATGAGAACGCCCCAGAACTACTGCCACCAACGTCTGTGTCCCCACAGTAAGTCCCAGCTGTACCCCAGCCTTGCAAGAGACCCTCTAATACCCGCAGGCTCTTATGAGGTCACTGCTTTTCCCCCTGGGTCTTGCTGTACACAAGACTCTACGTGTGCCCTCTAAGACTGGAGCTTCTGTTTTTCCCAGGTCTGCAATCAAACCCTGCTGACCTTCAAAGTCAGATGTTCTGGGGGCTCCTCCTCCCGGTGACAGACCGCCAGGCTGGGGAATCTGATGTAAGGCTCAGAGCTTTCATTCCTGTGGCAGAACCTCCACAATATAATTGCTTTCCAATATGTGGGTTTCCCACCCAGCAGGTATTGGATTTGATTTTATAGCAACCGCACCCCTCTTACTGTCTTGTTATGGGTTCTTCTTTGTCTTTGGACCTTCGGTATCTTTTTCGGTAGGTTCCACCATTTCTTTTCTGTTGATGGCTTTCAGCAGCTAGCTGTGATTTTGGTGTTTTTGTGAGAAGGTGGGAAGCTCACTACTCTGCCATCTCCTGAGAACCTCTGCACCCTTACCATTTTGAATAATGCCTGCCACAGAGACGGTACTCAAAAAATACAGGCTGGGTGAAAGAAATAATGAATTGATACATCTTCAGAGAAAAAGGGTAAAGAAGTTATCTCAGACTTTAAGGCACCGAGGCATGTGAGGTACACATGCTACAGCATTTAACAGCTTTGGGATTCCATTAACAGACTCACAAAATCCACCACTGGAAACATGCTGCAGTGAGGCCACCACTGAATGTCCCCACCAGGTGCTTTCAGAAAGGCTGAAATACAAAGTAGCCTGTAAAGGCCATTATACAGAGTAGGACTCACTATCTAGCTGCCACAGACTAAATAAGCCATCAGTTCTGTGGTAGGACGTTTAGGGTCTGTGGGCCAGAGTCAGACAACAGGGCTTTGCTACACTATCGTACTCCTTGAAGCCTCAGTTTACCCACCTGTAAAATGGGGATAGTAACAGCACACCCTTCAAAGAACCCTTGGTAAGTGGGATGAATGGTTCCATAATGCTATTGCTTATGTAATGGAAGCTATCATTTCTTGGTGGCCTTCTTCATCTGGACCAAACCTACTTCCACCAGAAAGCCTTTCATTTTTGACCACCTTTTTCACTTATGATAATCCATGTCTTGAGCTCCTAGGTGGAATCTTGTGGTAAGGGAGCTGGACCAGCTTGCTTCCAAAAGGTGCTCTTACTATGTCTGCATGTTCTCACATAAGAATGTGGCTTCTCCAGTGTCATGCTTTCTCTTGCTCATGTTCCCTCTGTGCTGCTTGCACAGAGACATTTCTGAGGCTCATTGTTCCTTCAAGAGCTGATCTAACCCTCTTTGCCTGACCCTACTGTCACACTATCTTTAGCCAACCTGGGCACTCAGTCTGGTGTACCCTGCCTGGCCTGCAAAAAAGTCTCCTTCAGTGTTCCAGCAGCACAAGACAAAGTCTAGTACTGAGTCCTGTGATAAATGCAGAAAAAAGCAGGCAGTGCCTGGGCATCCAGGCCAAAAGTTTGCTCTCAGCCCTGAGAACAGAATGGGGTCCTGTTCTCCAGGGAGGAAAGCTGGGATTTCACATTCTCCCCCTGCAAGAGAGTTCCTTGATGCCTAGACTCCTACTTCATTCAGTCAAATGTCGAGCTCCTCAGAGTAACTGGGAGGGAATATCAGCAGATCTATTTTGTGAAATAAAATATCAATCTATAAAAAATATCAATCTATATATAACTCACCACACTGAGGTAAGCATTTTCCACATTTCCTTTTCTAAAATGAGACTGTCCATGAAAAATATAGTAATTTCTTATGTTGTATTTCAAGTTATACAAAAAAGTTTAAGCTTCAGGAAGGCCTTTTATATCCTGCCCTCTGTATAAATTAAAGCCTAATATCCACTAGAGTGGTATTACCTATTTTATGTGTAAAGAAAGAAATGTGTCTGAAAGTACAAATATTTAAAAAGGAAAGGGGGAAAAAAGCCTGTTTCATCAGTGGACAGCAAGCTTCTTTATGAAAATCTGTGCTTGTACAACAGGGAAGAGGCAACACATCCTAACTCCCTTTAGAAGGTCCTAACTTTAATGTACCTTCTCAGGAGCTCTTTAAGTATAAAAGTCTCTGAAATTAGGATTAGGCTGAAAATCTGCCTTTACACTTTTTGAGGCACACATACATGCAATAATAATAACACTTTTAAAAGTAGGCAAAAGAAAGGCGTTATTAACATGTGAGTTCACACACTTAGTCAAGAGAGGGGCGCTGGACCAAAGTGAGGATAGACAAATTACTTTGATTTTTGCAGCCTGATGGGAGAAACCGTACTGTGGGCTTAAGATCAAACAAAATGAGAACTGGGATGGCCTCTTTTCCGGTTCCCCAAAGCCGTCTGTTCTTATCCTAAAGGTTATGAGGCTTACTGAACAAACAGGACCCTGTTCCTTCCTTGGGAAAACTTGTTTATACTGTATCCGTTTTTAGATCTTGTAAAAGCTGGTGAACTCAGTTCTTCCCCACTAGCCAGAATTCTTCCACACTCAGCAAATATCAACAGGAAAGGGCTTCAGTCATTGATAACTACGGAAGCAGGGAGCTCAAATCAGGCTTTAAGAGGGGACGGCAGAGACAGTTTCCAGCATATGTTCACAGAACAACGAGCCGTTTTGAAAGGATGAGAGAGATACCAAAATCTAGGTGAATTTATTCTGACAGTGACAGCGGCATTGTCTCCTCCTTCACAATTCACACTGGTCTGGTCTAAGGATTCATTCTGGAACTGTCAAAGCTTCAAGCAGAAAATGATTCTCAGTGACTGAAACTTGGTTAAACAAATTTCACTGTGCAAGGAAAAAGTCAGTTACTTTTGGAAATGCTGTGGGGGAAGACATCTCATGCAGAAAACCAGAAAATAACTGGGTTAGCCAGACAGGAAGTGCTATGTCCTGTGCAGAGACCCAGGGATATGGGTGACAGGACAGCGAGGCTCCCAGCCTAGCCCATCCTGGAGAGTCAGCTAAGGAAGTTCTCAGCAGGAGGAATGATCAGAGCCAGCAACAGTGACAGCCTAATCCACCTGGAGCAAAACGCTGGAGAGTCTGGCCCCATGACCAGAACTGACCTAAGTGACAAACACTGATAATAGTAAATATCCACGGAGTAAAATTCCCACAATCCCATATTCATGTAAACACAGTAAAATGAATACATAACAGGGGCTGGTGAGAGAAAGGACAGATATTTCCCAAGTATCTATGAAAAAATATGTAGACGGGATAAGAAAAATAGAAAAATCACCATTAAGCAAACATTGCAGTAATAATCGTTGTCTATAAGAACTATTAATTGACCCTAAAAATGAGCAGGCAAAATTATTATTAAAAAACAGGTCTAGTCTCCTTATTAAACAGGGGTTTAGTACAAACAGGTCAAAGTGCCTTCCCACAAGATATGTATTAATTACAAATGGAAAGGGTAGTGTCTCCCCAGGGAGAGATCCGGTGCCACCTTCAGCGTGAGGACACGGGGCAGCACGCACGCTGGCGCCCCAGCCGCACGCGGCACCGAGGGCGCAGCACCCTTTCTGTGGCATTCCTGCCTGGAAAGGCACAGTCCCAGTCTAAGCACGGGAAGGCATCAGAGCAACCCGCAGTGAGAGGCTGTCTGTAAAACAACTGGTCTGAACTCTTGCCAAGGTCACGAAAGAAACAGGCTGAGTGACCATCACACGCTGGAGGAGACGGAGGTGGCCTGGACACCAAGGCGATGTGGAATCCTGCAGCGAATCCTGTTCCCCAATTCTGGGGACTTGGAAATACAAGCGCGTCCTAGAGATTAACTAAGGATATGGCACCAGTGTCAACCTCCCATCATTCCCAGCTGTACTTGGCTTAGGTAAGATGTTAACAGGAGGGGAAGCTGGGTGAAGAGCACATGGGAGCTCTCTGTACTCCTCACGCAATGATTCTGTGAGTCTAAAACTACTGTGAAACAAAGGGTTACACATAAAATTGGAGTTAGCTTGACTTGACTTAGCATCCAACCAGGAGCAAGTTAGGATATGCAAACTTCTAAGGTGAGCCCTCAGATCCCGATGGTAACCCCTGAGAGGAGGCTCAGAAAAGGATGAAGTGATGTGGCCATCAGCCATGCCCATCTCCAGGAAGATAAGGGGACGATGCCCTCTCAAACATGACATCCCCGGTACCCCTGAGGAATGCTGCGTTCCTCAATAACCTCTCTTCTCCAGATTTTTCAAAACCGAAACAAATCCGTCAAACCATTCTGCTCGTTTTCTCCAGCAAAGGAAAGTTAAGTCCATAAAAGTAAATTTTAAGTAAAATCTATTTTCTGGACCTCTTAATTCTGAAAAACCTTAAAATACAAGAAAAAAAATCAGATAATTTTCTGAATCATGGTTCTCATTTGATAAGCAGAAATGAATTCTTATAAATATTATTAGTGATCCTCTCTTGCTAGATCTGTGGATACCAGTGGAGAGATGGGTCCAGGGAAAAGTAATTATATACTTCAGGAAAGGAGATAAAATGCTTTATGCTCCGAAACTGGCTTTCAGCTACAGAACCAAGGCTTTTTAGCACACTTAAGTGATTCCACATCATGCTGGAATAGCTGTGTCCTACCAGATCTCAAACAGCTCCTCCATATCCCTGAACTCGTGCAGAAGCAATGAGCACAACACCATTTGAAGGTCCACCAGGATGGTGGTCCACGCCTACCTCCCACAGCGTTGCAGCGAGACGTCATCTCCCAGAGCACCAGGGCCATGGAGTAGACATCCGTCTGCTTGAAGGACTCGACGTTCTCCAGATTCATCCTGGACTCGAGGACCTCTGGGGCCATGTACCTCGCCGTTCCCACCTAAAGAAGAACACACGCGGAGGCCCGTCATCCAACGCCAACTGCAGGTCTGCGTTCAAAACACAGCTGCCGCTCGGCCCCTACAGAAGCAGTGAGCTCATCTTTAAAAAGCATGATGACTTTTGAGATAATGAGACCTGCGTAGAAGGGTAGAGCTTATGCAACTTTTTAAAATATAGGTTGTCTATCCCTGAAAAACCTCGAAAGAATATAAAGAACAAATGCCAAAATAGGGACATGGCAAAGTCCAGAGCTGCTGTGTCTAGGCTCAGGACACAAGATCATCATACCACGTGTGCCGTACGTCCTTGCAGAGAACCCGAGACCACAGTGGTGGCTGATACTTTCAGTGTTTTTCCAAATTAAGTATCTTTTCATTTTTGAAACTCCAAGAAAGGAGGTGAAAATAATAATTGCTAGGATTCTTTTTGTCCCCTGAGGGTTGCGTTAATCTTCTCTGTTCACCCTATGGCATGTTCTAGTGTGCCGAAGATGTCATATAATTACATAAAAGCTCTGCTGAGTGGAATTGTATGAAAGTATTTCCATTACAAGCTCAAATCTGGTCATTTTATAATTTTGATAGGCATGCTGTGTGATTTTATCTGACAGTATGAAAACACTGTGATACAGAGGAAAAAAGAAAAAAATATTTCTAAGGAAAAAATCATTTGAGTGAGTGATAATGCAGCTTGTAGAGACTGACTAAATAACAGTGACGTCCTACCTTCCCAAGGATCCAGGGGAATGTCAAGTGACTTGATAATATTACTCCAAAACAATGCTTTTTATTGTCATGCGTGAGAAGAAAATTTTCTTTTTAATAAGTCACTTCACGACTGGTCACCCTGGCACATTGATTCGTGTTGAGTTTCAACGTGCTTGTCCCCTCACTGGATGTGCACCCCTGGAGGGCTGCCTGAGCAGTGAGAGGTGCTCCAAACGCACAACCCTTGGCCTGGTCAGAGGAGGTGACGGTGCTCCCAAGACGTTACTCTCAGTCACAGCCAAGCTTCTGGTGTGCGAAACACAGGGCCCATCTCTTATAAAGGATGGCAGCAATGCTGTGTGTGTGCATGCTAAGTTGCTTCAGTCATTTCTGACTCTTGCAACCCCATGGCCTGTAGCCTGCCAGGCTCCTCCGTCCCTGGGATTCTCCAGGTAAGAATACTGGAGTGGGTTACCATTTCCTCCTCCAGGGGATCTTCCCGACCCAGGGACTGAACCCGAGGCTCTTAGGTCTCCTGCACTGACAGGTGGGTTCTTTACCACTCACGCCACCTGGGGCACCCAATGGTAATGTTAGTTAGTTTCTAATAGCTCCTCAGCCAAAAAAGGTTTCCGTTTTAATCTGTGAGATGTTTCAAAAGAACTCTCCCTTCACCCAGTCACTCACTCACTCTATAGATACTTATTGGTCTCTTTGCCTGTTCAAGGCCTTGTGTTGGATGTGACCAAAAGTATGTGGATTTGGACTTCAAGGAGACTGCCTTCTAAAATGCTTAAAAAAAAAAAAATAATATAAGGACCAAAAGTACAGAGCAGAAAGAGGCTGAGTACAGCTCTAAGGAAAAAGAGATACTAGCAGTGCTTGAAGCAAAGAAAAAAGTCTAAATTGACAAGAAATGAGGATTGACTCAAGGAGAAAATGGCTGTCCTGGATTGGGACGGGTCCGAGAGCCAGGGAGAGAAGTGCTGTTGGCTGTCGGAGGCAACCTGGCAGGAGAGCAGGGCACTTCCTGGGCTGAGTGGACCCCCTGGAGGAGGTCAGAGTGCAGGGCGGATGGAGCGGGAGCGGGCGGGGCCAGCAGCAAGGGGCAGGGCCACCCTACCTGCCCGCTGTTGGCGAGGTCATCTACCGACAGCGTGGGGTCCAGCCGCAGGGAGAGCCCGAAGTCACAGAGGCAGCAGGTGAGGTCGCCCTTGACCAGGATGTTGGAGCTCTTGAGGTCCCTGTGCACGATGGGCATCTTGGGCCGGCCGCACAGGGTGTGGTCGCTGTGCAGGTGCGCGATGCCACGGGCCAGTGAGCCGCCCAGCCGGCGCAGGTCCTCCCAGCTGATGACGTGGCGCGTCAGGTACTCCTGCAGGTTGCCCTTGGCGTGGAAGGCAGTGATGAGCCAGTACTGCTTGCCCAGCTCCGTCTTGCGCTCCTCGGCCGTCAGGAACTGCAGGATGTTCTCGTGCTTGAGGTTGATGTCCGAGAAGATGTCCTTCTCCGTCTTCCAGGAGGCATACTCCTCGTAGGGGAAGATCTTGACGGCCACGGTCTCGAACTGCTCGGACGTGTTCTGCCGCAGCTTGGCCTTGTAGACCTCGGCGAAGCGCCCCTTGCCCACCAGCGTGTCCAGCTCGATGGGCAGCAGCTCGGTGTTGTGGTTGATGTTGTTGGCGCAGGTGGAGCTGATGTCGGAGCGGTCGTCCTCCAGGATGATGGCCAGGTGCTCGCTGAACTCCATCAGCTTGCGCGGCTTGCCCGAGTCCCAAGCTGGGCTCAGCTTCTGCTGCCGGTGGATGCGGTAGCAGTAGAAAGTGACGATGACTGCGATGGCAATGCCCAGCGGTGGCAGGAGGCTGACGCCTGTCACTTGGAAGATGACCAGCAGCAAGTCGGGGTTACCGCTGGTGTACTCTGAAGTGGAAACAAAGAGAAGGAGCGGTCAGCAGGTGTGCCCTGGGAGGAAGTGGTCCACACCCCAGGCACTGTGGGTTTTCCCAAGCACAGTTTTTATGGGCGCGGTATGGTAAGGTTTTCCAGGCATGGATGCTTGGGTGTGCTTGTCCATCTGGCCATCTAGTCAACGTCTTTTACTCTTCCCTCAAAACTTAGCTTGGAAATCAAAATTCACCATCAACCAATCAGAATTGAGAACAAGCTGATTACAAGCTGAGAACAAGGCCCTCCTCACTGGCCGTTAAAAATGCTTTGCTGGCACTATTCACAATAGCCAGGACATCCAAATAACCTAAATGTCCATCAGCAGATGAATGGATAGATGTACATCTACCATGGAATATTACTCAGCCATAAGAAAGAATGAAATAATGCCACTGCAAGATAAATGCATGGAGCTAGAGGCTACCATACTAAGCGAAGACAAATATCATATAATATCACTTATATGTGGAATCTACAATATAGCACAAATTAACCTATCTACAAAATAAAAACAGACTCAGAGACACAGACACAGATTCATGGTTACCAAGAAGGGATGGGAGTGCGAGTCTGGGTGAAGCAGATGCAAACTATTATACACGGGATGGAGAAACAAGCTCCTATTATAGCACAGGGAACTATGTTCACCTCCTGTGTCAGACCATAATGGAAAACAGGAGGAAAAGGAGCGCACACACATATATGTATATATAATGGAGCCACTTTGCTATACGGAATTAACATTGTAAATCGACTATACTTCAATAAAATGTTAAAAAACAGGAAGAAGGAAAAATCTGGTGATTGAATCTTGAAAACCTAAGTTCTTACTCACACTGGCAGGCTGCATGGGACCCAGGGTAGGGGGGACTAGAGGCTGAAGTGTGATGGGACAAGACGGTTTCAGGAAAAGATTGAACTACAGGAGAAACAGAAACTCTTGTGGAGATATGGATGGTTCCTGTTACCCAGCAAAGACTGAGCCTCGAGAGCAAGACTGAGGGCACAGATGATGCTGATGCAGTATCAGCATCAGATACTGCAGCAGACGCTGCAGAAGATAATATTCCTCTCCTGTAATTCCACCTCTACTATCTGGACCATCCAATGGGAATGTGTTCTTCAAGTGGGACACCTGTCTGTAACAACATAAGATGTCTTATAAACACATGTGTTTGATTCTCTGCTTGTTCCTCCCATGAGAAAGTAAGCTCTACAGGGGGAAATCTAGAGGTACTGATCACCACACTCTCCTAAGCAGCTGGCACAAGGCACTTAAGATGCTGAGCAAATGTTTCCTGTAGAAGCTGGATGAATGATTAATGAGACAACATCCCTCCCTTATTGGATAAAGAGGATGTGGTACATATAGAAAACAGAATACAACTCAGCCATAAAAAAGAACAAAATGCCATTTTTGCAGCAACATGGATGGAGCTAGAGATTATCACACTAAAGTCAGACAGAAAGACAAATACGACATGTTATCACTTACATATGGAATCTAAAATATTACACAAATGAACTTATCTCTGAAACAGACTCACAGACATAACAGACTTGTGCTTGCCTGAGGGAGAGGGTTGGGGGAGGGATAAATTGGGAGTCTGGGGTTAGCAGATGCAAACTAGTATGTATACGATGGATAAATAACAAAGTCCTACTGTTTAGCACAGGAAACTATATTCAATGTCCTATGATAAACTATAATGGAAAAGAATATGAAAAAGGGATGGTATATATGTATATATATATTCCTTTATATATACATATTGGAATGTACACATATATATATATAACCGAGTTAATTTGCTGTACAGCAGAAATTAACATAACACTGTAAATCAACTAGACTTCAATTTTAAAAACTACCTCCCATTCTCCACACTGTTCAGCAGGGGTCAGCAAACTATGGCCCCAGGGCACAGGGGCTGCTCTAGTTCAGCCTCAAGAGGGATGGATTTTCCATTTTTAAAGGGCTGTTTAAGTAAAAAAAAAAAGAAAACTAAGTAGCTCATACAACAGAGATCACTTCTGGCCCTAAAACATCAAACATCTACTTCCTGGCCCTTTACAGAAAAAGTCTGCTCAACCCCCTTCCACTGGTGCTATTTTAACAACCTGCAATGCACCGGGGAAATCTGAAGAGCCGTCATGTTGCTCCAATGTGAATATTCTTTTATGTATGAGAAAACAACTCAATGAAAAATTTCTAAATATTAACTGCATAATTATTGAGCTGTGTGTCCAATTCATTAAAGGGGGTAAAACATCCAAATGAACTGTTCTTGTATCACTGATAACTTTATTTTCCAATTCCTGTCCATTTATGAAAAAGAATATTCCTTGCTGATTTCTAGTCTTTTTCAGGTTAAAGGAAACACAGAAACAGAAATTTGAAATTTACTGATTAAAGAAGACTCTAGAAATCCCCCTTGCAATATCAGAAACCAAATGTTACCTTCCCCTCAAATTTCCTGTGATTTCTTTTTGAAAACCTACACATAAAAATTTGGTGGGGAGGGAATTATCTATTAACATCTGTCAGTCTTGAAAGTTCAAAGAGGTGGTGAAAAACCCTAACAATAGCAAATCAGGCTGAAAGGAAGCTCTGGGATGTGGCTTTATCAAAACAGAAGCCACCCACACCCTCTCAGAGTTAACCCCTGAGTTGCTCCTAGAAAAACCAGCAGCTGTGGGTATAGCAGGTACAAGTCAGCTTCACCTTTACTCAGGGCCAGCAGGAAGTATTTCTTCCTGCCAACCCCCAGTTACACATAGAAGAATAAACTGAATACAAATTATATACTTGTCTGTGTGTCAGGAGTTTTATATAATATTTATATTTAATTGACAGAAAACCCTATGAGATAGATACTGCTATTATTATAAACCCCATTCTGCAGATTCTCAGACTGTGATTAGAAACGCCTGCTCTTAACCCCATGCCATACTGTTTCTAAACTTCACATCACCAGGAGCCAATTAAGAATGCCTTTATACAGGCGCTCAATTTGATGAAGTGGTTGTCTTCACTTGGGGCTGGCCTAAGTGACTTCAGGCTGTCCACTAAGTGATCCCGGGGCGTCGAAAGGGGCACATTTGGATGTGCAGACTGCTCCCCTTGGTTCCTAACGAAGAACCAGAGGTTGAGCAGTGTTCCTGCCACTGTGCATCTCTCTCCTGTCTGGGAATCAAAAGTCTTACACAAGGAACAACCTTAAACCTTTTTGCTTTCTTCTCTCAGAACCCATCATCACAGGACACAGCATGTAGGAAACTAAGATATAACTGCTGAACTACTGGTACTGAGGGAGGAGGCACATGGGCCCCCCTGCAGGATAAAGCAACTGGAAATTCATTCTCTATTGACTAAAACTCCAAGACAAGAATAGCAGGACAATTAAGGGAGAAGGCTGGGCCCTGCTCAAGCCACATACTTCTCATTCCAGAAGTCAGGAAACCTCCCTGACCACACACGCACAGAAAAGCTCCCTGCAGGCCAGAGAGGGAGCTGTGTCATGGGATGCTCTACCCCGAGGATCCATCTTGGCTAAGAGATGTGTGTGCACACTTGGGAGGATCCTGAGAGATACCAAATACGGACTGTGAACCAGGCAAATCAAAATGACTGGCCAAAGGAAAACCGGGAAAAAATGCCCCATATAAGTGATTTAAACTGCCATGAGGACGCGACTCAGGGACTCTGCCTCTGAGTCTACCTGTGTGTCTATCCATACATACTGTACTCTTTCCTGCTAATGAAACACTGCACGCGCCTCACTGCACTCCACCTTTGTGGAAGTTCTTTTCTGCAGAGCCGAAGGGCCAGGGCCCTTGTCAGTGACCACTGGCCTAGTGGCTGGAATCCAGTGCTTCCACCGCGGCAACCCAGCCCCAATCTCTGGATGGGATCTCAAGCCCCGCTCTGAGCCGTTGCAGGGTGAGGACACCCGAGATCAAAGATCAGTACTCTCTGTGAACTATTTCTTGGACACACAGGTAACCAGTGCTCAGAACCCGAGGTTCACTTTACACTCCCTTGTTGCAACAAGGAACAACAGTGGCCACACCAAGTTCTGGGGTTCCTACAAAGGAGGGGACGCCTCCCAGGCACATACAAAGGTGGCGCTCAGCCTTGGCTCCAGAGACAGAATTCAGGCGCCCTGTAAACGTACATGGGCAAAATGACACCTTTTATATTCTCTAATCTTTAACTAAAATTTCACATTTCTCAGCATGAGCCATGCCATGACTTTGTCACCAAGAGAAACCACAGATATTTTTATGCCGTGTTAACGTTTCTTGCAGAGGCCTCAATGAATCCTCTATATGCAGCACTTAGCCATTTCAGTTTGTTCCATCTGATGCTAGATCTTGTTACTTAAACCATTACTATAGAAGCAAAGATTGCTATATCACAAATTTCTTAAATCATTTGTATGGTTTAATTGTATGACTCTGTGTTGGATTTTGTTTGAATTCCGGTGNGGGAGTGGGATGGAGGCCGGGGACAAACTCTGCAGAGCCTTCTAAGCCAGGTCAGATGAGTTGGTTTATGTATGGGGTTTCCTCCTTTCTCTTTCTTTTTTACAATGTGTTAATTTCTGCCATACAGCAAAGTGATTGTGATACACAAATATATTCTTTTTCAGATTCTTTAGGTTATTACAGGGTACTGAATATAGTCCTTTGAGCTATATGCAGGTCATTGTTATCTGTTTTATATATAACAGTTTGTATCTGTTCATCCCAAGCTCCTGATTTATCCCTTCCCTGTTTCTCTTCTAAGTTTTTTATGCTTATGAGAATATTTATATATAGCAGTTTGTATCTCTTTATCCCAAGCTCCTGATTTATCCCTTCCTTGTTTCTCTTTTATCATGCTTATGTGAATACTGAAGTTATTTCCCCTGAAGTTACACAAGTTACCTATGAGATGATTATGGTCAGGTCATAGAAGGGAGGGGCACACAAAAGCTTTATCTTCTTTACCTCCCATCCTCCACAGAGGATGACCTTTGGACCCCCTCCCTGCAGAAAGATGGTGCTGGCTGGACTTAAGAATGAGAATGAGAGGAATTTCCCTGGTGGTCCAGTGGTTAAGACTCAGGGGAAACAGATTCAATCCCTGGTTAGGAAACTAGGATCCCGCATGCTGTATATTGGAGCCAAAAATTAAGGAAAAAAAAAAGAATGAGAGGGATCTGTAAGGTGCTCCAGGCAAATAGACATCTGTGAACCTCAGTTTTCTTACTGGTGTAAAATGGGGATCAGAATCCTTACTGAGCTGCGGTGAGTACTCTGTATGTTAGTCACCGAGTAATTGCGGCTCAATAATGTCATTACTTGGGGAGGCCGGACTTCCCTGGTGGCTCAGACAATAATGAATCCGCCTACAGTGCGGGAGACCTGGGTTCAATCCTTGGGTCGAGAAAATCCCCTGGAGAAGGAAATGGCAACCCACTCCAGTATTCTTGTCTGAAGAATCCCATGGATGGAGGGACCTGGTGGGTTACAGTCCATGGGGTCACCAAGAGTCGGATGCTGCTGATCGAGTTTCACTCATTCAGTGTCATGACTCAAAGCATTTTTTGGTGGTGGAAATGGTTCATGCTTATTCTCAGAAAATGCAATAGTAAGTGGTTGCAAATGCAACCTGGGGGGACTGAGGCACTGGGACACCTGAGAACAGTCCCCTCATCTCTAGACCACCGTAGTTGCTCAGGTGCTGCAGGGGCCTGGCCCAGGTCCTCAGGCTCCTTGTGGGGGGCAGGGGTGGCACAGGGGCTCCGTGTGGGCTCGGGTAACTCACTTTAGCTCCCCAGTCTCAGTTTCTTGATCTGTGAAATGGGGCACTGGTGGGTCCCAGAGGGTCATCGTGAGGATGGAGGGAGCACGTGGGAGGTGCACAATAAAGGTGGCTATTATTACTGCTAAAATGGAGGGCTTGTTTGTGGGGGGTTCCAGGACAGGCTGGGCTCGGTGTGGCCTTTCGGAGGCTGCTCTGTGCCAGGCAGCATCCTTGCTGGGCGAGCTGGGTTCCGGAGGGAAATCCGGGCAGGTGGCGTGATGGGCATTACTTATCCCAGCTCCATGAGGAGGGGGCACCTGGACGGGGGTGGGGACGGACAGTTTGTACCAGTTCAGAGTCTGTTCTCTGAAAACCACAGACTCAAGCAGACTGCACCGACTGGGAAGGGGGACGGGTGCTGAGGAGGCAAAATAAACACGAAACAGCGCTGCGGTGCGCTGCGGTCCCTGCGGTCCCCTGTGGTCCCCTGTGGTCCTCTGCGGTGCGCTGCGGTCCTGTGCTGTATCTTCC
>SJYV01052997.1:1249351-1298598 GCA_006410875.1 Neotragus pygmaeus | reverse complement strand
ATAGTACTCAGTAAAAGAAGGCATGCTATGTACGTGTGTGTGTGTCTGTGTCTGTATCTGTGTCTGTGTCATGGAATAGTACTCAGCCATTAGAAAGAGTGAAATAATGCCATTGGCAGCAACATGGGTGGACCTGGAGATGATCACACCAAGTCAAGTGAGTCAGACAGAGAAAGACAAATTTCATATGATATCACTTCAGGTAGAATCTAAAAACCGATACAAATGAACGAATTAACAAAACAGAAACAGACTCCGAGATTTCAAAAATAAACTTGCAGTTACCAAAGGGGAAAGTGTGGGAGAGGGATAAATTAGGAAAATAGGATTAGTAGGTACAAACAATTGATACTACATATAAAACAGTTAAACAATTAAGGACCCATATAGCTCAGAGAACTATATTCAATACCTTGTAATAATCTACAATGGAAAAGAATGTGTGTGTGTATATGTATATATAACTGAGCCACTTCGCTGCACACCTCAAACACCCACAGCACTGTAAATCAGCTATACCTCAATTGAAAAAAAAAAGCAAGCAGAAGGCTATGGAGGGAGTCAGTCTGGCTATACTAAGAGAAGACAGGCAGGTGTTTTTAGGCTGTCTGGTTTGAATTCTGTTTTCCCAGAGGCAAAATTCAGTTTCACCACATATCTAGTGATGTTGGACCCAGTTATAATAAAGAAGATGTTGAAAGTGAACAAAAGGTACCAACATCCCATGAACATTTACTGGCTAAGTTCCAAGTGTGTTCACTCAACATACAAGGGAAGCATTACTGAGTCGAAGCCCTGGCCCCTAGAGGACACGGATCCCTAGAAGAAAATATACAGGCTCTTGTAAAAAGCAAAGCAAACTGCCTCCTTATTCTGCGACATGCATATCCTATTAGCTTTCCTCTGTTCGTGCCCTGTCTCTCCCTTACATCCTCATCCATCACACTACATATATACTTTCTAATCCGGGAGCTACTATATATACATACTTTCTAACTTGGGAGTTCCAAAAATTTTGTATATTTTCTCATCTGTAAAAATACTGACGGCATGGTACAAAAAGAACCTCCTGGAACGCTGCTGTTCAGGCTGTGCCCTCAGACCAGCGCAGGCAGCAGGCAGCAGCGGGGGACTTGGGGAAACTCCGCATCTCAGCCGTGCTACACGGCGCCAGCAGAGCTGCGTGTGACAGAGTCCTCTACGAGACTCACGCACGCACTCCGGTTTGAGAAGCGCCGCTTCAGCGAACATCCCTTGGGAGTCTGCCACAGACAGGACTTGTTGGCAAAGCCCTAGGACCACCACACTCTGCCAGCCAGTGAGAAAATGGCCCATGAGAAAGTTCTAGTAGAAAAACTGCAGGGGGAGTGCAGAGAGAGAGAGTTCCCTAGCCATCATCTCAAGAAAAAGTAAACAAATTCAGCCAAATAGTAAAAAAAACCATTTTAATTAAACAACAGAAGGCCAGGAGCTCACGCAGGCCTAATTAAACTTCCAGCATGTGGACAGCATTGTTCGACGCTAGACAGACTTCGAGAATACTTTTTACCCAAATGAGGAATTCTCTCCAGCCCATGTGATTGTTTCCTTCTAACTGTACATATTTCAAAAGTAAGTTTTGCCTCTCTCCTCACATCCCTCTCCAGTCTCCCTNGCATTGTTCGACGCTAGACAGACTTCGAGAATACTTTTTACCCAAATGAGGAATTCTCTCCAGCCCATGTGATTGTTTCCTTCTAACTGTACATATTTCAAAAGTAAGTTTTGCCTCTCTCCTCACATCCCTCTCCAGTCTCCCTTATTTACTTCTTCCCCTCCTCTCTCCCCGGAAAAGGGCCTTTCAGGCAGTCTACTCCAGGATGACACGAATTCAGAACACTCCTCTGAGAGGTGCAGAGGAAACCTGCCATAAAGGTAACCACAGCGGGACTCCACTCCTCTGTAAGTCACCCCATACTCTACACCCTGACAGACATCTTAGGAGAAGGTCTTAACACTGGGTTACTCTAAAACACATTCTTTATAATCAGGTATGGCCTTCCCATAAGCCCGCTTACCAGCTTTCCTGCTATTCTCTGAAGCAAAAGATGACACAATGCCTCCCTCTGCTATGGGATGGGAGTTCTCAAACTGTTGCTGGGCATTTAGCCCATTTCCCTAAATCATCTTTTTCAGACTCAAAATCTCTATTTTCTTCAGTCACTCCTGAAAAGCCCTATTTATCACGCTCATATTTATCAGACCCTAAAATCTGCCCACCCAGCAAGAAGCAGGCACCCCATATACACTGGGTCCTTTTTCTGATTATAAAGTGATCCGTTCTCCAAAATCATTCTTGCTCCTCAAGATTCTCTGTGACATTTCACCAGACCCAGCTCCACCACGTGGAATGTAGTAGCTCCGGACGCCCACCGCTCTTAGCAAGGCGTGAAGACGGCTCCTGGCTGGTGTGCTCTAGTCTCCTCTTCACCAAGTCCCCGATACCAGAATGACCTGAACTCACCTCTGACCCCGCTGAGCAGATGCCAAGCCCGCTTTCTGATAAGCTGCTTACTTGCCATCAACTGTGTGAACGGACAGGCCTCGTCTCATGCGTGTCTGGCCCGGTTTCCCACGTGGTCCTTTCAGGCAGGCAGAGCCCGGGTCCTGTCCCCACCGGGAGCATTCCTGCACCTGTCCTGCTCGTCCCTCCCACAGGAGACAGGGCCCTGCCCGCGATGCGGACACGCCTCATGCCTGTCTTTCCTCCACGGGCTGACCGTGCTCTCTGGAGCAGGATCTCCTCACCCCCTTGTCCGGGGAGAGTCCTCCGGGCGCTCACTCAGCTTGGGCTTGGTGGAGACCCCCTGCCCGCTGCTGCTCCAATTCTCTCATTCTGCTCCTTGGCTGGAAAAGAACGGCCGGGGCCGTATCATCTACCCTGTCTCAGGGCCCTTCGCGTTTTTGGGAGACCTGAAGGTAGAGAGGCTGGGCTGGAATGACCCCACTATCTTCTCCAACAGGGAGGCCAGAAGGCTTTAGGATAGCACATCAACTGTGCACAGTACCAACACCTAGGAAAGCACATCAACTGTGCACAGCACCAACGCCTGCCTCGTTACCAAAACACGTCCACCCCCTGCCTTGCCTCTGGCTCCGCCTGAAGCACGCTCTGGCTGGTTTTCGGCCCCCACTCCTGCCATCTCTCCTCAGGGCTGCAGATGAACCTGCCCGGAATGTGTCATTTCACCGGTTCCGAGATGCCGGCCCAGGCCTCGTTCTGCAGCGCTTGCTCGTGGGGTGTGGCGGTGCCGCGATAGCCTCTATAAAGGGATCCTGCTATTCCCCGGGGGGAGGGCTGACCCAGGTGCGTGGCCTGCTTGCTTTTCTGCTCCTCTAGCCTCAAGGGCTGAATCTGGCCACTTCCTGTGGTGGCTGCCACTCTAATTGTTCTCATCCTCTTTCAGGTTATATGGGGAACAGGATGAAAAATATAAATCCCTTTGGCAGAACAAACTGTCTTGAATTCAGTGGTTTCCAACACTGGCTGCATATTAGAATATCTTGGTGAGCTGGGGTTTTTTTTGTTTTTGTTTTTAATCCTGACACCAGGCCCTAGACCAATTAAGTCCGAAACTAGCAGGCCTAAGACCCAGTTAATGAGTCATTTTTTAAAGCCTCTCAGGTGTTTCCAATGTGGAGCCAAGGCCGAGACCGACCTCAGCCTGACAGCAGACTAGGATACGACCCCAGAAAAAGAGAAGTCGTGAAAAGAATTTCAGTCACCAAGTGCAGGACCCATTGTTCCTGACACTGAGCCAGCGAGAGAGGTGTGTATACCTCTTTTAAAGCAGAGAAGCAAATATGTATCGTTTCTTTAAAAGTTAATATTAGCTTTTGTAAGGCATAATTATTGCTGGGAACATTGAGATTTTACATAATTAGCAATGAGCAAGAGTTATTTGAGGATCAGAAAAGGTTTTCCGAAAAACCAGTCAGCCAGATGTCCAACTAGAGGTAAATACAGCCTCTGGGGTTCAGAACGGGCGGAAGTGAGGGTCAGTTTCCCAGTGGCTAGCTAACTCCAGTGTTTTTCCACTGGTGGGACACTGGGGTACTTGGAAAGGAGAGCAGTCTCCTGGCCCCTTTTCACCGTCACCCATCTGTGTGTTGTTTATAGAACACGAGGCGGCAGCTGGGAGAGGGGAGACTTGTAACAAGGCCAGGCCCCTGGCCCGAGCGCCTCACTGGCCACTCACACCCAGGGGCTGGGACTCGAGACAAACTGTCCTGAATGGATTCCACTTGGCTGTGATTCACGTCAGAATGAGGTTCCAGGGTAGAAATATTCACAGCCGGCAACCACACATGGCCTCAAAGCATCTCTGTTTACTTTGCTGCTTAGGGAAAAGGGGAAAAAACCTACAGAAGCCAGTTGCTTTGCCTGAAGACACTTCAAATACACGCTAAGCCTCACTGGACTGAGTCACCATACCCTCCAGCATGTACGATCTTTATCATCTCCTTGACCAGACATGGGCTGTACTCGGGGATTCGGGAGTGCTTCTAAGTCATTCATGACCCAAGGCTCCTTCAGCACTGAGTCATCACCTCAAATAACTGATTTCTTTTCCCAGGGATGAGACGGGGAACTTTAATCCATAACTGCCTTTCTCATCTAACAACTTTTCTCCACCACGTTTCCACACTTACTGTTTTACTTTTGCTTTGAGACCAGAAAGTAGATCTGCTTTGTTTTCCTTGAAACAAAAAGGCCCAGCTGGCGAGCCGGCTATTTTGAGTGGCGAGGGCGTGCTCACGGGCAGCAGCACCCCCAGGGCCACCGGGCACCAGCGTTCTGCTGCGGCTTTACTGGCAGAAACTCGGCTCTTCCCCACGGAACCAGCCCCTGCCTGCTGCAGCAGAAAATGCAAAGTGAGACTGGAGAGGAAGGAGGCAGCGTGTCCCAGCCCTCCCTGCCTCACAAACCGAGACGCGTCCACAGAGCGCTCAAGGCACATGGTCCACAGGCAGAGTGGGTCTGCTGGGTGGCGCGAGGCGACAGGATTAAGGTCACACAGGTCCACGGGGGCCCAGCTGGCTGAGATGATCTGCTAGCAAGTTCAACAGAGACAGGAAACCGCGTGTCTGATACTGTAAAAAAAAGTCATCTGTCTTCCTGCCAGCTTTAGGCTTGCAAACCAGAGAGTCTGTTTTCATTTAAAAGAAACTCGACAACAATGAGAAAGGAGAGACGAGACTCTGTGGCTACCAGGAGCCCCGGCCCCTTGCGCTCGGCCTCTGGGGTACCTCCGGGCCTGCAGGCAGCTCGCGGGCGGCCAGCGGCACTCACGTTGCTGCGTGGAGGCTGCATCGCTGTTTAACCACATTGGGTGAACTCTGAGTCAGAGTGGTTTCCAGAGCCCCGGTTTCTAAGTTAATTAGATATAACTGACGTATTTACTGACAGTTCCATCCTGTAAAAATATAAAATCTCGTGCAACCTAGAGATAGATGCAGTCAGGGGAAAGGCCAAGAAAAATTAAGAATGGGAGCTGGAATCGAGAGAAATGGAAAGTAGATGTAGGAAAACTGGCAAACGGGTGATGTCAGTATACAAAATCCACACCAACATACTTGCCAGAAGCATGACTCAAGCTTTTCTGGTAGTTAGCACTGTAGGGAGAAATACAGTAAAACATGATATCCACATCAGGGCCTGGCCTGAAGCCGTGTTTTGTAAATAAAGTTTTATTAGAACGCAGCTGTGTCCAACTTGTTTACATACTGCCTGTGGCTGCAACAGAGACTCTCTGGCCTTTGAAGCCCCAAATAATCAATCAGGAACTGGTCCCTTAGCAAAGAAGTTTGCTAATCCCTGCTCTATATGAAGCTCTCTATGCTTCAAGCTGTCCTGAAGATCAGAAGCAAAAATACCCTCATGAAGGGAATAATCTTTCCAAGGCAGAGAGCTGAGAGAAATTTCTCCCGGCTTCCTCAGCAAGGTGACAATGCAGAGAATAGTTTCCTCAACAGCGTTCTTGACAGATTTCCTCTGACTCCCAGGGCTGTTGCTGATGATGGACAATACCTATACACGTGTCTGCTGAAGGAATTTTCTGGAAGGAGAACGCAACACGATGTTTGTACAAAGTGCCTCACTCCTCTGGATAAATCCAAAGACAAGATTCAAATGGATCAAAGGAAACAACAGTGACTCTTTACGGCCAGAACGTATAGCACATTTGCTCTCTGCCAGGCCTTATTCTATGTTCCACACATGAATAAACACATTCATCCTCACAGAAATCCTATTCAAAGTGAGCACTGTTATCTATCCCCATTTTTCAGAGGGGAAAACTGAAACTGTTTCATCCAAGGACAAACCACTTATAAATGGCTTAGCTGGGATCTGAACCCAGAAAATCTCCCTGGGGAGACCACGATAATCTCAAAAGATGAGCATCCTTCTAGTCACCATTTGTGAAGATCAGTCCTCTCACAAGCCTGTGAACAATAGAGCCTCTGGTTGAGCTTCCTGCCTCGGACTGGCTGAATGGGAAGTCTGGGTACAGCTCAGTGACCAGGTGTGTGTCCACAGCCTTGCATGGGGTGAGACAGTTGTTAACAAGCAACCTTCCCACCCCCGAACATGGGAGGTTGATGGTATTCCCTCAAAAACAGACCAAATTATCCAACTCTCCCATAGACAAATGGTGGAGACCCACCTGTGAAATCTTGGGAAATTTACATCACTCTCTAAAAACCCATTTCTTTGTGAGTAAAATGAAAAGTTTGGATGAGCTAACTGCATGGGCTTCATTTCAGCATAAAAAAGACATAACCCTAAAAAGGACTGAGATGACAAATGCTGGCAAGAACGTGAGGAAAAGGGAACCCCCTACACTATTGATGGGAATGTAAACTGGTGCAGTCTCTGCGGAGAACAGTACGGAGGTTCCTCAAAAAAAGAAAAACAGAATTTCCATTTGATCCAGCAATTCCACTCCTGAGTATTTACCCAAAGAAATAAAAACGGGATCTCAATGAGATACCTGTACTCCCATATTCACTGCAGCATCATTAATAATCAGCAAGACATGGAGGTAACCCCAGTGTCCGTTAAGGGATGCATGGATAAAGATGTGGTGTGTATACACAATGGAGCAGTATTCAGCCACGAAAAAGAGGGGAATCCTGCTGTTTGTAACATTACAGACAGACTTTGAGGACATTACGCTAAATGAAATAAGCCAGACAGAAAGACAAATACCTTGTGGTATAATTTACATGTGGAATCTTTAAAAAAAAAAAAAGCTAACTCATAAAAAGAGAGAAAAATGGTTGCAGACTGCAGTGTTATAGTTAGTGCTTTTTAACCACATTAGAAATAAACGTAGGTCCAATTGAATCCAAGAATACACACATTTAACATAAGCAAAATAAATGTGAAAAAGTCAGCAAAAAAAAAAAAAAAAAATGGTGGTTGCCACGGGCTGGAGGATGGGGGAATAGGGAGAGGTTGTTAAAAGGGTACAAACTGTCAGCTCTAAGATGAATGAGTATTGAGGATCTGGTGTAAAACATGGTGACTACAGGTGATAACATTAGTGTACAACTGAAATTTACTAAGAGAGTAGAACTTAAATGATCTCACACACAAGACAAATATGTGAGGTGATGGATATGTGAATTGCCTAGATGGAGGGGTGGGGAGTGGAAATCCTTTCACAAAGTATATGTATATCAAGTCACCATGATGTACACTTTAAATACGTACAACTTTATTTGCTAAACGTACCTGAGTAAATTTGAAAAAATGGTATGATGTCAAAAGAAGTTATGCCTGTAGGAAGCAAAGCAGTGCCCCTGAAAGCAGTTAGCACAGGCAGACCGACTGTAGCAGGCTCCTGCCCAGGAGGGAGGCCACTGCTACTGCTGTTCAGGCCTGGGTTTCGGGCATGCTGCACGCCAGTTAACAAGGGGGCGGGCCTCTGGCCTTGAAACCAGACTTTTCAGAGTCCAGGCTTGAAGTTACTGCTAATGCCCTTGCCCGCATGGCCAAGGGGCCTTGCCATTTCCAGAAGTTCAGCTCTAAGTCAGGAGGAGAATGGGATGGCCAGGGATCCAGCCATGGGGGCTGAAAGTAGGGCAGATGCATGCCTCCTTCAACCTGCCACGAGTTACCTTCTCACCCCTGCAGATGAACATAATAGACAATTGAGGAGCAAAATGATGCAGGCAAACCCCTTTAATGCCTCTCTACTCATTATCCATTCTAAAGGAGATCAGCCCTGGGTGTTCTTTGGAAGGAATAATGCTAAAGCTGAAACTCCAGTACTTTGGCCACCTCATGCGAAGAGTTGACTCATTGGAAAAGACTGATGCTGGGAGGGATTGGGGGCAGGAGGACAAGGGTATGACAGAGGATGAGATGGCTGGATGGCATCACCGACTCAATGGATGTGAGTTTGAGTGAACTGTGGGAGTTGGTGATGGACAGGGAGGCCTGGCGTGCTGCGATTCATGGGGTCGCAAAGAGTCGGACACGACTGAGCGACTGAACTGAACTCCTTGTCCAGGGTTCCTCAGGCTACCCAACAGCTCCCTTGGAGATCCAGTTCAGAACAGCATCTTAAGAAATGCATCCTGAAGGCATTCCTAAATGTCTTCCTGCTTTAGGCGATAGCATGGTTACAATTCCACAGAAAAAGTAACATGAACATTATCATAGAAACCAAAGCAATATTCCTGAAAAGGCACCTCACCTTCTCTACATGGGGCTCCATGCTGGCACAAAGTCTGTGGAGTACATACACACATACACAAATGTCTTCACTATCACTATGGAAAAACACCCCCATTTCACTGGGGAATTCTGTCACATGAAAGGACTGAGTAAAGCTTACTTAGCTCATTTCCAAATGGCCAGGTTTAAGATCAACTGTATCCTTCTTGGGTTGACTGATTAGTTTGGCAATGTTACCAAAACATCCATCAACACATAAATGGATAAACAGGTGGTACAGATAAATAATCGAGTATTACTCATCCATAAAAAAGAATGAACAATGCCATTTGCAGCAACCTGGGTGGACCTAGAGGTGGTCATACTACGTCAGAAAGAGAAAGACAAATCCTATATGAGATTACATATATGTGGAATCTAAACTATGACACCAGTGAAGCTATCTATGGAACATGAACACAGGCCACAGACTGGTGGTTGTCAAGGGGGACGGGGCTGGGAGAGGGTCGACTGGGAGGTCAGGATTAACAGATGGATGCTTTCATATAGAGTGGATAAACAACAAGGGCCTACCGTAGAGCACAGAGAACTGTACTCAATCCCCTGTGATCAGTCACAAAAGAATATATACAAAAGAATGAGTGTGTGGGGGAGGGGTGGGTGGATAGCTGAGTCACTTTGTTATATAGCAGTAATTACTAATAACACATTACAGGTCAATTATCTCTTCAAAGTGTAAAGAAGAGATAGTAGCAATAAGGAAATCGATCCCAAAGTGTTCTAATACCTGATGTTGTAGGTGAGGAAAATATCCCACCATAGAGGAAAGACTTATTTTTAAGCATGCTCCCTGGAGCATTTCAGAAGACACTGAAATCACTCAGCTACCTGAGTCATCAGCTGTGCTGGATTTCTTGAATTGTGAGAAACTGCCTTCATGCTGATTATCTCACCTTACAAGGAAACAAACAGTCTGATAATGAAAACATGAAAATGTGCCCATGATTATCACATGAGTTGAAATACACTGAAAACTGAAGTCATAAATACCTTAAGAGCGTACAGGAGTACACACACATATATATAATATATCCAATTTTCAAGACATTTGTCAACTTTTGTCAACTTTGAATGAAATAAATTCTTCCACTGTGGATAAGCCAGTATGCAAAAGGAAAGAAAAGTTTCACAGATGATAGTAAATATGAATGGATATTCCACTATTAGGGATTAATTCTTTTGGCTTAGCCTGGGCCTTCTTTCTAAAGGTTAAGTACTTGGGGAAGGTTAACAGGGTAAACCAGGACACCAGGATTGCCATGTTCTAGTGTGATTAAATCTAGCTGCAGCATCTCTCCTAACTTAAATCACATAAGGAAAAAGCGAAATGGCATGCTTGGAGGAGGAAAAAGTGATTGGAGGAGGAGAGAGGAGTGATTTTGAAAAGTGCTGTGCTAACAAAGTGCATACACCTGTCTTTGCACGCTGAGAGTTTCACACAGACGGGAAGCTGAGCATGAAGGGAGGGAAGCTGGCTAAAGGACACAGAGGAAGAGGGGGCCTGCAGCACCCACCAGCACCACAGAGCAGAGGCTCATCGTGCCCTGTGGCTGCCACACACACGGCAGAAGGCGTAGTACACCAGCCCAGCACCTGGGTTCCCAATTGTTTATTGAATTGGACCTGTGGAGGGCTAAAATAACTTTTCCTTGTTCTGATTTACAATCCTAAAACCAAAAGAATATTATTTTCACTACTGCCTGGAAAAATTAAAAGACATAATCTCCAGTGTTGGAGAAAGTAGATGGAAATTCATATGCTTATGCATCTTTGGGGGCATGAGAACAATTTAATAGTAAATTATCCAAAGTTAAACTGTGCGTATCTCTGATCCAGAAATTTCACTTCTAGAAGTCTATCTGGCAGAAATATTAGCACAAATGTGTAAGATGTTCTTACTGAGACAGTCAGTGTAGCACTAAGAGGAAAACTGGAGATATCTAAAACAAACTATCAACAAGGGAATGGTTAAGTCACTTGAAGATATGCTTATACAATTCTAGACAGCAATTAACAGGTTACAATAGATCTATATATATTATCTTGTTTAGAAAAGGAATAAAAGTGGCTGAGTGAAAAAAAAATATTGCCAGGTAGTATTTATAGTATGATTAACTATTTGCACTGAAAGATGGATGAGTGGGTACAATGAATGGATGGACAGATAGATGGATAGACAGATGGATGGGTGGGTGAATGCATGGACAGAATAACAGATGGATGACCAGACGGATGGATGAATACACAGATGGACACATGGATGGCCAGACGGATGGACAGATGGGAGAGTGGACAGATAGACGGATGGGCAGATGGAGGGAGGGAAGGTAAGTAGGAAGGAGAGAGGGAGAGAGTAAAGAAAGAGGGGAGGGAAGGAAGGCTAATATGGATGAAAGGCAGAGACAGGGGTGCATGCAACAGGCCACCAGTACAGCTCATCTGCTGGGCTGGGAGTACAGGAGGTGAAGGCGCTTCCATTTTAAAGTTGTTATATACTGTTGGATTGTCTGCATATTTGATAAAGGGCATATAGTACCTTTGTCCTTAAAATCACTGAACATGTTTCTACACTGCAGGAAATGTGGGTGCCCTCCTTCCACACTGAGCCAGCTGCTGCACTTTCCCGACAGGCACTGGCTGAGCTGGGCTCCAGGTTGGGGGTGGCCTCACTGCCTCTGCACCGCAGTCCTCCTCAAACGCGACAAAGGGTAAGTGCCCTTTAGACAAATCCGAGGAGTGAGCGTGTGCACACGACCACATGAGCCGACTCAAAGCACGGCTCTTCCCGAATCACACAGCTTCCACCCACCACTGGACCAGTCGTTCTCAAACTTGAGCGGCGTCAGAATCACCTGGAAGGCTTGTTTAAATGCAGACTGCTGGACGTGCACCCAGAGTTTCCGGTTCCATGGCCAGGCTGGGGCCGGAACCTGCACTTCTATCAAGTTCTCAGGTGATGCCGCTACCGCCTTTCCAGACCCTGCGCCTGGAGAACCACGGTGAAGAATCATAATGCGGCTCCCAGGATCCAGAGTGGATACAGACTGGAGCCGACCCTGTCACCCCTTAAGCCCCTCTTTCCAGCAAGTAAGGGGGCCTGTGAGCCTGCTCCCTGCACAGGCCACGGAAGGACGTACCTGCGCCTGCAGACTTCGGAGAAGAACACTCACCTTCAGAGAAGATGATATGGTCGTTGCACTCTTCGGAGTTGCAGGAGCACATGAAGAAAGTCTCTCCGGACCCCTTTCTTTCCTTCATGATGCACTTTGGAGAAGCAGCATCGTCCAGGACAAATCCGTGGTAGGCAATCTTGGGGTCGTGGCAGACCGTCTCCAGGGTGATGTTCTCATCATTCTTCCTCCTGGGTGCAGAGAAGGCAGGCGAGTGTGACCCCAACGAGGCGGTCTGGGCCGTGTCCATCCCAGGACGGCACCTCTAGGTGGCGCTGCGCCCGGCACTCACAGCTCGCCCAGTATCTCCCGTGCCTTCCCACCCACTCGTTTCCCCTTTGCTTATCTCAGAGCCCACTCAGGATCATAACATGAGGGCTGTCTCAGGAGCTAACTTGTTGGGGAAGTACACCTGGAGTCTTAATTCAGTCATTCAATCATTAGAGGGAGGGCGTGGGGAAAAGGAGATGGCTAGGTCCTGGGGGTGACTCTAAAACTTCCCTCCCGACCGCCCTGTGAGGCTTCCGACACATCCCCAGTTTGCTGGACAGAATCTAGCAAAATTATTCTCAGGGAGTGCGTCTGGCAAAGAGGCTGCGGTTCTGCTCTTTTTGTTTGCTGGGCCTGGGGCTCCGTGAGTGAGGGTGCCATCCCAGGCAGCAGCTGGCGGGGCTGGAAACAGAAGAAACTTCTAGATGAAGAACTGCGGTTTCCTGTACGACAGAAAGGGACATTAGGGAAAATACAGAGCGATGTGGGAAAGAACTGCAAGGCATCCTTCCGTGCCGACACCATAACCCGAGCATCCCTGCACACCGCACGCCTGGAGCCCAGCTCAGCAGAGAGCCGGGAGACTCCCCCACCAAAGTATGCCGCAACATGGATGGATTTGGGGCAAATTATGCTAAATGAAATAAGACACAGAAAGACAAGTATGATATGCTTATATGTAGAGTCTAAGAAACAAGACAGAACAGCGAATGTAACAAAACACAAGCAGATTCACAAAGAGAACAAATCAGTGAGGAGGTGAGGGGACTGGGTGGCACAAACTGCTGGGTGTAATGTACACTCAAGGATGGGAGTACAGGAGTATTTTCCAATCATTGTAAATGGAGTGTAACCTTTAAAAAGTGCATAAAAATTAAAAAATAATTTTGAAAAACACACTTAAAAAAATCCTCTCCTTAACCCCCAAGTTATTGGGAGGTCTTGAGGAAAACAGTGGCCGTGAAATAAGAGGCCCTCCTTACCCCATAGGGTGTGGGCTGTGGAGAGAGCTCAAGGGCTCTCGGCGGGAACGCAGGTGGGTGAGCACACAGGTATGTGCTCGTCTGTGTTGGGGGGTCTGCGTTTGACTTTGGTAACAAAATGAAGCCACGCCGAGTCCCCCAGGCTCCCAGGGAAGGGCATGGTGTCATTCCTCTGCGAATCTTCCAGGGGCCCTGGGATGGGACAAGGAAGAAACTGGGAGCTTGGAGAAAAGCCGCTCCAGAGCCCTGGGCCGGTTCTCTGAACCCTCGCCTTCTACCACCACTAACCGCAGAACAGGGACCGCAGGGAGGGGGCTCGATCCCAGTACCCGAGGCAAAACAGAAGCAGTCACAGATGTGGAAAACACGCGCGTTACCGGGGGCGGGGGGCGGTAACCTGGGACTGCATACACGCACTACTGTATGTGACTGACACTGAGAAGGACCCGCCGAATAGCACAGGGCCTCTACTCAGTACTCTTGTAATGACCTATATGGAGAAAGAATCTAAAGAAGAGGGAGCATACATACATGGATACACGCGAACATATATGCGCTTCCCTGTTAGCTCAGGTGGTAAAGAAACTGCCTGCAGTGCGGGAGGCCCAGGCTCAATCTCTGGGTTGGGAAGATCCCCTGGTGAAGGAAAGGGCAGCCCACTCCAGTTTTCTTGCCTGCAAAACCTCATGGATGGAGGAGGCTGGCAGGCTACAGTCCACGGGGTCGCAAAGGGTCGGACACGACTGAGAGACTTCACTTCCTTCACTACACATATACATGCGTCAAAAGAAAGAAAAAAAAAAAAAGCATACAANACCTGAGCCACCAGGGAAGCCCAAATTTATATATAACCATAAATTAATAGTTGTTTATATCTGTATATAACACTAGTTTATTCATTACCCATTTATTCGCATAATCTTAGGCTTACATTTAGTCTCAAGGCAAGTTCCTGTGTGCTAGTGAGGTTTACAATGGTATTATGTTGAAAATGTCATATGATTTTTGGATGATGAGATGAAAATTTGTTGACATTTGGATCTGTATTCCCTCTGCAAAGTTTAGGCTACTTCTTCTAAGCAAAACTCCACAGAGAGTTTTCTAAAATATCAAAGAGTACTTCAATTATATTTTATTTAGTAAGAGTGAAATATTATAAAATTAAGTTAAAATGAATTCAGAATAATTGACTAGTTGACTGTTGATGCATTTGAAACAAGATATTTCAAATATAAATGCCATTTTAAATAATAACTATGGGTAGGCTAAGCTAACTGTATGATCATAATTCTGCATAAAAATGTCATACTCTTTGATGTATTGTGGACAGGTAGATTTTAGTTTATTTTCGCATGTTAGGTAGCAGCTGTTATGCTAAGCAGTCCTAGATCTGATGGTTGGTATTCTTCAGTCTTAGACAAAATGGATCATAAATCGGATCACTGTAGTATACATCACTTGCTCTAATACACGGTTGATTTTGTTACAGCACAGATGGAGACAGAAATTAGGGGTCTGGGACTCTTGTAGACTCTGCAGAAAGACTCTGGGATGTTTGAGAGGATCCAAGCAAAGTGCACTGGTGAAAGCATAGACTCAGCCCTTTTTTATTTTGTTAAAACTTTCCAGTGAAGCTTCTTATCATGTGGAAGTGCAGATATTTCTCTCTTACTTCCACCTTTCCAGATCTTGTAATTTCCTATTCCAAGGTAAGTGATTTATAAATGAAATTTCAGAATAAGTATGTCCTCCAAGCACATGTCTATGAAATTTTTTTTTAATCTCATTTTTAATTTAACAAAATTGCATTTAGAAAGTGAGTTCTGATACTTACTGTTTTAGTTGTAACTGTGGATTAATATTGCTTATGAAATTATACTTATATGGGGACTCGGAAGTAATTACCTCTTAATGAAAGGGATAACAGAAAAGTTCATGTCTGAGTTTTGTTTTTTTAAACACTTAATCAATTTTTTTAAAGAAAGGCTTTGATGTCAGAGAGAACTCAATTGAATGTCTAATATTCTGGGAAAGCCATTGTGAAGATCTAGAGCTTTTGTTTTTTCCAATCTCCATGCAGATAACAATACTAAATCAGTAATATTTGTGTATTGGTGATAGATAACATATCACAGGGCTTCCTAGGTGGTGGTAGTGGTAAAGAACTTGCCTGCCAACGCATGAGACACAAGACAGGTGGGTTTGATCCCTGGGTCACGAGGATCCCCTGGAGTGGGAAATGACAACCCGCTACAGTATTCTTGCCTGGAGAATCCCATGGACAGAGGAGCCCAGTGGGCAACAGTCCATAGGATTGCAAAGAGTTGAACACAACTGAAGTGACAGCACACACACACCCGCACAATAACATGTCAATATTATATTGATGCCTCTTGTGAAANAAAAAAAAAAACAACTTGAGGCTCCGTAAGGTCCTTAAGGGCTTCCTCCACTCAGTGCTGTAACAGCGCCCCCCGGACAGACAGGGCCCACTGTGCAAAACATTTTGGATTCACTGAAGCACAGGAATGAAAAATACAGGGAAATAAACACAGACTTCTTTGTCCTGCAACTGAAGAGACGGTCAATATCCATGACGAAAGAACCACAGTAATCAAATTAATATTGGTTAATATTGGTTCCAAAATATTTCTATCCTTGAAAAGGACTTAAGCATTTCACTTGGTGAGAGTGCACAACTGGCATTAATTCAACAAATGAATGAATGAAAAGAAGACTAGAATGGATCACAGAGAGCAGTCTTCTATTCCCCAGCTCGTCTGTTTCTAACCCAGACTTGTGTCTGAGCGTGAGGGCCCCGGCACACAGACTCTGAAGCCATGAGAGCTCCGTGCAGGTGCTTTGGGGAAATGTCCCTTCAGGGAGCAAAGCTGCAGAGAGTGGGCAAAGGGTTTGTGATGAGGCCTCAGCTGCCCTCTGGGCAGCTGGGGGTTGGGAGGGCCCATCAGAGCCGCCCCAAGTTGAGGTGATGTGGTCAAGCATTCAGGCCCCTGCACCAGCCAGTACCNAAGCTGCAGAGAGTGGGCAAAGGGTTTGTGATGAGGCCTCAGCTGCCCTCTGGGCAGCTGGGGGTTGGGAGGGCCCATCAGAGCCGCCCCAAGTTGAGGTGATGTGGTCAAGCATTCAGGCCCCTGCACCAGCCAGTACCTAGGTGGCTGGTCCCTGGATGCAGAACAACTCCAGCTTGATGAGTGCAGGAGAGGGGCCCTCCCTGGAGGTCACGAGGTGAGTGCCTCGGTGCTGTGGGGGTGGGGGCACAGGAGAGTGCCCACATTGTCATCCTCTCTCTTCACCTCTGGATGTGTCTTTCTGCAGACAGTTTACACTACATCTGAAACACGGAGCGGGCAGAGCGGGGCCCCACCTTCTGAGATAGCAAAGCATCAATGCCAGGAGCGCGTGGTTCACTTTCTACCCCCTGCACTTGGACTAGGGGTGGGGAAACCCCCCTTAATGAAAAAGTCTGCCTTTGGTGCAGAAGTTAAGTTCTCATCCCCAGTGGTTATAAGCAAGGGTGAGCAGAGAACAGACACAGAGGAGGAGCCTGGGGTCACCCAGTCGGGATCTGAAGCTTCCTGCCTTGAAGCTGACCGGTGGTCACTCTCCCCCTCTTGACCTTGGTCTGATGCTTCCAGAAAAGGGCGCCTGCCCCACTGGCAGGAAACCATGACTGAGAGAACACCTCAACTGACCTTGAGCTCAGGTCTGTCTATCCATCCCCTTCGAAAAGCTGTGTGTCTCTCCAGCCTTGTAGGCTTCTGCACAACCATTTACTGCATTTCCCACTCGAGAGCTCTTCCACTCTCTCCGCAGAGCCCACGTCCTCTTTACTGGACTTATCTGGCTCCCTGCCCCTGCCAGCCCTTGGCTGGCAAGCTTCTGGACCTCCCATCACATGTGTCCCTCTCCTCAAACACCACCTCTGTCAAAACCCTTTTGCAAAAGCAAGGCTCAGAGCTGGACACAGTGCAGCTGGCAGGTAATGGCGAGCCACTGTGACAAGTCTTGGCTGTGAACATTCCTTTAGCTCTTAAGAACCTGATTCACGTCCCGGTGGGTAGGGAAATGTGCCAGGCTCTCAGATCTATTGTCCAGGCTGAGGGCACATGGTCTGGAGAAAGTCTCCGGAGACTCCTGCCCAAAGGCGCAGGCAAAGATAACTGGGTGGATATTCTCAGTTGCTAACAGCCAGGAGACACAGAGCTTCCTTAAAAAAAAAAAATAGCTGATACATTGAAACCATCTATATAATTCTTCAAAATGTTACATTTCATCAACAAGTGTATACTTTTTTTTTTNCGGACAGAGGAGCCTGGCAGGCTACAGTCCATGGGGTCGCAAAGAGTTGGACTTGACTGAGCTTTGGGGTGATTCTTTCACTCCACTTTTACTTTGAGGCTTCCCTGGTGGTTCAGAGGATAAAGCTTCTGCCTACAACGTGGGAGACCCAGGTTCAATCCTTGGGAGGGAGAACCCACTCCAGTATTCTTGCCTGGAAAATCCCATGGACAGAGGAGTCTGGTAAGCTACAGTTCATGGGGTCACAAAGAGTCGGGCACGGCTGAGCGACTTCACTTTCTTTCTTCTTTTCACTTTTACTTTAGAGTTTGGAGTGATTATTATATACATAAATTTGAAAAATAAACTACTACAAAGCTTAAACTTGTAGTCTGAAAACTCTTCTTCTAACTGGAAGCTCTCTAAAGTCTGAGACTGTGTCTTATTTCTTGTTCACCTCTGAATTCTCAGCCCCAGGGGCTGGCATATGTGGACTCAGTACACTTTTGTGACATAAACCCCTGTGTAGTTTTTTTTTTTAATTATAATGATGTAAATTGAATTATGTGTAACTTTTAATAACAGAAAGAAAAAACACTTTTGCAAGAAATACTTCATCCTAACCTCATAATAGCCTAGCAAAATGGCTAAGTTTAGCGTTAACATTTCACTTTTTAAAATCCTTTCAGTCTGCTGACTGTCCCCTTCTCCTCATTCATTTTAATCTTTTTATTTTTGAAAATTTTATTTTATATTGGAGAATAGTTGATTAACAATGTTGTGTTAGTTTCAGGTGCACAGTAAAGTTGTTCAGTTATGCATATGCATGTATCTTTGTTGTTCAGTTACTAAGTTGTGTCTTACTCTGAATGTGTGTTTGTTGTTCACTTGCTAAGTTGTGTCTAACTCTTTGTGACTCCATCAATTGCATCACACCATACTCCCCTGTCCTTCACTACCTCTTGGAGTTTACTCAAATTCATGTCCATTGAGTTGGTGAGCTATCTAATCATCTCATCCTCTGCTGCTCCCTTTTCCTTTTGCTTGCACTCCTTACCAGCATCAGGGTCTTTTCCAGTGAGTCAGCTCTTCGCATCAGGTGGCCAGAGTATTGGAGCTTCAGCTTCAGCATCAGTCCTTCCAATGAATATTCAGGGTTGATGTCCTTTGTGATTGACTGCCTTGATCTCCTTGCTGCCCAGGGAACTCTCAAGAGTCTTCTCCAGCACCACAGTTGGGAGCATCGATTCTTCTTCTCTGTGGTTCAATTCTCATATCTTTACATGACTATTGGAAAAAGCATAGCTTTAACTGTATGGACCTCTGTTGGCAAGATGATGTCTCTGCTTTTTAATACATGGTCTAGGTTTGTCATAACTTTCCTCCCAAGGAGCAACTGTCTTTTAATTTCATGACTGTAGTCACTGTCAGCAGTAACTTTGGAGCCCAAGAAAATAAAATCTATCACTGCTTCTACCTTTTCCTCTCCTACTTGCCACGAAGTGATGGTACCAGAAACCATGATCTTAATTTTTTGAATGTTGAATTTTAAGCCAGATTTTTCACTCTCCTGTTTCACCTTTATCAAGAGGCTCTTTAGTTCCTCTTCACTTTCTGCCATTAGAGTGGTATCATCTGCTTATCTGAGGTTGTTGATATTTCTCCTGGCAATATTGATTTTAGCGTGTGATTCATCCAGCATGGCATTTCACCTGATGTACTCTGCATATAAGTATAATCAGCAGGTGGCAAAATAAAGCCTTGTGGCACTCATTTCCCAATTTTGGACAAGTCCATTGTTTCATGTCTGGTTCTAACTGTGGCTTCTGGGCCTGTGTGCAGGTTTCTCAGGGGCCAGGTAAGGTGGTTTGGTATTCCCATCTCTTTAAGAATTTCCCACAGTTTGTTGTGGTCCACACAGGGCTTTTGTGTAGTCAGGGAGGTAGATGCTTTCTGGAATTCCCTTGCTTTCTCCAATTCCCTTGCTTTGATCCAATGAATGAATGTATCTGTTCTTTTTCAAATTCTTTCCCCACATGGGTTACTAAAGAATACTGAGCAAAGTTCCCTGGCTATACAGTAGATCCTTGTTGGTTATGTATTTTAAATATTACTAGTATATGTTTGTCAATCCCAAATTCCTAATTTATCCTCCCCACCACCTTTTCCCTTTGGTAACCATAAACTTATTTTCTAAGCTGTGGTCTGACTCTGCTCTGTAAAAAAATGTTTATTTGTATCATATTTGTTAGAATTCACACATAAGCAATATCATTTGATATTTGTCTTTCTCTGGCTGACTTACTTCCCTTAGTATGATAATCTCCAGGTCCATTCATTTTGCTGCAAATGAAATTATTTAATTCTTTTTAATGGTTGGATAATATTCCTCTGTATATATGTACCACGTTTTCTCTATCCATTCACCTCCCCCACTCATTTTATTGTTATTTTTTAAAGATTCTTTTCCCATGTGGGTTATAAAATAGTATTGAGTAGACTTCTCTGTGCTACACAGCAGGTTATTATTAGATATGTATTGTATATATAGAAGTGTGTATATGTAAGTGTTTCCCACATGGCTCAGTGGTAAAGAATCACATGCCAATGCAGGTGATGTGGGAGATGCAGGTTAAACCCCTTTGTCAGGAAGATCCTCTGGAGCAGGTAATGGCAACCCACTCCAGTATTCTTGCCTGGAGAATTCCATGGGCAGAGGGTCCTGGACGTGACTGAGTATACATGTACACAGACACAAGTGTATGTCAGTCCCAGTCTCACATTTTATCCCCTCTTCCTTCTTATGCTTTGATAACTATTAATATAAATTTGTTTTCTAGATCTATGACTCAACTTCTGTTTTAAGCTCATTTGTAACCCTGCTTTTATTAGATTCCACAAGTAAATGATATCATATGATATTTGTTTTTCTGAGTCTGACTTATTTCACTCAGTATAATAATCTCTAGGTTCATTCATGTTACNAGTGAGACAGGGCTGAGTCTGCCTCAGAACAGAGCTCTGGGCATCACTGCAGGATCCCCAGGGGGGTCACTCAAGTGGCTGGCAAGCAGCAAATCCCTCTCCTTGACTCAAGGAAGGGGTGTGTGTGTGTTTGAAAGTGTACAGAGTAGCTGGAGAAATTACACTGCGTAACTGAGAGAGAGGGTCTGAAGCGGGGAAACGGGACAGATGCCAACAGACGAGACAGCGACTCTACACCCCGAGAGCGCACTGCTGGTGAGGGGTGGAGGGAGCAGGGCTGGGAGGCGCCCTCACCAGACGGCCACGCAGACCTCCTCCGGCTTCTCGCAGATGGCCGTGATGCTGCAGTTGCTCCAGCAGGACTTCTGGTTGTCACAGGTGGACGACCGCACGTCGCAGAACTTACACAGCTGCGCCAGCTTGACGGCACCGCTGTGGTCCGTGACCATCCCGTCGCTGTTAACTGCAAAAAGAAGAGAGACACACCACGCCATGAGCCAACGCACGTAGCCAGCTACCAACGGAGCCCCGATGCAACGCGATGCCCCATGAGCCCGGGGCCACTAACCAGGCACGTGGAGAAAGGCAGCTAACACCTCCGCGCTGGAGGAGAAGCCAGGAGGGATGGGGCTGGCTGGGCTGCGGGAGGCCTGGCAACTTCCTGCCTCTGTCAGTGACCATCGTAAGGCACTCCTTCCACCAAAACCTCCGTGCTCAGTCCAGAGACAGATGTCAGGTCGGCCTACCACGTGGTACTGGGTGCTGCTGAACGTACTCTTAAAGGAAGTTATAGTTTAGCTGGTGGGTGGAGATGAAAACAGACCAGGGCAGGGCAGTTCAAGAGAGGCGCGCACAGAGGGCACGGGAGCCCAACGAGAGGGCGGTGGGCAGACCAGGGTCACCCGGGGTGCAGCTGCCACATCTGCAAAGGGGGTCAGCCGGCCCAGAGCAGGCCCTGGGGAAGAGGGCAGACCTGGCCGCTGCTTTCCTGACCTACACTCCCAGAGCATCAGGGCCTTCTTGGCAAAAGCCTGGCTCTGACTTCTCCCTGTTGCCCTGAGCCAACTCAGCTGATAAAGGTGTGTCTCCCGGACAAACACACACACATACACACACACAACACACACGTGCGTGCTAGCGAGCTCCAGCTCCAGCTCTGCCGCCTGCCCCCTCCCTGCCCTCAGCCCTCCCAGCACCACCGGCTGCCCGCTCTCTTCACTCACTCCCCTCGAGGACACCAGGGCCTCTCCCGGGAGAAGTCAGGCTCCCGTCTGCCTCAGGCCCTGCCCTTCCTCTGGCCTTCGCCTGCCCTATTGCGCCTTCCTGGCCTCTGTTAAACGTCACCGCCTGGTCCTAAGGCAGCCCACAAGGGAATCGACATAGGGCTTCATCGATCTCCCGCACATTCTCCACCACCCAGTGGCTTCCAATCCACACCAAATGCAAGCTCCACGCAGCCCTCTCTGTCTGTTTCTACGCGGCCTCTCCAGGGCCAAGAAGAGGGGCTGTCACACGGATGCCATCCAAAACGTGTACTGGTCGATGGTGACCGGCTAACCCACGAAGGAGCAAGCACCGAGGCGCACATCTGGCCCTGCACCAGGCAGGGAGGGACAGGGCGCTCCCCGCTTGCCCCGGGCAGAGTGCGCTAGCAAGCACGAGACTCCTTCACGCTCACCAGCGACACGCTGAAGGAATGTCCCTGCAGCACAGGCCACACTGAGGGGCGCTGGCGAGGCAGGACACCCTCGCCCCTTCTTCCTCTGTGAGACCCTCTGCCACTGGCAGCGCTGGGAACCGAAGGTGTGCGCTGGGAGATGGAGCCCGGGCTATCCTCAACAAACGTGAACTCAAAGGCCCTTCTTGCTAGACGAGAAAAGACGGGGCACCCGGGCGAGAAAAGACCGGGCGCCCGGCGCGGGGGCACAGGACCAGACCTGCCCTCAGGAGCGGGGACGGTGCTTCTCAGGCCTGAGCAAGGCCTCCTGGTCCGCCCCTGCATTGAGGATGCTCGGCCTGAGGCCAGATGCAAGCTTCAGGGCCCTCCCCCGCTGCTCCCTGCCCATGAATTCTAGTCTGCCATCGATGTTGTGCCACGCAGCCTTCTGTCGCTTGGGCAAAACACCTGTTTCCTGGGTCTCTAAAAATAAAAACTTACATAAATTTAAGATTTGCTTTCTTGTGGTACAATAAATATAGAAGCATAAAAAAGAAAAAAAGCCCATTCATCCCTCTCAGGCCTCAAGTCCATTTCAGGAAATGTATTTTGAGGTAACAAACTATTTTGAAATTCTCAATGTCTCTCGGACCAAGAGCTCTAACTAAACTTAGCTAAAAATACAGGCTGCAATGTTCTCTGAATCTTGCGTTCCATTTGGGACTAAGACAACAGGGGAAAAAAAAAAAGTATGTGTGTGTGTGTGTGTGTGTATATATATATATACATATATATATATATATATTTCCCGCCCCCCGACACTGGTTAGATTTGGATCCATTTGTTAAACAACTAATTTAACCCTTCGGGCTTCCCTAAAAGACGTGGGCAAGGAAAAAAAAAAAAGCCAGGCCGTGTTCTGTTTGATTTTTTTTTTTAATAGAGTAGCTTCAGACAAACATCTATTTGCTGGTTAGAAAGCTTTGTTGCTTTTAAATATAACATCAAGCCTCCAGGACTTGGAATTCAGCCTTCCAACATTTTAGGATTTTAGCCTCTATTAGTGGTTATCAACTTTGAGGCCAATGCTGAAATGTAGCACCCCAAATCCATCCATCATTTAGGGTGCTACAAATGCATGGAACACTCCACCCTGCAGACATGCTGATTTAATTATTCTGGAGGGTGGCCTGGGCACCAGGACTTCTGGAAGCTGCCCAGACAATTCTCACATGCAACCAAGGCTGAGACGCTGAGCTGGAATTAATTGGAAATCACATAACTGGCATAAAGCAAAGCGGTACAAAAATGCCCTCCCCGTCCACCACACACGCATACACACACTCACTCACACACACACTCACACACACACACTCACACACACTGCATNGCACCAGGACTTCTGGAAGCTGCCCAGACAATTCTCACATGCAACCAAGGCTGAGACGCTGAGCTGGAATTAATTGGAAATCACATAACTGGCATAAAGCAAAGCGGTACAAAAATGCCCTCCCCGTCCACCACACACGCATACACACACTCACTCACACACACACTCACACACACACACTCACACACACTGCATGTGACAGAAAATGCCCTCCCCACCCACCACACACACACACACACACACACACACACACACACACACAGACACACACACTGCATGTGACAGTGGAGGGTAGCCTCTCGGCAGAGCCAGACAAAAGCACGCACCCACGCCACATGATCAGCACGCCGCCACCTGCTGATGCAGAGGAGTCCTTCCCTGGGCTGGCAAATCTTTTTCTAGCAAACAGCTAGGAAATGTGTCAAACATGACAGTCAGAAGTGATGGGAGAGCAAGACAGTCAGACGTGACTGGCGGTGAAAGCTGCAGCAGCAGCCACAGATGTGTGGACAAGCAGAAGTGCTTTAGACCTGATGCCTGCAAAACAGTCCACAGGGAAGAGATGGAAAACAGAAAGAAGAGGAGGAGAAAGAAGGGCCAGCAGGCTGCAGGGTTAGGGGGCCGGGCCTCGGGGCACTGCCTAGCCTGGCTGCCCAGGGGGGAGGCCAAACGCGAGAATTCACGCCAGTGAATTCTGGGAAGAGGCAAAAGGACAATTTGACCCCCCGCTTGGAGGCACAGGCCCATGGAGGGAGGCAGCTTGTGCGCGCCTCACCTGTTTGTCAAGGTGTTCAGTTCCCTGGTGGCTCAGATGGTAAAGCGTCTGCCTACAACACGGGAGACCCGGGTTCGATCCCTGGGTCGGGAGGATCCCCTGGAGAAGGAAATGGCACCCCACTCCAGTACTCCTGCTTAGAGAATCCCATGGATGGAGGAGCCTGGCGGGTTACAGTCCATGGGGTTGCAAAGAGTCAGACACGACTGAGCGACTTCACTTTCCCTTTCAGTTATCACAGAGCCTCCTAAGTTAAGGCAAGGAGGCCCCATTTTTCCCTTTGTTACAGTAAAAGCTACCACTGCGAAGGTGAGTGGACTTTCTAGCTTGGCAGTGTTTTTTTCTTTTTCAGTTTGAAAGCCTTGACACAGGGAAAAGGCTTTGCCATGCCCCCAGCCCCACCAGCCACTCCCTGCTAGCTGACCAGGAGGCTCCTGACCTGGAGCTTTCCGCCCGCAAGTAATTTCCAATCTCTGCTCAAAGCCAGCACTGTCCTCTGTGAACAGGAGCCCTGGTGGGGCAGAGAAGTAAGTGCAGGGACACAGCGCTCTTCACATCTTTGTTGGGGATCACCTAATCTTGATAAAAGATTTCTGCTCTCACCCTGGAGCAAGAGGGTAGAGAAAAATGCATACAAACTTTGGTTTATCGCTCCACTATTCGCTGAAGGGCCGTAGTCCCAGGTGAAGAAACCTAGGCCCACTCCAGACTCATCACAGGTCACTGAGAACCTGCTGGATAGTTCAAGGCTAATTAGAATGGGAGGCAAGAGCAGCAGAGGGAAGAAGCGGGGGCAGGGGGACATGGTCATTCACTCCACATACGACTGCCTCTGTGCATTCCAGTTCACAGGAAAAAAGAATGGCAACCCACTCCAGTTCTCTTGCCTGGAGAGCCCCAAGCAGAGGACCCTGGTGGGCTACAGCCCATGGGGTCGCAAAGAGCCGGACACACTGAACCAGCATGCAGCATTCTCCAGAATGAGAAGATCTCTCACCTAGAAAGCCACCCAGCAAAGGAAGTGAGCGAAGGCGGCCTCCCTTCAGCATATGACGGTCACATGGACCATCACATGTCACTTCTTTTCACACAGACCCATGAGTCACGGCAAGACCTCCAGTCTCGATCACATCGCCTTCCTCATTTTAGAGCACGTTTTCCCCAAACTTGCTGCCCAGAGACCTTGCTGCCAGGACTTGAGAATATGAACAAAGTAAACGCTTAGCTGTGTCTATTTCTAGAACAGTACTATTGTCTTTGAAGGTCAAAGATGAGCAGCCTAATAAGGGTTAGATTATTCCATTAAAATATTAAGGATTTTGCATACAAACTGTGACTGCATACCTTTTCGAATGGTGTCTACCATTAGCTGAAATATTAAGTAAAGTCTCAAAATTCCAGAAATAATCCCAAACATTTGGGCAGAAATGCATTTGGGTAGCTTTGAATTTCTGCATCTATCTACTGTCATTTTACAGCATGTTTTGAGGGCACTTAGAAATTCATTTATTCTACAAACACATGTGAATGTCTTGCTTTGTGCTATAAATTTCATAGCAAGGATTATTAAAACTGATATAACCGAGTGCAGCATCTCAAAGAATAATCCAAGGCAACTGGCGAACAGAACCACTATGACTCAGAGCAGTGCTCCTCCAACATTAATAAGCACACAAATCCCCTGGGAACATGCTAAACCCACCCGGGCGTGTGTACTATGTGTACTGGTTCATGCAACGGCGGGGATGGCCAGTCTGGAATTTCTAGCAGGCCAGCAAGCTGGAAACTCCGGCAGGAACCAGGGTTGCGGTTTTCAGGTAGAATTCCTTCTCCAGGAAACCTCAGTTCTTGCTGGTATGTAAGGCCTCCCAACTGATGGGAGGATGCCCGGTCACGTTACTGAGGGTAATCTACCTTTCGGAAGGTCAGCTGATTGTAGCTGTCAATCCTCTACCTTCACAGCAAGCCCCAGGCTCCTCTTTGATTAGAGAATAAGCACTGGAGCCCCACCAGGCCCAGCCAGCACCCACCAAGCACCCGCAGGCACCACCCCTCCGCGCGGGCAGGCGCTGGACCCGTGCCCAGCTGACGCTGAAGCTGCCCGGTCACTCTTCAGGCAGTCCTGTGGAGAACCCAGTTTGTGGCTGGCCATGAGTCCCCTGTCTCCACTCATTCTGGATCTAGCAAAATTGAATACCGATTCCTCACCATTTTTCCAGCCATGCTCTCCTATCTTCCCATCTGCTCTTCTCTTGAGCCTGGCCCCATAAACGATCATGGGCCCAGAGGCTCTGATCACCGTATGGTCCCGGAATGGAAAGACTTGTTCTCGGCGAGAAGGTTTTCAATTGCAGTTGGCATTTCAGAGTCAGACACGGAGGCTACCATCTGGCAGCCAGCCGCCATGGTCTGCGATGCAGGCAACAGACACGCAGGGCCCCTGAGACCAGTGGGACTAGTCTATGGGCCTGTCAACGCATTCTCTAGCCCAGAATGAAGCACCGAGCAACCGCACAGGACCCTTCATGTTCATAATGAGAGAGACATTCCCCAGTGAGTCAAAGCCTTTGGCCAATTGCTATAAATAAGTAAATAAATACACCAAAAAGACACCTCATAATTAAGCCAAAGATAGCTGAGAAAGATTTTCCTTCTCTGAACATCTGCTGCATACTCGGAACTTCTAACACAAGGTGATACCTTCTTTACTAGTTTTAAAATTGTATTTTAACCCTCATCCCTTACGTAATGATAAGTATATTGAAAGCAGGAGAGGAGGGGCTTTTCTCCAGTGGCAGTCCCCCAAGGTCTCAGCACCAGGAGCTGCTCTGGGAGGCCAGAGTCTGCACAGGAAAGACTCAGAGACACTGGCCTGAAGGCATCCATGTTTCTCATGCAAATACTTTTTTTGCAATGATAATGCTTCTTGAGGACCCTCCAAGCATGCCCTATCCATACTCTAAAATCTATTTGAAGAGGCAAGGAGATCCATCATTCCTAGGAGTCAAAAGGCTAGTAAGAAAAGACACCTATTTTTCCACATTGAAACTGCCGACTACATGGTCAACAACCAGGTTTCATCAGGTCTCTGAAATCCTCTCCACACAGAAAGACACTTAAACATTAGGTGGGTCCCTGCCCTCCTGTGGCTTACATACTAGATAAAGAGGCAAGCCTATTAGATGCAACCAACTTGCTTTCTGTGCAAGCAAGAGGTCAGAAAAGGACAAAAAGTTGATACAGGGATAGCCAGATTCATGGAGGAGCTTATTCTTAAAGGATGGGTGGTTTTCAGAGGCATGAGAGGACAGAAAGACACTTTCACTGGGAGCAGAGTGTAGACCATGACAGGCTGAGCAGAGCGGGGAATCCAGACAATCCAGGGGCAGGATCTCTGGAGACAGAGAATTATTCAACAACAGTTGTTGTTTTGACAGATGGAGAGAAGAACCACAGGGATGTCCGAGGTTTACACAGCTCATAGCATGGCTTGACCAAAACTAGATTTACAAAAGGCAAGGAGAGTGAGGAGGCATAAAAAACGTCCCAGCAGACGCACAACAGGCAACAACAGAATCTGATTTTGTCTACCTAATCTATTATGAGACTATAGAATAGGACTATTCTATTCTCATTAGAAGGACTTTTGCTGAAGCTGTAGCTTTAAATACTTTGGCCACCTGGCATGAAGAGCCAACTCATTGGAAAACACTCTGATGCTGGGAAAGATGGAAAACATAAGGAGAAGGGGGCGACAGAGGATGAGATGGCTAAACAGCATCACTGACTCAATGCACATGAGTCTGAGCAAACTCTGGGAGCCAGTGAAGGACAGGGAAGCCTGGCGCACTGCAGTCCATGNTTTTTTAATTTATTTATTTGGCTGTGCCAGGCATTAGTTGTTTCAAACATGATCTTCAGTCTTTGATGCAGCGTGCGGAGTCTTTAGTTGTACCATGTGGGATCTAGTTCCCTGACCAGGAATCGAACCCAGACCCCCTGCATTAGGAGTACAGAGTCTTAGCCACTGGGCCACCAGGGCAGTCCCACATTTGATATTTTCTTAATGATTAATCAGATGCATTAATTAGTCATAGTCCCAAGAATAATAATTTTTTTTGCATTTGTTGAGCATCTACAAGTTCCATGTGCTTTTTTATATGTTATCATTAGTTCTCCTTATAACCCTGAAAGTTTGAATTTCAACAAGGTCTACAGAACTCCAAAGCCCTTTCTTCCTCAACTCTTCATTTTCTAATACATTTTCTGCTGCCTGTGGTCTATAATTAATGTTTTTCAAACGAGACACAAGATCTGGACACAGATTGTATCTTTAGAAAAGCAGAAATTTTAGAGATTATATAGTACAAGTTTTCCATATAAGGGATGGTTTAAGGTGGAATCAAGACTGCTAGGAGAAATATCAATAACCTAAGATATGCAGATGACACCCCCTTAAGGCAGAAAATGAAGAAAAACTAAAGTCCCTCTTGATGAAAGTGAAAGAGGAGAGTGAAAAAGTTNTGGGGATCACCTAATCTTGATAAAAGATTTCTGCTCTCACCCTGGAGCAAGAGGGTAGAGAAAAATGCATACAAACTTTGGTTTATCGCTCCACTATTCGCTGAAGGGCCGTAGTCCCAGGTGAAGAAACCTAGGCCCACTCCAGACTCATCACAGGTCACTGAGAACCTGCTGGATAGTTCAAGGCTAATTAGAATGGGAGGCAAGAGCAGCAGAGGGAAGAAGCGGGGGCAGGGGGACATGGTCATTCACTCCACATACGACTGCCTCTGTGCATTCCAGTTCACAGGAAAAAAGAATGGCAACCCACTCCAGTTCTCTTGCCTGGAGAGCCCCAAGCAGAGGACCCTGGTGGGCTACAGCCCATGGGGTCGCAAAGAGCCGGACACACTGAACCAGCATGCAGCATTCTCCAGAATGAGAAGATCTCTCACCTAGAAAGCCACCCAGCAAAGGAAGTGAGCGAAGGCGGCCTCCCTTCAGCATATGACGGTCACATGGACCATCACATGTCACTTCTTTTCACACAGACCCATGAGTCACGGCAAGACCTCCAGTCTCGATCACATCGCCTTCCTCATTTTAGAGCACGTTTTCCCCAAACTTGCTGCCCAGAGACCTTGCTGCCAGGACTTGAGAATATGAACAAAGTAAACGCTTAGCTGTGTCTATTTCTAGAACAGTACTATTGTCTTTGAAGGTCAAAGATGAGCAGCCTAATAAGGGTTAGATTATTCCATTAAAATATTAAGGATTTTGCATACAAACTGTGACTGCATACCTTTTCGAATGGTGTCTACCATTAGCTGAAATATTAAGTAAAGTCTCAAAATTCCAGAAATAATCCCAAACATTTGGGCAGAAATGCATTTGGGTAGCTTTGAATTTCTGCATCTATCTACTGTCATTTTACAGCATGTTTTGAGGGCACTTAGAAATTCATTTATTCTACAAACACATGTGAATGTCTTGCTTTGTGCTATAAATTTCATAGCAAGGATTATTAAAACTGATATAACCGAGTGCAGCATCTCAAAGAATAATCCAAGGCAACTGGCGAACAGAACCACTATGACTCAGAGCAGTGCTCCTCCAACATTAATAAGCACACAAATCCCCTGGGAACATGCTAAACCCACCCGGGCGTGTGTACTATGTGTACTGGTTCATGCAACGGCGGGGATGGCCAGTCTGGAATTTCTAGCAGGCCAGCAAGCTGGAAACTCCGGCAGGAACCAGGGTTGCGGTTTTCAGGTAGAATTCCTTCTCCAGGAAACCTCAGTTCTTGCTGGTATGTAAGGCCTCCCAACTGATGGGAGGATGCCCGGTCACGTTACTGAGGGTAATCTACCTTTCGGAAGGTCAGCTGATTGTAGCTGTCAATCCTCTACCTTCACAGCAAGCCCCAGGCTCCTCTTTGATTAGAGAATAAGCACTGGAGCCCCACCAGGCCCAGCCAGCACCCACCAAGCACCCGCAGGCACCACCCCTCCGCGCGGGCAGGCGCTGGACCCGTGCCCAGCTGACGCTGAAGCTGCCCGGTCACTCTTCAGGCAGTCCTGTGGAGAACCCAGTTTGTGGCTGGCCATGAGTCCCCTGTCTCCACTCATTCTGGATCTAGCAAAATTGAATACCGATTCCTCACCATTTTTCCAGCCATGCTCTCCTATCTTCCCATCTGCTCTTCTCTTGAGCCTGGCCCCATAAACGATCATGGGCCCAGAGGCTCTGATCACCGTATGGTCCCGGAATGGAAAGACTTGTTCTCGGCGAGAAGGTTTTCAATTGCAGTTGGCATTTCAGAGTCAGACACGGAGGCTACCATCTGGCAGCCAGCCGCCATGGTCTGCGATGCAGGCAACAGACACGCAGGGCCCCTGAGACCAGTGGGACTAGTCTATGGGCCTGTCAACGCATTCTCTAGCCCAGAATGAAGCACCGAGCAACCGCACAGGACCCTTCATGTTCATAATGAGAGAGACATTCCCCAGTGAGTCAAAGCCTTTGGCCAATTGCTATAAATAAGTAAATAAATACACCAAAAAGACACCTCATAATTAAGCCAAAGATAGCTGAGAAAGATTTTCCTTCTCTGAACATCTGCTGCATACTCGGAACTTCTAACACAAGGTGATACCTTCTTTACTAGTTTTAAAATTGTATTTTAACCCTCATCCCTTACGTAATGATAAGTATATTGAAAGCAGGAGAGGAGGGGCTTTTCTCCAGTGGCAGTCCCCCAAGGTCTCAGCACCAGGAGCTGCTCTGGGAGGCCAGAGTCTGCACAGGAAAGACTCAGAGACACTGGCCTGAAGGCATCCATGTTTCTCATGCAAATACTTTTTTTGCAATGATAATGCTTCTTGAGGACCCTCCAAGCATGCCCTATCCATACTCTAAAATCTATTTGAAGAGGCAAGGAGATCCATCATTCCTAGGAGTCAAAAGGCTAGTAAGAAAAGACACCTATTTTTCCACATTGAAACTGCCGACTACATGGTCAACAACCAGGTTTCATCAGGTCTCTGAAATCCTCTCCACACAGAAAGACACTTAAACATTAGGTGGGTCCCTGCCCTCCTGTGGCTTACATACTAGATAAAGAGGCAAGCCTATTAGATGCAACCAACTTGCTTTCTGTGCAAGCAAGAGGTCAGAAAAGGACAAAAAGTTGATACAGGGATAGCCAGATTCATGGAGGAGCTTATTCTTAAAGGATGGGTGGTTTTCAGAGGCATGAGAGGACAGAAAGACACTTTCACTGGGAGCAGAGTGTAGACCATGACAGGCTGAGCAGAGCGGGGAATCCAGACAATCCAGGGGCAGGATCTCTGGAGACAGAGAATTATTCAACAACAGTTGTTGTTTTGACAGATGGAGAGAAGAACCACAGGGATGTCCGAGGTTTACACAGCTCATAGCATGGCTTGACCAAAACTAGATTTACAAAAGGCAAGGAGAGTGAGGAGGCATAAAAAACGTCCCAGCAGACGCACAACAGGCAACAACAGAATCTGATTTTGTCTACCTAATCTATTATGAGACTATAGAATAGGACTATTCTATTCTCATTAGAAGGACTTTTGCTGAAGCTGTAGCTTTAAATACTTTGGCCACCTGGCATGAAGAGCCAACTCATTGGAAAACACTCTGATGCTGGGAAAGATGGAAAACATAAGGAGAAGGGGGCGACAGAGGATGAGATGGCTAAACAGCATCACTGACTCAATGCACATGAGTCTGAGCAAACTCTGGGAGCCAGTGAAGGACAGGGAAGCCTGGCGCACTGCAGTCCATGGGATCGCAAAGAGTCGGACATGTCTGAGTGACTGAACAACGACAACCTCTAAAAGTGAACTGAAGAAACTCAAGCCTGGTTTAAAACTTAAAAATCAAGAGTTGGTGAATAAACCCCTGAATCAGGACAGCTGCAGGCCCTCTGCCCTCTTAATAAAACTCCAGTCTAATGTCACTTTTATGGAGCCAACTCTGAAGCCCTGGAAGGGTGTAAGGGTGTGTGTGTGTGTGTGTGTGTGTGTGTAGAGCTGAATAGAGTGACAAACGTAAAACAGCTGAATAAGAATTTCACCTGCTTCTTCCCTGTTTTATACTCCCTAGCCCCACGAACTCCAAATAACTCCCAAGCAGGCAGGCTCTGTTTTCTGCTTATCCCTGAACTTCTTGGATCACTGAGGAATGGAGTACAGTTTGAGTTCTCAAACAAGCTGCTGAATTCGCTTTTTTTTTTTTTTTTCTGATATATGTCCCAGAATCAGGTCACATATCAGGTGACAAAACACAAACATTTAAAATGACTCTTGCAGATGGAAATATCTGTCTTGTTGCCAGAGGCAGTATTTCAAAATACAGGCACTTTTGCCTGTTCAGAGAGCTGCAACACTTTTAGGTCTCCCAACTTTAACAGAGATGCATGGATAAAACACTCTTTTGAGAAGGCTGGGCAGAGGTGAGCAGTCTGCAACAAAAACCACCGTCCAAGCTTGCCAATTTTAGTTCATCACTGAGAAAGCTGATTTTTAACAGCGCGTTTATCTGCAGCGCATAAATCCTAACTGTAGAATTTTTAAAATGAGCCAAAACCCAAGAGCATGCCAGCACTGGGGATGAGGAAAAGAGGAAACAAACTGACAAAAATGAATCCACATCAACGCACACAGGGTCGTTCACCGAGGGAAGAGCAGACTGTGGCGCCATTTCACAGACCATCAAAACCGTAACCATCCTGGTAGGACGGGCGTTAAAGTCGGCCCGTTACAGAAAGTAATAGTAACGGACAAAACAATTCTCCTTCAGGTGATGTGACTTGACGGTGGGCTGTAGCCACAAGGAAAATAACACATAGATTACTGAAAATAATAGATGATTAACTCTCTTAGTGACAGTCAAAACAGCATAGTAAATAGCCTGATGGAGGCAAGATAATGAGCACAGGATTTATGGAGTGTTATCACATTCCAATTCCGCTAAATTCACTTATTACTTAGCAGAAAAATTAGCCAACGTAAACAAGCATGCATTATTTATCTGCCCTGGAAGAGCCTTCATATTCACCTTTTATGGAAAGGCTGGACAGAATAGAGCATGGTTCTTTCTGCAAGATGTTTATGATCTGACAGGAAATTAAAAACATGCACAAAATGATTTTTGCCAAAAGAACTTTGAAATGTTCCACCCAAAGATATGCTTTTCCATTAAGTTATTTATTTATGAATTAAACAATACTTTAATTAATTCAAAATGGTGAGGCAACTGAAAGCAAAATGCCAGAACTAATACAAAATCTTGGTAGGAAAGGATTTTTTAAGAGGTAGCAACTATCTGACAATCAGAAAAATAGGTATTTAGGTTAAGCTGTTTGCTTTAACTAAGCAAGGAATTTGGTCTGAGTGTCAATTTCCTATGAGATCGACTTTTCATTTCTAAATTTCTGTGGCGGTTTTTCCCCACCGCTCTTTCAAAATGTGCATCAGTGTCCTGGTGTGTGCCCAGTGCTGGAAAGGTTTTTCAATTACAGTTTTATGAAGTATGTGAAAATATCAGTCAAAGCAGGTAATTCCCATATTTGTGATCTGGAAAAGGGCCGGAGATGCTGCTACACTCAGGAGAGATGCTCCTTTAGATGGTGAGTCCGGTCCGAGAGGCTGGGTTTCTGGCAACGAGGGCACCTGGGGCTGGCCCAGGCTAGGAGATGCCACAGCCGAGATCAGGATGTTGGGCGGGAGGTTGGGATGGCCCCCAGACATGGCTTGAGTTCTGTTTCAAATGTGAAATATGTCTGAAAATGAGGAGATGTTACACGAAAAGCTGGATTTCTAACTGAATTTAAGAAAATAAAAAGATGGGGCAACAGTGGGCCGCCTCCCCTCATGATAACCGCTATCTGGTGGGGAGGGTCGGCACCCTCCAGGTGGTGCAGAGCATCTGTACCTGCGCCTCCTCCCAGCTGCTGCCCCACATCTCCAGCCTCCCTGCCCCACCCTGCAGCCATCTAAATGTTTTCCATTAGTGTGTGTTTATCATGTCCATTCAATTCTCTCTTCCATTACTACAGGTTTCACAGGAATGTAAAAATTTGTGATAAACTCTCCACTATGGCTATTTTCCAATATACATTTGCTTCTCTACTCTGGATACTCACATTTCAGTTCAAGGAGAAGGAACATGTTCTGTTTCAGAAATCAGACCTATGCGAACTAATACTATTATTTCTATTATCACCATTTACTAGAGGCAAGCCAAATGCATAGTCCAGTGCTAAGCGCTGTGATGATTAGTTCATTTACTCATCACAAATGCCATGGAATTTTCTCATCATCATTTTATAGATGGGGAAATTAAGGGTCGAAGAGGTGAATAACTTACATAAGGTCAATGAGAGACAGTCAAAGAGAGACAAAGCCACAGGTCATATGTAAGCCCTCATCTTTCTTGCTATGAACAATAAAACAGAGATTCCTGATACAGAGGTCTAAGAGCAGAGGTGTACGCTCATTCCAGCCAAAGGCAAAGACCCTGAATGCAGCCAGATGGAGTTGAAAGGAACAAGTAGAGGGTGGGGGAACAGTAAGCTTCTTAGAAGACAGCTTTGGTTCCCTGCAATTACTTCACTTATAATAAGGGCAGGCTGGTAAAGTCCAAGACTTTTCAAGACAAAAACGTGAGTGTGAGTTCAGGTTTGGGGGTCAGCCACTTAACTTCTTAGAACCTCCATTGCTTGATCTATGAAATGGTACTTTTTAGGGTCAAGATGGAGAGAAAACAGGCTTGGCACACATGTAAGAGCCCCACAAGCCCTCTCTGGTGAGACAAGAACAGGGCAGGCAGTACCCTCTCTCCGTTACGAAAATCACAGGAAAGGCATGCCAGCGACAAAGATAACCAAGAGTCTGGCAAATCTATTCCAAGTTATCAACTGGATGCAGCAGTCTGATGACTTCCAAGAAATCTCTCAGGACATCTGAGTGAATAGACAAAACAAAATATAACAACTTTTGTTACTGTGATGCTCCCAAAGCTTTCAGAGTTAGAATGGAAACAATCATTGTTACCAAAAGGTTTCCAAAAGTGCTTAGGGTCTTTTAACAATCCTAGAAACAAATAATGTGCTTTTAAAATACTGTCTATAACCAGCTTAGATCTGGCAAATAGGTAGTAAGCTGAAGGTCAAGTTTTCCAATCCTCTGCTGACCTTTGCAAAACATTCAACAAGCCAGAGCTGGTCTGCTTTGGCTTTGAGACACTTAGTGTGTTATCTGGCAACTTGCTGATAAAATTAGTGAATTTCAACATTCAGAGATGGGGAGGCAAGGAGGCACTTTAAGATTCTGGAATTCTAATATGCTGAAATACGGTGACGGCTGGCTCTCAAGCAAACAGAACCGGGACACTTAGGTTCACAGCAAACAGAAAACTGGAGAACACAGGCAACAACTTGACTAGATGTTTAAGTGTCTAGCTAAGAGGGGCTCTGTGCCGTTCAGATACATGGAAAGCACTGTTCCTTAACCTCCTTCCCTTGAGGCCAGTTCATCACGTGAAAATTCAGGAGGGGCTACTGCTCCCCGAATCACACTGGACAGCCAGCCAGGCAGGGAGCTGAGAAGGCTCTAGCAGACCACGACAGGGCTCCAGGCTCCCAACCAGTTTCCACAGCTCATCCTCGGACCAGTCAAATGCTGTGCTGCGCACAATGATGTCTCAAGTCCTTTTCATTCTGGAAAACGGTCACAGTTCCACCCCCAAAGTCATGAAAGCCGAATAATTCAAACACGCCCCAGCATTGACCTGGCAGCCCTCCTTAAACGGCCTGAGACGCCATGATTCCATTCACGAGAGAAACGGCGTCAGGACTGTCGCGTTGCTGTGTGTTCTCTGCAGATGGAGAAATCCACTGTGGGCCACTTCTCAGCACGCTGCTGCAGGACCACATCCCCCGTTCACGCGCACAGACACACACCTGATCAGGCACCTGACCCGGGCTTCCAAGAACAGAACCAGAGTGCCACCCGTGCATCACGAGACTGGAAAGAAGGAACATGCTGTCAGGGCACAGAGGATCACTTTCCACTCAGTCCGTAGAGAGGCCTTTCCACTAACTACGGGGGATGAGGAGGAAATTCCAATTTAGAACAGAGACTTTTACAACAGTTTATTCCGGATCTATTTCCCCAGCTCAGGTCGAAGGATAACTAATAACAACAGGAATGGTTACACAAAAAGACCCTTTTGCTTGCTCACTGCCTTGATTACGTGTGACATGTAGTTATGAGAGACTGATGTGACGGTTCTCACTTTATAGATGAGGGAAGTGTTGAAGTACCTAGCTGAGGCTGGTAGGCAGGGGCTGGCAACTTCATGAGGGCAGGGAGGTCACCTGTCTTATTCCAGGACACACAGCCTCAGCCCAGGTGGACCATGTATCAGGGGCTCCAGAAGTCTTGGCTGAGTTAAAGGCCAAAATTCAAAATCAAGCTCCTACTACTGTGCCATCTGTTTAAGGTTGATTCTCTCCAAAATGCAAATTAAGGAAAAGAAAATACAGTCAATTTTAAGGAAATGAAAGTAAAGAGCACTCTGAGTCTCAGTGTTATGTGATCAGGGACCCAATTCTGGAAGAACGTGGCCGCGGGCGAGGGAAGGTGGGGCGGGACACCTTTACTGGATTAAGGGCACCCAAACAGACCTTGGCTTGCCGGCATCGGAGGAGGAAAACGCACGCTCAGGCCCACTTTGGCTTCTAAGAGAACGCCACCCATTTTGAAACCCCCCTCTTCACGTCCTTCAAGCAGAGGAAGTGAAACAGAAAAGAAACAAGTTTCAAGCATTGTTAAGTTCAAGTAGGGAATTTGAAACAAAATGAGAATCTGCCCTTAAATTGGGCAACTTGGCTTGTTTTCTCAAGGCGCAGCTGGATGAGAACGTGAGGCGGGTCTCTGCCCTTCCCGGGCTGCCGGGACCTTACTGTTACTTGCAGTCAACAGTGTGAAAGGCTCTGGGCAGGTAAGTAGCTGTGAGCTGCACCATGCTATCTTCCAATAAGTGAGAAGTTAAAAGCCCCACCCCCACCCCCGCAAGTCCTGAGAGCCCCACAGTCGGTGAGAAGAGAAAGCAGCATTTACATGATGATCCTTGTCAACAGGTTGCAGGAGGGTCAAGATAGATCCCAATAGTCAGTTTACTTTTTACAATTATTTTATTTCAGTATAGTTGATTTACAACATTGTGATAATTTCTGCTGCAAAGCAAAGTGATTCAGTTATCCAGAGATATAAACTTGTTCATATTCTTTTCCATAGCTCCCTGTGCTACACAGCAGGGTCTTGTTGATTTTCCATGGTACATATCATAGTTTGCCTCTGCCTCGTCTAGACTCCCGTCCCCACCTCCCCCTTGGCAACTGAAGTCTGATCTCACAGTCTGAGTCTCAGAGGTATGCTCACTTGCATCATGTTTCAGATTTCACAGGTAAGTGACAGCATACGGCATCTGTCTTCCTGACTTCCCTTAGTATGATCATCGCTGGCTGCATCCATCCGGCTACAATGGCACCATTTCATTGTTTTATGGCTGAATAGTATTTCAATGTGTGTGTGTGCCACATCTTTATCCATCCAACAGTCATTTTAACCAGGAAAAATGAGAACCACAAGGCCCTGGAAATGCAACTGATCACTAGGTACTGGGATCCAGTGGGCTGCTTCCAACGATGGGCGATGGTGAAGTAACATTCACCACAAGGGCTAAGGGTGGAGCATGCAACTTCAACTGCAAAATGTTGTCAATTACCTTTGACTAGGAAGTCAAGCTACAGTTCTTGACTACAGTCAAGTTTACAGTTCTTCAGAAGAGCTTTTTTGCAAGCTCTTGTATGCAACTGACTTTGGTGTCTTTGATTTGCACTCAGTCTCATTCATTAAACCAACCCTGTGCTGGAGCAAAGGCCAAGGTGTGTAAAAAGTGGCATGGTTCCCAGGAGACTGAGAGAGCACATTCTACTCCATTTCACGGTCTCTCACCACTTTGGTGGTGGCGGTTTTAGTCGTTAAGTCGTGTCCGATTCTTGCAACCCCATGGACTGGAGCCTGCCAGGCTCCTCTGTCTATGGGATTCTCCAGACAAGAATACTGGAGTGGGTTGCATTTCCTTCTCCAGGGGATCTTCCTGACCCAGGAATTGAACCCAGGTTTCCTGCCTTGCAGGAAGATTCTTTATTGACTGAGCTACAAGGGAAGCCCCCTCACCACCTTGGTCTGATCTTCTTATCCACACCAGTGCTGGTGCAGTCTGGCTCCGTTTCTATGGAGCACAATGTAACATGTGTCTATAAATGTAAAAAGAGAAGTAAATATGAAAGCCAGCAGGCAGTTGGGCAGGGGGAAAGGTGACAAGCGGCCTCTGGTTTTAGAGCATCTGAACTGGCTGTTGCCTCCAACCAAAATGTTCTTGTTCCAGACACCTGCCTTCTGCTCACAAGGACATGCCCATCATCGCTCTCCTCCTACATCCTGAGCTCACCATCCCTGACAGAGCGCCAGGGTCCCGTCTGCTCACTGGCATATGTGGACTTCGTGCTTCAGACTGCGAACACTGCCTGGCACGCCGTAGGCCCCTTCCAGTTTTCCCTTTCCCTGAGTTCTCAAAGGCAAGTTTCATATGCCTTCCTTAGGTTCCAAGAGAAACCTTCTACGCTCCTGATAAATTCTCCTTACTTGTAAAAAATTAATACATATTTTCTGGAGCAGGAATAAAACTATACTCACAGAGAAAACAGGACAATGGAGACAAAACGATGTATTGGACCCAGACATGGAGGTATGAACAGTCAGGGCAGAGTTGAGAGAAAACGCAAAGCTCGAGATCTGGTTGGTCAACGCTAGCCATAATATAAAGAAGTCAGTTCAGAAGTCAAAGGATAAACAGCAAGGTCTACTGTATGGCACAGGGAACTGACTATATTCAATATCCTGTGATAAACCAGAATGGAAAAGAATGTATATACAAGTATAACTGAGTCTTTTTGCTTTACAGCAGAAATAACACATTATAAATCAACCATATTTCAATAAAATTTTAAAAAAGAAGTCAAAGAGAGCTGACATTTCAATTTAAATTAACTAAAGTGAAACAGAATCAAATCTCCAGTTTCGAGCAGCGATAGCCATTTTCAAAAGGCTTAGTAATTGCATTCAGCCAGGATAGATTTAGAGCATTTTTCATTATAGAAGAAAAGTCTACTGGACAACACTGATACAAATAAATCTCAAAAGTCCTGGGTTTCTCACCTTCCAAGGAGCTCTGAAACCAAAGGCTCCAAGGGACATGGAAGGGGAAGCAGGACAGAACAGAAAAGATGTTCCCCAGAAGAGATGTGCTGACTGGCTAAGATGTCCTTGGAAATTTCTTGACGTCATAAGAAATGTGATTTGTATTAAGTTTGTATTAAATGACTGCCCGTGTGCAGTATTACAGCTGAGGGAAGACAGTTGGGGACAGGGGCTAGAGTTCCAGAGTAAACCCACAAGCTGTGAGTGGCAGCCGCAGAAGGTTCCAGAAGTGAGAAAACAGGGGCTGAACCAGATTTGCAGCAGGCTGCTGCCTGGGAGGACTCACGTCAGCTGGCGCCACTCTCAAGATACAAATCCCTCTGTCTAAGACAACACTGCACACAAAGTAAGGCCCATCTGACTGCTAAGGTATCAAACAGTTCCTTTTAAACCCCATCTCAATGGCTGAGACCAAATGCAGAGTGAGGCGCACAGATCACATTTCCACTCAAAGCCCATATAAGCCTACAGCAAGGAAATGAACATTTCAGGAAAAATACTAGCCTTTTTTTTTTTTTTCAGAGTCTTTACGAGGGTGTAAGTCACAGCACGCCAAAGAAGGGTGAGCTCCCAGAAGAAAATAGCAGAGAGGTGACCAAGGCGAGCAGTATTTATTCACAAGGGAAAATTCCAGTGCCCTCAGGAAAGTCTCTTCCCCTGGAGTCTTTTGAAGGAAGAGGAACCCAATGTAAAGCATTCCTTCAGGAAAAGTTTTCTCCCTGAGATTTCCACCTGTCTCTTTAACTTCTCTTTACCCGGTTTCCCAGGAGGAATGTTTTACAGTTTCTACCTTTCCCTGGGCAGAGACATCATGCATATTCTTCTCCTACAAGACAATACTGTTTGTCCAGTCCTTTAAAGATTAAAACAAACAAACAAAAACACACACACACAGATAATAAGAGGGCTGGCTCTTACAGCAAAGTACTATGATTCAAGTGTTACTGCTGATGAGAATTTCCATAAACATTAGGATATCATGGATCCAGGAAAGAGACAGCCTCTAACTAATTCCAAAAAACAGGAATGGAGAGGTGCAAATAATTCAGTTGGTCCCGCTAAGAAATGACCTGATTGTCTTCGCTGGATGACTTGAGGAGAAGGGGAATTCGAAGGCAGTAACAGTCCTGTCCATTATAGTAGCCATGTAGGTAGCTCTATGTACATGTGGATACATCCATTTAACTGAAATAAAATAATATCTATAATTCAGTTCCTTAGTTGCAGCTGCTACACCTCAAGTCATCCGCATGTGGCTAATGGTTATCACAGAAGACAGCTAGCACAGATAGAAGGTGAGGTCACAGCTGCAGAAAGCTCCACAGAGCAGGGCGGCTTCCTAAGATGCCTACATGATCTGTCTCCATGACGTCATGAAGATTATGAGATAGAAAGCTCCTTGGATACCACGTTTCTGGGCTATTGGCGTCCTTCTCCACCTAGTGAACTCCTTGCAGAGGTTTATATATGTTGTCCAATCAACCCAACCTCCCTGGGCACAGGCATTCAAATGGCATTAGGCAGAAGAAAAGGATTCCGCTGAGGCACTCCTCAATTGAAACGCTACATTCTTTAGATCTCTAAAAGTATGAAGCATACATTTGAGGTACCTGTGGTGCAGACATGCCAGGAAAATATGAGTGAGGCCTGGTAAAAGAAAGTGCTCCCTTGGAATGAATGAATCTATGCCCTTGTTTTTTTTCACACTGAATTTCAGAGGAGTTGGCAGGCTGTGAGTGATGTGAGGTCTACGTGGAAACTAAGGTAAGTGTTAGTCACTCAGTTGTGTCTAACTCTTTGTGACGCCGTGGACTGTAGTCCGCCAGGCTCGTCTGTCCATGGGATTTCCATGGTTGCCATTCCCTTCTCCAGGGGACCTTCCCGACCCAGGGAATGAAACCAAGTCTCCCTCACTGCAGGCGAATTCTTTTACAGCCTGAGCCACCGAGGGTAAGTGGGGATACTAAAGGCTCTGGGCCTCTTAAGAGCTTCCCTATATATCTTTGGAGGTGTCATGAAGAAAATACTGTTTTTAAAAATTATGAAGTGTTCAGGGGAGGGAAGGATTGGGAGTCTGTGATGAGCAGAGGCAAACTCGTATATAGAGAATGGATAAACAACAAGCCCTACGGAACGTGCGTGCTGAGTCGCTTCAGTCCTGTCCCCCTCTTCCTGACCCCATGGACTGTAACCCGCCAGGCTCCTCTGTCCATGGGATTCTCCAGGCAAGAATACTGGAGGGNGGATAAACAACAAGCCCTACGGAACGTGCGTGCTGAGTCGCTTCAGTCCTGTCCCCCTCTTCCTGACCCCATGGACTGTAGCCCGCCAGGCTCCTCTGTCCATGGGATTCTCCAGGCAAGAATACTGGAGGGGGTTGCCATGCCCTCTTCCAGGGGATCTTCCCCAGCCAGGGATCGAACCCGCATCTCTACGTTTCCTGCTTTGGCAGGCGGGTTCTTTACCACTAGTGCCACCTAGCCCAGGGCCACTACCCTGTGATTAACCCATAATGAGAAAGAAGTAGCAGTAGCAGTATATATACATACATATATATGTATGTATAACTGAGTCATTCTGCTGTGCAGCAGAAATTAACATACAATTGTAAAGCAACTATACTTCAGTTAAATTAAACAATATGTATGTAAAGCCATAAGACATATATCTCACCATGGGATCAGAAGCAAGGGTCCAGGAGCTAACGTGACGTGCAGGGAGGCTGCGATGGGCTTCCCGGCCTTCTGCTCACCGCACACGCGAGACAGGAAAGGAGGACAGGAGCCCGCTACCCGAACGTCACCCCCTCCTGGTCTTGCAGTGGTTTGAGGACGACATGCCCCTGCTCATCATCTGCCAGTCACCAGTTAGGCCAAAGGGTTTCCCCAGTGGCTCAGCAGTAAAGGCATCCAACTGCCTAGATGGGTTTGATTCCCAGGTAGGGAAGATCCCCTGCAAAAGGGCATGGTAACCCACGTGCCTGGCAAATCTCATGGACAGAGGAGCTTTGCAGGCTACAGCCCATGAGATCTCAAAAGAGTCCAACCTGAGTGATTAAACAACAACAATTAAGCCTAAAGGACCTGGTCTGGCACCAAAGGCCCTCATAATCTGATTAACTTCCTGCTCAAAAACCCCTTATCAGAAACCCTTTGCTATGTTCCTTTCTTCTGCCTCCCTCACCCCAGGCCTTTGTAGCTTCCCCCAGGATCTCCTGGCTGTGCCAAGGGGTCACCACCTAGGAGGCCTGCCCTGGCCCCACAGGAAGTTCAGTGTCCCTGCCGGCAGCTCGGAGGGTGACCGAGAACGGGAGACCAGGAGGACGGCTTCTCCAGGGAGGCCTGGTGTCCACAGCAGGCTGAGGCCCACTTGGCTACGGTCAGGGAGCTGGAAAACGACCTCGGGGTGGTCGGCGGGCACACATCAGAGGCAGGCGTCCTCCCAGCTTGCCGCTTCCCTGCAGCAGGTTCACGAGTCTGACCCTGGCCGACCAGGGCACGGTGGCGCCCGGCCGACCGTTTCCTCCTTTGGAAAGGCCATCGATCTCCAACCCAGTCCGCAGCGTTCTGCCTCCTTTGGCCTTGACTTTCCACCACCTCTATGGTGACGTGGCCCGATATTTACCCCACTCTGGAGATAAGTTTCCAGAAGTAAAGGGATTCAGATTCTCCTTCAGCTCTATAACAAAACCTTGCTCTTATTGGTTACACTGGATTTAAAGTCAGAAGATGTGAGATTTTGAACCTAAAAAACGGTACTTCTTTGCTGGGAGACCAAGTAAATCCCTTGGTCAAATTCTCCATGGGTAGCCTAGCTGGGTTAGGCTAAATGCGTGTTTCTCACTCTGGGTTCTCCATGAGAATCATCTGGGGATCTTTCAAAACAATACCGATGCCAGAGCCTAAACCCAGGGCAAAGAAGTCAGACTTTTAGGGGTCTGGCTGAGGCATCTAAAACTCCTTAGATAATTCTAATGTGCAGCCAGAATTTAAATTCTGTTCAGGGAGGATTTATGCTATACAGAATGAAGAACTCAGCAGGGACGAACTTAAGGTGTAAGGACAGGGGTTTGGTGCCCCTGGACACAGGTGGCCAGGCCTACCAGCCATCGGCCTGCTGTTAGGAAAACCACAGAGTGCATTTAAAATGAACCTTATTATAAATGTTTACACAGGTAGGGTCAAGTTCTACCTAAGCAATCTTCATATGTGACTCAAGAAATCGTTTTAGGATGCAGGAGGGGTCATGAACATACTGGCCTCCAGGCACTTGTTTGCTATTGTACGAATTCCTTCCAGGAAGATCATTTTTAGATTAATTTTTAAGTGCAGATTTCACAAGTTCCTATCATTTAAAGGGTGGAAATCCTCTGCCAATCATGGAGGGGAAAATAGGCCTAAAGGAAGGTCTGTTTGAAAAGTCTGAGGAGCAGGCTTCCTGAGAAAGCTGAATTTCTCAAGTGTTTTGACCCTCATAAGGGAAAATGAATAGTGAGTTCAAGGAGACGAACGTGAGAAAGCCTATCTCCCCTTAGAGAAACTAGCAAAGAAGTTAACAAGATACACAGTTCCTTAGATCAGAGGTAACGGTTGTAGATAAACTCTTCCTTCAGAAAAATCCACATAGTTAAGTAGACAAAATACAGAAAAAAAATAAAGGTAAGTTTTAAGTCAGTATGCTCCAGCAATGTAATTTCTGTTTCTAGTCTTCATGAAATTTTTCTTTTTTCTATTTAAGCAAACATATATTGAGTACATATTTATATTTAAACAAACATATATTGAGCACCATCTATATGACAGATCCAAAAAGGGACCATTTCTAAAATGTTCAAAATGTATTTTCCTTATTACATTTGCCTTAACAGGAGTCAGTATGTAAAATGATACATTTTAAAGGATTATATAAAAAGGCATTATTCCAGAGGATTTACTACAAGTCCCTTTACAAAAGAAAGTGTATAAAGGTAACACTGAAATGTATTATAGTTGGGAGAGTCTCTCCAATTAGGATACAAATTCTTGAACCCAGTCAATATGTAAAGAAGCTCATCTCTTCTAGGAAACATCCCCTGAGGAGGAAGGATCAGACTCATCTGGGATCCTGGTATGGGAAATCATCCTGATGGACCTGCTCGGAGAGAAAGTGGTCTGTGGGACAGATGGGGCTGCTTTTATGCATTTCCTTAATTGAAATATAGTAAAAACAACAGCACAAGCCAACTTCTCTTTTTCTGAACTCTCATAACTATCCTTGTGTGCTGGCAGCCTGAATGAGGCTTCTGCCAACGAGGCCGTTTCTTACCAAATCCTTTCAAGATGTCTAATCACAGGTGCAGTCTTCACAACTCCTCAAGGTATAACTTCTTTATATCAAAGCAATGTGACTAAATATTAGATGTCTAATGTTACTCATATTCTGCCAGCCCAAACAACTCTGTTTTTCCCTCCATCTTTTCCAGACATCTGTCTTTAAGATCTTCGAAGGGATCCCAGAAGTCACTGATCTCTGGGCCTTTCCACATAAAGACACTCATGTTCCCGACCACGTCAGGTACCTTGAAGCTCAAGGTAAGGGCAAACCTATAGGACCAGGGCCACGGCCACAGGCTCTTCTAAATGGCAACGTCTGTCTCAGGATGATGGTGACATAACCCTCAGAAAGTAGACCACATGGTGTTAAAAAGAGAAACTGTCCCCACAAGAAAAGGGGAAAGAGAAAAATGACTCACAACACAGTCTGAACTCCAGTAAGACTAGTGGACAAAACTCTCAGAAAAACGTCTGGCAGGAGGAATGCTCCAGTCCTAAAGCCGGCTTCTCAGGTTTAAGGCAAAAACACGAGGCCTCTGACACCAACCCTCCCATTCGCTTTTCTACAATTCAGTTACGTAAACAGAAAAACATGATGGGACCAGGGTTCTGATCTTACATTTAATTAGAAATGAAGCAGTGAGGGAATATAATGACTATACTTGACGATGCCTCTGGTGTTTCATCTTTCTAGGCCTCCGTTTCCATGTCTGTGAAATGGCATAAGCAGGCCCGTCCTGGAGGGCTGTCTCCAAGGTTCCATGTGATGGGCAAAGGAAACTGTTTTATGAATAACGAAGTATTCTGTGAACATATGGGATGATTAAAACACCATTATAAGCAGACATGCTCAATACNTGAAATGGCATAAGCAGGCCCGTCCTGGAGGGCTGTCTCCAAGGTTCCATGTGATGGGCAAAGGAAACTGTTTTATGAATAACGAAGTATTCTGTGAACATATGGGATGATTAAAACACCATCATAAGCAGACATGCTCAATACGTTTTCTTCAGTTAGCTGACTAGATCTTTTCCCTGGTCTTCTCTCCCCAATTCGTCTCAATGGTAGCGCATGTACCCGCGTGCTCAGTCCTATCCAACTCTCTGTGACTCTATGGGCTGTAGTCCTCCAGGCTCCTCTGTCCACAAAACTATCCAGGCAAGAATACTGGGGTGGGCTGCCATTTCCTTCAAGTTATTCAAATCACTTCTCTTTTCTGCTCCTTGGCACTAGTTTTCCATCTGCCTGGACAAGTAAGCAAAGGACTATTCTTGCAACATTTGCTGTGCTGTCAACTTTCATTTAACAGCTATTTTGACAATGAAAGACACTGTATATGTTCCCAAGAGATATGCACACAGAGGGCGGTGGGCAGAAGCGCTCACTGAAATCAGGTCCTTCCCCTGCAGCCCTGCTCGCTGCTGATAAAAGGCAAAGGAGCCCACAGTGTCCTGAGGTTCGTGTGACTGCTGTCAACCAGCCCAAGCCTCAGTTTCCCATGGCTTTATGCTTCTCTCACAGCCTCAAGACACCGCAACACGAGGGCCACAGCTTCCACGGGCTGCCCGTGTAACCTGGAAGATGACTGCAGAAAAGTGACTTGGGACTAATTCTACTTTGCCAAGAATTTTCAGGGGCTTCCTCCAAAAACTTTCAGGAATATAAATTATTTTAGAGTACAGGTCATCAGCAAAATAGTCCATTGTATCAGAGGTCAGGAGTTGTTTGAGGCTTCCTTTTCCAGAACTTAAAGCAAGATACATAAATAAAGACATACAGAGAAGAACAAAACCGCTTTGACTGGCAGAACGTGAGCGACACAGACAACTGACATTTAGCCCATTGTTTTTACGTAAAAGAAGGGATCCCTTGAGAAGCAAAGCCAGCAGGCTTAGAGCAGAGGGGCTTCAAGGTTCAAGTTCATTGGAGCTCTAACACTCATTCAAGAAATAACCACTGAACTGTTGGGAAACTAGATTCCGTCCTGGGCCCCAAAGACACGAAAGGCCTCTACTTCAAAAACTGGTAATGGGACACACTCTTATTTTGACAAACTGCTTTGCAAAGTGTTGAATAAACAGAAGTGAGTCTATAATTGCCACAAACATCCCCACATTTTGGAATATTCATGTTTTCAACAGTTTTGAAAGCTCACCAACGGCGCATCAGATTGAAAGCATTCTCTGTCTGGTAAGTGCCACAGAAATATTAAGACACAAATTCCCAGTTCACCTCCTTTCCCCCCATCAACAGAGCAGGCAGGGCTAGCTTGCTAGTCCATGTCCATGTTATTTTATGAAGTCTACTCCAGAATGTCCACAGAGGAAGGCTGAGGGGTGATGACTCAGCTGGAAAGGAGGGGAGATGTGTCTGGAGGCTGTGCTGGCCCAGGAGGCACCCCAGCAACGGAGTGCTGGCCCCCCAGCAATGGAGTGCCGTGGAGACGATGGTGCCGGCAGGGCTGAGACCTTCCAGGCCTTCTCTGGAGACCCACCCCTATTAAGTGCCCACCTAAGGCAGCCTTTCTCCCTGTCTCCTACCCGTGAGCTATTTCCACAGGACTTTTCCAATGTTTTCCAAACAGGAGTCCCTTGCAGATGGGATGTTTTCCATCGGGCAGGTAGGATGATGTCTTCAGCAGCTCTCTACCAGCCCACTACCCCAGCATTCAACAGCCCCTTCTCCAACCATCCCAACACAGGGAATAAGGTATGAGTCAGAAAATGAAAGGCAGAACTGGCAAAAAAAAAACAAAACCCGGTCCTAAGTCATCAGATGGTATGATTTACTTTGACTTTTTCTGGCCTCTGCAGTCATAGCACATTGGGCCCTCGACAAAAGATGCGCCCAAGAAGATAAATGAATCAAAGGCGGCTGTGATGGGGTGGAAAAACAACAGCCCTCCCACCCACAGGGTGCAGCTCCCCCAAATTCACAGAGACTCCAGGCTGAACACACAGGAAACCTCCGCTGTAAAGAGCCACTTACACAAATCCGGACGCGCGCGATTTCCCACAAGCCCGTGGCTCGCTCACATACCCCCGCAGGCGGCTATAAATAACCAGCCCTGGAGGACGCACCTGGGGGAGCAAAAAAGAAAATCTTGTCAACCCCACCCCCCGCCATGTTGGATTTGTAAGCAGCATCCCTGGCCTTTAAAAGTAATGAATTTCAAACCCAACAGTCTTTTCAGTGACAACGCATGCTGAGCACCAGGGAAAAATCAGACAGATGGCTCTCCCGCAAAGGGTTTTCCTTCTAGGATGAGACTGAACACACACACACATCTAGCCACGGGGAGCTTCCCTCCAGGGCTGCCCCAGAGGAAGCCAGGTCTGACGGAGAGGCTGTGAAGGGAGAAACAGGACACATCTGACTGCAGATGCGCTGGGAGAAGTGGGGTTTGGCCTGGCATTGTTTCAGAGAAACAGAGGTATCGCTGGGTACGAGGAGAGGATGGGAAAACTACGGAGCAGAACAGTCGCGGGTCAGAGAAGCTGAGTGAAACCAGGGCCTAAGGCTGCAAGAGGGCAGAACGGGGCTGAGGGAGCGGCTGGGCCCATCCAGGCCTGCGGTCATCCAACTGATGCCGGGTCCTGTCTGTGCGCCCTAGACCAGGGATGCACCAGACCTCAGGAAGGAAGCGAGGGCCTTGCGGTCACCTCGGATCCATGGAGAGGATCCACAGAAGGCTTTCCAGCAGCTCACCTGTCAACATGACATTTGCGGGGCAGAGTCAACTGATGGGATACATACTGTGTGCTGCAGAGACGAGGGGTGTCCATGGGCAGAGACCAACGAAGAGAGCCTTACAGATGACAGAAAGCAGGAGCTCAGTCTTGCACTGTGGTAGCACAATTAAGAGCAAAAATGCATTTCTTATAACTACGTGATTGTTGTAAATAGTGTCTGATTAATTAAGAGAGTCAGAGGCTTCTCAGGTGGCACTAGTGGTAGAGAACCTGCCTACCAATGCAGGGCCCCTGGGTCAGGAAGATCCTCTGGAGTAGGAAGTGGCAACCCACTGCAGTATTCTTGCATGGGATGGACAGATGAGCCCGGCGGGCTACGGTCCATGGGGCCACAAAGAGTTGGAAGCGACTGAGTGTGTATACACACACACTATACAGGACTCTATGTGAAAGTTAAAGAGCCTCTTGATGAGAGTGAAAGAGGAGAGTGAAAAGGTTAGCTTAAAGCTCAACATTCAGAAAATGAAGATCACGGCATCTGGTCCCATCGCTTCATGG
>SJYV01052997.1:1180703-1237354 GCA_006410875.1 Neotragus pygmaeus | reverse complement strand
ACAGGGGGGGAATAGATTTGTATATCCAGTATTCACTGGAAACTATCTTTGGGAGAAAGTTTGAATAAGTTTTGCAATGGCTTTGAATGCCCTACACAAATTCAATTGAACAGCTCAAGAGGCTGGATGAAAACTCGCAGCTTTCCTCCATGTTTGTCAGAAGTTAAAAGCAGCTTTTCCAATAGATCATCAGAATAAAAGGACCAATGACATAGTATAAAACAGCAAAACTGCCTATTGAGGTCAGAGCCAAACTATTCTCACTAAAAGTGAAGATTTGACCATTCAGACCAAACACCCAATAAGCAGTGACTGCCTGGGTGTGAACATGCTGGCCTGGCCTGCCCTGCCTCCCGGAGGATGAAGTGGAGGCTTGGTGCGGCGTCTCCTGGGTGCTAAGTGGTGCTCCAGGTGCTGCTGGAGACCTGGAGACAGAAAAACAAGGAAGACAAATACACTGCCTTTGAGAGAGTCCCACAGAGAATCCTGCCTTACTACCACCACCAGCGAGGCCTGCCCCTGGAGGGAAGCTTCGCTCCACCCAGGGCACTGAAGGCAGGTTTGCTTAAGTGACCCTTGAGATAGGCCTTGAAAGATGACTGTAAATTATCCATGACAGCAGGAATTCCAGGGAGCAGCTTGAACAAAAGTGGGGTGACCCAACTAAGGGCCTGGAACAAGGCAGGCATAGAAAAGCATGGATCAATGAAAAACCTATGTTCAGAGGGACAGTGGAGGGAATGGAAGGAAACACTCAACCCTCAACAAAGTGGGCTTCTGACAAAGGGGTTAGGGTCCATAATGCTTCCCAGGACCCAGGGTTAAAATATGTATCCTTCTCAACACAGTCCTATATCTTAGACTCAACAGAGGCAAAGACCAGGCCTGTCTTATTCACTCAAGATGCTGTTTCCAGATCTGAGCCACCTACCTGGCACCAAATGACATTACAAATACTGTTAAGAAGGAAGAAAGGGTAATGGACATTTTCTGCAACGGCACCAATGAAGTGTCATTCTTAATTGGAAAAATAGGGTTTAAAAAATTTTTTTAAGTTGTGTTGATAATGGAAATGGAGACCATGTAGCAGGCATGTTGGTTCTACAGACAGCAGTGTTTCAAGGTGGGGTGCTACCCTGAAAAAAAGACCAGGAATCCAAAATGTGATGAGTATCTTATAAAAACCGCAACTGTTTAAAAATAAGATGTCATTAATGCAAGTGGCCTAGAGGTAAGAAAAGTGCTTTCTGGGAACAAAAGCAAATAGATCAAATTCTAGGCCTAGTGGTTTCCAGAACCCTGACAAAATCAGCAGTGATTTGGGAAAAGAAACTTATCTGTACTAACATTTTCATCAACACTGAGTCCTCAACAAGGATATCCTGTTAGGTATTTGAAAAAGTAAAAATTATATTTTTCAGATCTGAAGAGTTTTCAGACATTCAAAGTTCTCCCCAAGAGAGCAATTACTTAATTTGAGGCATTTCGGACAAGTGAGTCTACTAAGTCAAAAACAAAAACTCAGATACCTTTAAGTATATAGCTTAGTGAAGTTGTCCGTGCATTGAAATCCTTGGCTCACCTGTCAATATCCTAAACATAAGATGGAATTTTTTTTTAAGTAACCCAAAAGAAGGCTATAAAAAAATCTTATTTCTTCCCTTACTATGCATTAAGATATTTTGAAAAAAAGGTCACTAATTATGTTAAACCTGAAAATCCTGAAAAACCACTGACTTCCATGGAAAATTAAATACAAGTGGAATTAGGTTTCCTATCTTGATTACAGCTACCTTTGACCTTTAACTATCTTCAAAAATGTAACTTCAAATGAATACCAATTACAAGGGTTAAACCATTTTGTGGCTTTAATTCCATAAAAATATGAAATCTGTGGGTTTTGTAATGCTGTTTAAAAGCCCAAATAAAAAGCCAGTTGGCTTTTAAGCTAATTGTTTAAAAGTGTGTATACAGATGAACTGAGACTGACTCATGAACTACTGAGTCTGGAATTTGCAAATCATAAATCTGATCCTTGTAAACAAACCTGAGCAGAATCAGGGCCCACTAATTTCCTTCTTTCATAAACTGAAACAAAAGTTTTAATGATTTCTAACGTAAACTGAAAACTAAGGGTGCCATTTAAAATATTAGCAAAATATAACTTGGTTTTTTGAGTCTAGGGTATAATCAGAGTCAAACATTCTGGTACTGCAATGTAAGAAAGCATCCAAGAATAAAACAGTGGACTATTAGTAAAACTGTAGAACTCAAATTTGTGTTAGGATCTTTTTGCTTACAATATTGCTTCTTCCTCATTCTATTAAAAACTCCCATCTCCATGCCACCTTCAACATAAAACATAATTCTTAAAAGTTGTCAATCCACTTTAAGTAGTATTGAATGTCCTGTATAGAAACTCCTCCACATTTCTTCCAGAGGAAACCAAAAGTGGTCTGCCTCTGGCCCTTGGTAAACAGAACGTGTCCTCAAGAGGGAAGGGGGCTGTCCGATCCTCTACATTTCATCCCTAATCCACACGGGGCATCTCCAAGTCATCAAAAGGAAGGAGAGAGACATAAGATGATAAAGATGAAGGGAACTAAAATGATCCAGACCTAACGACGTCCTTTCGCAGATGAGGAGACTGAGGCCCACGAAGGTCCAAAGACTCTGGGTCTGTTACAAGATCCCAGATGCATATACTCAGTTCTGTAGCTAAGAGTTGCAAAATTTCTAACTGTCGAGGTCTCAGAGGTTGGATACTTTCCATAACAAATCCTTAAGAGCGCAATTTCTGATTTTCCTCCCCTCAAAACCCTCTAGACATCAAGATCAGGTGGGCAGGGGGATTTAAGATTTTAACCCCTCTGTTTCCACCAAACCACTGCAGAGAGCCTTCAAGCCCGGAAGGCGGGGCTGTCCTGCTCCGGGCAACATCTCAGGCACCCAGCACCTAGCAGGCACTCAGTAAACACTCCGCCTTCCACCTGACAAGGCCCCCTCTGGCCTCATCCATGCCTACCCCAAGTGGAACCAGACAACTTTCTTTTGGCAATCGCTCTCTTCCTCGAAACTCTGCTAAAGTTACCCCGGGCCAAGAGGCCGGTCCGGGGGCATGTGACCCTGGGAGGGAGCAGAGAATGGGGGACCCTGCCCTTTCGGGGCGCAGGGCCACCCCAGGCCCGGACCAGGTGTGCCCGCCGCTCACTCCGAGGCCCGCCGTGTCCTGCCTCCGCCGATCACCAACTTCTCAAACTTCCCTTTCCGGGGGTGGGGGCGGCCCGGGACGCAGCGCCCTTCCTGCCCGCACAAAGGGGACCGGGCGCCCTGCGCGCCCCCCGCCGAAGCCACTTTCCTGGCCTCTGGAAAGAGAAGCCCACCCGTCCCAGCACAAGGCACCGGGGCGCGGGGACCCAGGCCACGTCCCGGCTTCGGCCCGCCTCCCAGGCCGACTGTCAAGCGCAGCGCGGCGGGGCCCCGGGGACCCCGGCGCCCAGTCCAGGCGGGGAGCCACTCACCCGGCTGGGGGACGTGCGGCGGGATCGTGCTGGCGATGCGCGTCCACAGGACGACGTGCAGCGGCCACAGGCCCCCGAGCAGCCCCCGGCCCATGGCAGCCTCCGCCGCTCCTCATAGACCGGCCCGAGCGCGGACGCCGCGCCTCCGCGCCCAGCGGACCCGCGCCGGGCGCCCAGCAGCGGTGCGGCCAGATGTGGCGCCGCGGGCCGCGGGGAGGGCGGCGGCGGGCGAGGCGCGGGGGCCCCGGCGACCGAGGGGAGCGGAGCTGGAGGNCGCGGACGCCGCGCCTCCGCGCCCAGCGGACCCGCGCCGGGCGCCCAGCAGCGGTGCGGCCAGATGTGGCGCCGCGGGCCGCGGGGAGGGCGGCGGCGGGCGAGGCGCGGGGGCCCCGGCGACCGAGGGGAGCGGAGCTGGAGGCCGCCCGGCCGGCGGGTGCGCGCGCGGAGTGTCGTCGGGCCCGGCGTGCGAGTGACTCACGACTTCGCCCGGGCGCCGCGGGGGAAACAGGAAACTCCTCGCCAACAGCTGGGCAGGACCTCTCGCCGCCCGGAGCCTGCTCCCCGGATCGGCTCCCGGCCCTCGCCCTCTCTCGCAGCTCCAATCACGGCCCCGGGACCGGCCCCTCCGGGGCTTGGGCAAACTTTCAGCGGCCCCTCGCTGCCCTCCACGTTCCCCGCCCCGAGGACTGCTGAGCAATAAGTGCACAAGTTCCAGAAAGTCACTGAACGCAGGGTGTATGCGCACTCTTCAGAGCACCCCCAACAAGCACCCTCCCACTTCCCTACAGCCCCCTCCGGGCTGCGCCTAAGTGCCTCAGAGCGGGGCTTTCAAACTTCAAGTGGCTACCCAAGAGGAGATGCTGAAATCTGAGTTGTGTTTTTCCCCCCAATAAGGTAGTATTTCCTCATTAGACTTTTGTTTCAATTAACTGTGTTTGCTTACATAGTCACATTGTAAAATGTTTATCTTACTGCAGGTGGAAAACTTCAGTGTACCCACGGACCCCCTGAAAATCATGTTAAAAGGCGGCTTCTGCTTAGGCATGTCTTAAGAAGCAGCATTTCTGATGAGCTCTTGGGTGATGCCTCCCAGTTGGAATCGACTCTCTTTCTGGGAGTGACTCAGTGAGCGATTACTAATACAACCCATCAGAGTGATAACTGTAACGGGAAATGTTATCTTCAGAATGTATCAGGTAGGGCAGAAAGTGCGAGAGTAAAAGTGGCCTGGACTCAGCTAAGTGCCAGGGTTTGCCTTCCAGCACTGTCTGTGATAGGACAGGACCCTGAGCCCCTCCCTGCAAAAGGGGACTTGGGGGAGAGCAGAACAGGCTGAACTTCCAACTTCCCCATCTTGATAAGGTGGCCAGGTTTGCCCCCAAACAATCCTGGTGTATATTTTCTTCAAAGTTTAATTATTAGCAGGCCCCCCTTCTCTTCCCCATGTGTCCTGGTTAGATATGCTCACCCTACTTCTAGCCCTGAAAGATTTAGACTCAGTGTAGCCCTGTGGTCAGGAGATCTTCCAGCAGGTTGCACAATAAAACTCTGTTATCTGAGAGAAAGCTTGTTTGCAGAGGCAGGTGGCCAGCCTTACTGGGAATAAAGGCAACTAGATCTCCCTGGAAACCCAACCCTTCCCTGTCAATCTCAAGAGTTCTTTTGCGTGATCTTGGAATAAACTGAAGTCTTGTCACCACTGCTCCACCCAGCATGGGAGCTGCCTCTGCATGCATCTTTTAGGAAAAGACTACTTCCTAGCTCTAGAATTTAGGATGCAGGAAGTGGGATGAAATCAGCAGGGCTGGGCATCTTCCTTCCCACCAACGGCCCTGCCAAAGCCACTTGAGTGATGGAGGAAAGTTGAGTTCAAAATCCGTTTCTCCTGTTTCCTCCGCAGTCGCCGCCCAGGCCACCACCATTCCTTGAATGGGAGTTTCCCATCCATGCATCCCCAGTTAGGGCCATTCTGGGCCTTTTCACTCCATTTCTCAAATTAGAGTGGAAGTCAGTTTTCCAAAAGGCAAACCTGATTGTACCAACCCTTCTATTAAAGTCATGTGAAGACCTCCCGCAGCTCTTGAGCTAGAGGATAGGAACAAGCTCCTTTCAGGTATCCTGGAGCCCCTTCCTCTCTTGTGGCCTTCCCCGGTTTCTCCTCTGCCACCGAGAGCATCTCTACATTCCCAGAACTCGCCCAGGGTGTGTTCCTCCCCACTCCACCAGAGGGATGTGCGCTCCCCTTCTTCAGAGGGATGTGCTCTCCCCTTCTGCTTCCTCTGTCCTCCCTTCCACCCAGCCTGCTCCTGGTCTTCCTGGGTGAATCCTGACTTCCTTGATGAGCAAGGTTTCCCCACCCTGCTTTTATTATAGATTCACTTGGCACCATAGGCCTTTCCTTCTTACAACTTAACTACACCTGCAGTTTTATAATAATTTGTGTCCTTTTTTTCCTTTCCATTCTCCCAATTCATGTCCAAATTTCTCAAGGACAGGAATTATATATCTTTTCCTCCACTCACTATTGTATACTCAGGACCTAGCACAGAATAGGTGTTTAAGAGACGTTTGTTATGTGAATAAATGAATGATGTAATCAAGATTCAGAAGAAAACTGTACTTAATCATCCTATTTAATCACTTGGGACAAGGCATTCTATTACCTAACAAACTGAGAAATAAACAAGCTAGATTTTAGCTGAGGATGATGTCATACTATTTCCTTTTCTTACAAATGGAGAAGTAAGTGGTTTTTTTTTTTCCCTAAACTCACCCAAGTTCCTCTGGCCAGTATACATACACTCACTTCCTTACTCACAGAAACACAGTGAGGTAAATAAATGCCCAATCAATTCCAAAGGCCTTCTTTTCCATATTTATTGCATGCAATGAACAGATATTCTACATTCTTGGAGGCCAAGTTTAAGGTATTTGAATCCAGGATGGAATATTTAACTGGTGATCTCTGTCACTGTGTATGATTAATACTGATTTTAATTTTGTTTGCCTTTAACATTTCTGATATCATCCTCACTCCCCTGTAAAATTGAGAGTCTGAATTCAGCATTGCCAAGTGCAGACTCATCTTTCAGAAACCACTGAGGTGAAATCAGAGTCATGTAAACTCATGTATACTGCAGTTTGACAGGCTTACAAATCTGTCAATATGACCTTCCTTTGGGGATTCTCACTGTAAGAACAGTCTGATACCCTTAAGCCATGGTCCTCACACATAGTTGCATATTTAACTTAATGTCATCTACTGTGCATTCACACAAGCAGTAAAGATCCAGTTGCAAAAACTAGGCCTTTTACAGATGGAAACAAAAACTAAAAGTATGACTCCTGGCTTGAAAAACAAGGAGGGGGAGTTTTCTCTGGTTGTCTAGTGGCTAAGACTCCGAGCTCTCAATACAGGGGGCCCAGGTTCAACCCCTGGTCACGAAGCTAGATCGCACATGCAGCAACTAACACCAGCACAGCCAAGTAAACAAAGAAACTGAAAGCTGGAGTAACTATGTTAAAAAAAGGAAAACAAGGGGGAAATTTTTATGTTCTGATCAAATTAAAAAACAGTAAAAACCAACTTGAACGAAAGTTGCACAGCTTGCGTATCTTCATTTTTCCAGCTTTACAAACTCTGAACATACACACAGAGAACAACTGGACTGGATCAAACTGTAGTTACTGCAAGTCTTGCATCTCCCAGCTGTGATGAGGCAAGAACTTTCCGCTCCCCTGACTTTTCTGACATGCAGCTGTTGAGGTTCCTGGAACTAAAGCAGTGGTCAGGGAAATTCCTCTCCATGTACCTTGGCCATTCTGCATCCTCAGCTTTTACCTCTGGACCAATTTTCCTTTCACTGTGAAGCTGACCCATAGCACTGAGACGGCAGTGAATGCGTGAGGGACACCCGGCCTCTACCTCCTCCAGGAAACATGGTGATTGCTCCAGCCTAAGGCCATCTCTCCTCCCCCAGGGAGAACCCTAGGAACATTTAGTTTATTTAACCTATCAGGCTTTCCTGGTGGCCCAGTGGTAAAAACTTTGTCTGTCTCCCAGTGCAGGAGACTCGGTTCGATCCCTGGGTTGGGAAGATCCCTTGGAGGAGGAAATGGCAACCCACTCCAGTATTCTNCATCTCTCCTCCCCCAGGGAGAACCCTAGGAACATTTAGTTTATTTAACCTATCAGGCTTTCCTGGTGGCCCAGTGGTAAAAACTTTGTCTGTCTCCCAGTGCAGGAGACTCGGTTCGATCCCTGGGTTGGGAAGATCCCTTGGAGGAGGAAATGGCAACCCACTCCAGTATTCTACCTGGGAAATCCCATGGACAAAGGAGCCTGGCGGGCTACAGTCCATGGGGTCTCAAAAGAGTCGGACACGACTGAGCGACTAAACAACAACAACCTATTTTTAAAATGTTTTGTCCCATTTTGACATGGAGCATATTCGTTTATTTAGAGGAATTCTAACCCACCAATTACAAAATCTTTGCAAACACAGATTTTTTTCAGCTGTGAACCAAACTCTGTGCCCTACAGTATTCAGTGCACATCTGTCCTCACTAAACAGAAAAATGAGCCTCTTTCTCGACTTCATTTTCTTGTTTGCAGTTCTCCAGATATTCACAGAAACTGCAATTCTGCCACATGTTTACAGAAACCATGAACAGCTTCTTTTGGAGACAACAAGACCTTTTAAAATCACAAAAGTAATATATGTTAATTTTAGGTAGAAAAATTCTGAAATACAGAGAAGTCAAAGGCAGAAAATGAAAAGGATCCTTAACCCTGTCACCCAAAAATAATCCCTTAACTTCTGGAGCACGTCCTCACAGTATTACTCTACTTTTCAACTTGCAGGTAAGCACACATAAGCAACTGAGGTTGAGAAAGACTGTATTTGGCCAAGGTTGCAGTAGTACAGAGAAGGCGATGGCACCCCACTCCAGTACTCTTGCCTGGAAACTCCCATGGACAGCNGTTCAACCCCTGGTCACGAAGCTAGATCGCACATGCAGCAACTAACACCAGCACAGCCAAGTAAACAAAGAAACTGAAAGCTGGAGTAACTATGTTAAAAAAAGGAAAACAAGGGGGAAATTTTTATGTTCTGATCAAATTAAAAAACAGTAAAAACCAACTTGAACGAAAGTTGCACAGCTTGCGTATCTTCATTTTTCCAGCTTTACAAACTCTGAACATACACACAGAGAACAACTGGACTGGATCAAACTGTAGTTACTGCAAGTCTTGCATCTCCCAGCTGTGATGAGGCAAGAACTTTCCGCTCCCCTGACTTTTCTGACATGCAGCTGTTGAGGTTCCTGGAACTAAAGCAGTGGTCAGGGAAATTCCTCTCCATGTACCTTGGCCATTCTGCATCCTCAGCTTTTACCTCTGGACCAATTTTCCTTTCACTGTGAAGCTGACCCATAGCACTGAGACGGCAGTGAATGCGTGAGGGACACCCGGCCTCTACCTCCTCCAGGAAACATGGTGATTGCTCCAGCCTAAGGCCATCTCTCCTCCCCCAGGGAGAACCCTAGGAACATTTAGTTTATTTAACCTATCAGGCTTTCCTGGTGGCCCAGTGGTAAAAACTTTGTCTGTCTCCCAGTGCAGGAGACTCGGTTCGATCCCTGGGTTGGGAAGATCCCTTGGAGGAGGAAATGGCAACCCACTCCAGTATTCTACCTGGGAAATCCCATGGACAAAGGAGCCTGGCGGGCTACAGTCCATGGGGTCTCAAAAGAGTCGGACACGACTGAGCGACTAAACAACAACAACCTATTTTTAAAATGTTTTGTCCCATTTTGACATGGAGCATATTCGTTTATTTAGAGGAATTCTAACCCACCAATTACAAAATCTTTGCAAACACAGATTTTTTTCAGCTGTGAACCAAACTCTGTGCCCTACAGTATTCAGTGCACATCTGTCCTCACTAAACAGAAAAATGAGCCTCTTTCTCGACTTCATTTTCTTGTTTGCAGTTCTCCAGATATTCACAGAAACTGCAATTCTGCCACATGTTTACAGAAACCATGAACAGCTTCTTTTGGAGACAACAAGACCTTTTAAAATCACAAAAGTAATATATGTTAATTTTAGGTAGAAAAATTCTGAAATACAGAGAAGTCAAAGGCAGAAAATGAAAAGGATCCTTAACCCTGTCACCCAAAAATAATCCCTTAACTTCTGGAGCACGTCCTCACAGTATTACTCTACTTTTCAACTTGCAGGTAAGCACACATAAGCAACTGAGGTTGAGAAAGACTGTATTTGGCCAAGGTTGCAGTAGTACAGAGAAGGCGATGGCACCCCACTCCAGTACTCTTGCCTGGAAACTCCCATGGACAGCGGAGCCTGGTGGGCTACAGTCCATGGGGTTGCAAAGAGTCGGACACGACTGAGCGACTTCACTTTCACTTTTCACTTTCATGCACTGGAGAAGGAAATGGCAACCCACTCCAGTGTTCTTGCCTGGAGAATCCCAGGGATGGGGAAGCCTGGTGGGCTGCCGTCTATGGGGTCACACAGAGTTGGACGTGACTGAAGCAACTTAGCCGCAGCAGCAGCAGCAGAGCAGGAAGGACCAGAGCCTGGTGTGAAAGAGGCCTGTCCAGCTCTGGAGTCTCCACTGTAGGGTAAGCGGATCAGGTGGTTGATCTACCTGCACCCTGTATCCTGAGAAGAGTCTGGAATGATCAGCGCCACCCTTTGCTATTTGTTCCTTGTCTCTTACTCATTAATCAGCCACTGCAGCGCCCGCCCCCTGTCCGGTGGAAACTCCTTTTGTTTGGCTCACACCTTGGTCCAAACCAATACATTGGTTGCAGCCAATACACCCGGTAGGCACAATTCAGTCGGATTCTTGTCCAATGCTGTAGATGCTTGCACATCATCGCCTTCCTTTGACTGCCGTGTTGCTTCTGTATCCCCTTGGTACTGACTGAACTGTATCCCCAGCATTCACAGGCTGAAGCCCTACCCTACAACATGACTGTCTTTGAAGGTAGGATCCCGACCCCCTGTAACTGATGTCCTCAGGAGGAGAGGATATTGCTGTGAATACACAGACAAAAAGCCATGTGCACGTACAGCGAGAAGGAGGCTGCCTGGGAGCCAAGACCACAGGCCTCAGCAGAAACCAAACCTGCCGACACCCTGCCTTTGGACTTCCGGCTTCTCGAACCGGGAGAGAGATTTCTGCTGGGAAAGCCATGGAGTCTGCGGTACTCTGCTGTGGCAGCCCGAACAAACTAGTCCCGCCCACTTTCTGCCTGCCTCTCCAGCTGCTCCTTCTCAGTATCTTCACAGGTTTCCATCCAGTCATCACTGGCCAGTGCTGGTTCTTACCATGTTTGCTCTCTGCCCCTTTTCTCGTTCCTTCTGTGGAACACAGCTATTTCTATGACTTTACTCATCTATGATTTCCAAATCTAATTATCAGGCTCTGGTTTCTCACTTAAGCTACAATTATTCCCATTGCCTACTCGACTCTTTTCATGGGTGTTCCACTGGTACCACATGCTCATTATTCTAAAATTGGACTCCAGAGTATCTTTCCCGTGGTACATTTCCAATATGAAGAAAAGGCTCTATCTTTCATGGGTAGCCCAAGCCAGAAGCATAAAAAATCAGCCAAGAGTTTGCCTCTATTTTACCCCCCAGAACCAACATGGAATTAGGATTTTTTTATTTTCTAAATATTGGGTCTGTTCGGCTCTCACCCTCAACACTGGCGTTATTTTAGTTCTATCTCTCATTATTTCAGAGTCTTATGTCAGTTTCCTAATCTTTTCACCTCTTCAATCTCACCCGTTCTACTACATCCTTCACTGCTACCAAACTGTTCCCCCATTGAAATTACAACAACAACAATCACTTTTAAAATTATCCAGTGGCTTCCTCTTACCTTCAGGATAGAATTTCAGCCTACTGTCCATCCATTTACTCGACCAGCATTTGATTCTCTACTGGGACCCAAATACTCTTTAAGCACTGAAGATATGAGGACTCAGAAAATGTAATCCTAGCTTTAGTTGAAGGGCATTAGGCTGTCTTTATGATCTAATGTGAAACATATATAAGTAAACACACAATATTAATAAAGCTGATAATATGATTAGCACAGTGGTGATGAGCTCCGAGCACCATGGGAGCAGACAGGCAACAGAGGCCGTTAATCTAGCTTAAGAGTAAGAGAAGGCCCAGGGGAAGAAATGCCTTTTGAGCTGAATCTTGAAGGACAGCCAGGTGAAGGCATAAGGAAAGATGTCACAGGCACACGGAACGGCAGCATGAGGACAAGATGTGTGGCCCCGGAGTGCATGAGGACAAGCAAAGATTTCAGAATGCCTAGATTATAAATACGAGGGGGTTTTAGATGGAATGTTTTGGCCCCAATTCTGCACACCTCCTGCAATTTATGCTCTTTGCCTTGATCTGTATGGCTCTTTTCACTAGAGGCAGAGAGTTCTTTAAGTCAAACACTGGTCTGAGGCTTGTTATGCGGATGGTAGTTGGTACTTCTAATGTGAATATTACAGTATTATCTGAAGTTATATACAATTATGTGACTGTTCTACAATGTTGGTTGTAGTATATAAGCTGTATATAAGCAGTTACAGAACGTGGCCAACACTGTTGCTTGTATAATATCCATTCTCCCCTTTCCATACTGCTCTCAGAAATCCAATTTTGATTAGGATGTGACTTTAACTACAACTTAGGGAACAGACTCATCCTTTTTAATGCTAGATATATGATCCAATTTCGCACAAAGACATGTAAGAAGAAATCTGATCGGAGCTTGAGAGACTACGAGGAAGTGCCCAAGGAAAGCCACATGTCCCTCACCACTTCTGTTTCCTACCTCTGGACATGATGAGCAGAGACTGGCACAGAGGTGATGCCATGACCTTTCGACAATGAGGGATGCCTGCCAAAGGTATCACAGAAGAACCAGTGAGTCAACACGGCAGTTACCTCCATATGGACGCTACCTGACGGAGGTAGCCAAGCCCTCAGAATTGGCTGTGGTCCCTCCCTCCCCTCACTGGACTCACACGTTGCTTCCTGCATCCAGAGGTAAGATGGGGTCTATATTCTATTTTCCCTCTCCTTTAAAGGGCTGGCTTTGTATCTTACTTTCACCAACAGAATATGATGGAAATGACACAACACCAGTTCAAGGACTAGTCTCAAAGAGGGACTTGCTCTCTCAGAAATGAGTTACCAGGTTAAGAAGTCTACATACCAGAGACTGTCATGCTCTGAGGACGCCCAAGCTAGCCACGTGAGACCACATGGAGAAAGAGGCCCCCAGCCAGGCACCGGCTATCCCAGCAGCCCGGCTGAAGCACCAGACTTGTGAGTAATGAAGCTATCCTGAACGTTCCAGTCCCAGAAAGTGCAGAGGGAATAGGCTCAGTGAGTTCAATCCAGATGGCAGAATCATGAGACATAATAAACTGATATTGTATAAGTCATTAGTTCCAGACAAAATCATTCCTAATACCAGAGAAGTTCACTGATCATAAGGAAAGAGGAACATGCTCTAGTCACCATATGGCTATTAATCTGTGTACCAAATACGAATCATATCAACTATGAATTAAGAACTGTAGAATTTCTCCAATTATCTTGTGAATTACACAATTATCTTTATGTATTTGTTCTCATAAATACATATGAACATGTATTTGTATGTTTATTTTATGTTGCAGACATGTAAATGTACCAAAATTTTGAGTTTTATTTTAGCAGTTCTCAATTTCCACACATTAATAAGGCACTTCACAACCCCAAAGGGGGGACTTCCCTGACAGTCCAGTGGCTAGGACTCTGTGCTCCCAATGCAGGGGACCCAGGTTTTATCTCTGGTTGGAGAGCTGGATCCCACGTGCCCCAAATAAAAGATTTCACATGCCACAACTGAGACCCGGAGCAGACGATAAAAATAAGTATCAGGTGTCGTGGTCCAGGCGCAGGTTGGTAAAAGAATTTCCAGACATGAGACTGAACGAGAGGGAAATAAAGTTTATTAGAGTGGGAGACGCTGTTACAACAGTGGGCCAGCTCAAGGGAGAACCAACGTTGAATGGGGGTCCTTCGTCCACTTTTATACCCCAGGGTACAAGGAGTGGGATAGAGGTCTTGCGGGTCATTTGCTTATTGGATGAGGCAGGTATACTGGGTGGGCAGAAGAGTAAGGCAAATGCCTCCTCCTCCCTATGAGGTAGGAGGGGAGACAGGTTACACTGCTCCATTAATAGTTACAACATGGGGGAGGGAAGGACGAGAAGGGTCTGGTTTTTCCATTCCTGCATTCCAAAATGCAGGAACAAGAGGTGTTCCTCTTGTTCCAAAAACCTCCTTGGTTTAATCTGCTCTTTCGTCCTTGGGTCACCACATGCCCCTTTTGATACCTTGCTCATCTCACTATTTATTTCCCTTCTCAGGCATTTAGGAACCCAGTCTCAAAGGAAAAGGGGTGCTGACCACTCTGGCTTCTTTAGACTGTACTGGGGCATTGTGGGGCTCTGGGTTCCCTTTGCCTGTTCTCTGTCAGGATGCATTTAAGGAGGGAGATGAGAGTCGATGGAATGATAAAGTGGCTTCTTTCAGCATTGTCTGATTGTTGGCCAGGGAATACTGTCAAACTATCACTTGGATATTTGTTGTATTCTAGAAGAAACAAACTTAACAAGAAAGTTAAAGATATTTGTCCCAAAGAGTAATAGAAATAGAAAAGCTGCTCAGGGCTAGCCAGGAGAGCCAGGGCCAGACCTTGGTTTGTGACATTAGTGTTTCTCCAGGTACAAGAAGTGGCAAGGATTTGGGCTCATAAAATCTTTACCTGAAAACATCTGACTATGTGAAGGCCGGTTCTTCTGGGTTTTTCCCAGAGCTGCTGCTGCTGCTGCTAGGTCGCTTCAGTCGTTTCCGACTCTCTGCGACCCCAGAGACGGCAGCCAACCAGGCTCCGCCATCCCTGGGATTCTCCAGACAAGAACAGTGGAGTGGGTTGCCATTTCCTTCTCCATTCCCAGAGCACAGGGTGCCTTATTTGTGATCTCCACCCTGAGCTCCTTTCAGGGTGTTGAAGGTCAGCAGCTTGCAGTGGTCATGATGTAATCTTTGCAGAGGCAGCTGGCAAGTCCACTGCCTGCTTCCCATCCCTTCCTAGCCCCATATTTGACCAGGCTTTGGGGATATTTCCTGGCCACTGTGTCCTGCAGGGCTGGGAAGGCTCATTCCCAGGTTTAACGGAGATTCCACTGACAAGCCACTCGGTGTGCTGTTACTGGACCAGGCAGTGCGAGTGGCAAAAGTCTCTGGACCATACCTGTTTTACTAGCCTCTTGGTCCAGGAAAATATTCCCTCTTGTTGCTTCTTCCCATATCTAGAGTTATATTATTACAATCATTGATCTCATGTGGAACTGCATATCAGCATTTTATCACAGGCTCAAGCACACATTGGTAACGTAGGAAACAATCTTCTGAAACAAGTAACATAGAAAATAGTATAGTGAGCAGTTATTAGTAAGGTCACAAGCAAGATTTTAAGTCAAGAACCTTCATTAGGTAGAGCCCAGTATACCGCAGGTCATCTGACTTCACTTGTTAAATGCCTGTAGCCTGGTGTTAATCTCCCGGGTGTACATCATGGAGCATCTGATCTTTATCTGAAGATTGGTAACTATCTCAGAAATGAGTCTTAGTAAACACTAGACCTTAATTAACAAAACTAGAAACTTAGTTTAACAATGAACAAAACTTAATATTCAGTGAAACATGATTTTTTTCATTATGAGGGCATTAACCCTGTAGCCAGAGAAGGCTTTAACCCATCAAATAAAACATGAGGTTTGTCAGGGAGCCGGGAAAAGCCAAGCGGCTGTCTTGGATTTCCCATAGCCCTGACACTTTGATTTACAGCTATTGTTCACCCATTTTTAATTCCCTCATTTAGCAGTAGACTGTTGCCATGTTTTAAGGACATCAGGATAGCAAAAGTTTAACCGTGAGGGCTTATTTTTTGTAGAAGCAGAATGAGCTTTGTCTACATGTACTGTAATCTTAAATAATGCTTCTTTACTTTACCAAAGTAACAAAAGATTTAAAAAACAAATATAAATCACTTAAAGGCAAAGAAATTCATAATCTGTTATTGAAAGCTGCATTCTAAGAAAATTTTGTTCTCTTAACATAGAGAGTAGACTAAATTACAGTCTGTTACCAGTTTACCAGATAACAAACAAGCAAAATTTGTTTACTGGTTAATCTCAGGAAAGTCTTTTCCATAAATCTTGAAGTATCAGTATTCTTGCAAAGGCATCAGAGTGAAACCATATAGGGCTTCCCTCATAGCTCAGCTGGTAGGACGGAAGATCTTCCTCAACTGTGTCAGGAAGATCCCCTGGAGAAGGGATAGGCTACCCACTCCAGTATTCCTGGGCTTCCCTTGTGGCTCAGCTGGTAAAGAATCTGCCTGCAATGCAGGAGAGCTGGGTTCAATCCTTGGGTTGGGAAGATCCCCTGGAGAAGGGAAAAGCTACCCACTCCAGTATTCTGGCCTGGAGAATTCCATTGTTTATCGGTTAATCTCGGAAAAGTCTTTTCCATAAATCTTGAAGTAGCAGTATTCTTGCAAAGGCATCAGAGTGAAACCATATAAGACAAGTTTAAAATCTGATTAAATTGCAATTGCCCAAGTAGCCTGGTCATTGCTGTGATGTGTAATACTTTAATACGATAACTACAATTATAATGACCACATTTTGTCAGGGCATATAAGATTTATATGAATTCCACATAATTTCAGAATATCTCTATTTAGTAACATCAACCAGACAGTACAACCTGAGAAGATTTATCACCCCTTCAACAGTACTTCCCATTTAATTTAACATGTCCAATGAACCCAGGTAGTTTAAGACCTCTTTGGGATGTCTCAGGGGCCCTCTGAAGCATCCCAAAGTCAGCCAGAAGTCAAGTTATCTAGGAAGTTTTGTCAAGAAATAGCAAAAGGGTTTATAACACTCAGTCAGATAGAATCATATAGATCACTGTGAAACTATATATCTACTTAGCCAAAGTAACGAAGAAGATTTCAAAGGTAAACATAGAACAGATCACTTCAGAGGTAAAGAAACTTAAAAAACATTATCAAAGGCAGTTCAACATCTCAAGAAAACTTGTATTTATGTGCAAAACTCTTGCCTTGGGGTCCACTTTTCATAAAATCTTACCACTTTCTGCACCCATTACTTTGTTCTCCCATCCTCAAACAGCCACCTGTAAGTCAGACCTACTTCCTTTTCCCTTCATAAAATGTAATTCCATTCTTCATAACTTTTTTACTGAAAACACACATCCTACTTTCCTTAAGCAACCAAGAACTGACCTTTATATTAGCATTCTATAGATTGGTGAACATAAATACCAGTGATCATTTCTTTAAAAAGATTCTAGAGAACATCTCAGGATGGCATCAAACAGTATTCATTAATAGTCCAAAATCTCTAGCTTCTCTGTAAGAGGAAGTTAGTGCTACCACTAAGCGAAGATTTTGAACAGAGGAGGGGATGATCAAAGACAACTTTATAAGATTTTCAAATTAGTGACTGGGACAATTGAAAGATGCATCTGAGGGCCTAAGACTCTTGTCAGGGAAAGCAGTGTGAAATAACAACTCTTACTAGAGTCATGATCAGGAGTGGAAGGAACTTATAATAAACCTAGGCACAATGAAAATATTATGCTTAATGTTAATAACTCTTAGACACAGCTATACTAGATTAGCAAAAGAAACAATACTAGATATTTAATATTGAATATTTTCCAGCTCACATAAATCTGACATTCTTTAGGTTAATTTCTCTTGTATTTAGAATTGTCTGATTTGTAAGCATTTATTTTTCTTTAGGCCAATTAAATTAGAACTCATTTACAACTTCAACAATATTATTAAAAAAAAGACACACATTAAGACATACATAAATCCAGACAGACAGACGGAGATCTCATAGTTTTCCACTTGATATTTAAAGTATTTCTTTGACCTGCACACCCCCACCTTTTTTTTTTTTGAATTCTAATTTGCCCAAGGCTGAGGTGTCAGGCAAAGTGGGCTGTGCATTTCAGGGACGTGGAAAGGGTTAACTTCAAGGTTTTCCCTAGACAGGCTTTTTAACAAGCTAGCTGTTTTTAATTGCATATGCAAAAAGAACAGGTTAGCAGTTTCCAAGAAAAAAATTTCATTTTAACCAGTTTACTAAAGAGTCTAAAGAATATAATGGCCATCCTGTGTCAAAAAGTCATCTTTCCTCTCTGTAGTCATAGTTTTATACCTAAATTATAGACCAAATGGTGCTCAAATTAACTCTGATATCAGGGGCAGATCAGCTGATAAAAACCTTGGATTGTCCCTTTGGTGAGAAGTGAGGTCCTTGTCCCATCAGAAGAATCTGAGGGTTAAGGGGATTTGCAGGAGCGGGGGAAGCTGGGTCCTTCCCTCTCCCTGAGACACAGGAGTAGTTAGAAGGGAATTCTTTAGGATGTTCAGGAATGGGAAAAGCTTGGTTCCCTCCCCATCTGAGAGATAAGCGTAGTTAGAAGGGGATTCTTTAGGATGTTAGGAGAGTTTTTGATCCTTCAGGCTTTTGAATATAGGAGAAAGACCTGGACCAAAGGGAACTCAGAATCCTTTCCTAGAGACCATGTGGATATGAAAGGTCGACTAGGGCTGGTCTAGGAAATCTGATGGAGAGAGACAGAGGTGGACAGGAGATAGGGAGGCAACTGAAAGGCATGAGGATGAGTCCCTCAAATCCGGATTCTGACTGAGGGCCATGAAGGATTGAACGTAAGGAAATTCTGAGTCCTTTCCCTGCTTTTGGCAAAAGCTAGCGTGCCATTCAGAGGCCATTTTTGGGGGGTCCCCAGTTTGTACTGGGGCCAGGCCTTTTGCAGGGTCAAAATTTTCCAGTTTCTGAGAATGTAGCCAAGGGGTGAGTCTGAGAGAGGCTCCCAGGACATAGCAAAACCCAGTCTTAGCCTACTGCCATCGAATGGGGGCACCGAGAGTCACCGGCTGACAGAAAAGCATCCCTTTTGTCCCAATCATCTCTCCATGCGACTAATGGCACAAAAATGGCCGACCCTCCCAACAGTCGCGTCCAACAGCGAGAGGTGACCCCTGAGAATGCGGCCAGGGCACCATGTGACCCGGGCAGAGAAAGACAGATTCCTGGGAGCAACGGGGTGACTCACCTTTTGGAGATTCCCTGAAATGTGGAGGGCACGCTTGGGATGGCTCAGAGGCAACACCTAGGCTCCTGTAGGTCAATCTGGACTGAAAAGGGGAAGACGTGCAAGTGACAGGGAAGAAGGCTGAGGAACCCACCTTGCAATCCTACGGGGAGGCGGTGGCCAGGGGTGAAGGTGCTGCTTTGCTTCAACCACTATGTGCCTGACACAGTTCACGGAAGCCGCCTTGCTGGGGGCGGATGCCCTTGCGGCCTGATCCGTTCCGTGTCCCCCTTATCCTCACACGGGAGCCTTTGTGTGGCAGGCGCCCTAATGGCCTTTAAGTGCCTGACCCGCGCCCACACAGTGACGACTTGCTTAGCCCAGTTCTCAGCTGGGAGAAGACAAAGGAGAGACCCTCATTCCGGCACCCTCACCGGCAGCTACGGGCGCGGTGAGCAGCGGGCCTTGGGAGCACGCCAGAGGGTGACCCTGCCCAGAGCTCCTCAGTTGCTTCCACAGCACTCGCCTGTTCACAGAGGGTCCCTGTGAGGAAGGAGACGTGAGGAGGTGGGGAAGAGACCCCAGGGTTCCCCCCGATGAGGAAGAAGTGAGGAGGTGGAGAAAAGACCCCAAGTTTCCCCTACGGGCCACCAAAAATGTCTGGGCACAGATTGGAAAAGAATTTCTAGACATGGGACAGAATGAGAGGGAAATCAAGTTTATTGGAGTGGGAGACGCTGTTAAACAGGGGGCCAGCTCAAGGGAGAACCAACGTTGAACGGGGGTCCTCAGTCCACTTTTATACCCAGGGTACAGAGAGTGGGATGGGGGTCTTGCGGGTCATTTGCTGATTGGATGAGGCACGTATACTGGGTAGGGGAAGAGAAGGGCAAATACCTTTTCCCTGTGGGGTAGGAGGGGAGACAGGTTACACTGTTCTATTAATAGTTACAATATGCGGGAGGAAGGATGATAAGGATCTGGTTTTTCCATTCCTGCATTCTAAAACCCTCCTCGGTTCAATCTGCTCTTTCATCCTTGGGTCACCACATTAGGGGAAAAAAGGGGTCCCCCAAGAGAGACCCAGGACTACTTGATCTCCTCTCCCCGTTTTCCATGTCAGACTAAGAGTGTACTTTATACTCAAGACGATGATAGACACTGAAGGAGATTTTGAACAGGGGAGGGAGATGATCAAAGAGAATTATACACGACTTTCAAATTAGTGACTGGGACGACTGAAAGATGCACCTGCTGAGGGCCTGAGACTCTTGTCAGGGAAAGCAGTGTGAAATAACAACTCTTAACAGAGTCACGGTCAGGAGTGGAAGGAAATCCTAGACAGGAAACGTAACCAAGAGCTCAGTCTGGAAGGAATTGGTGTCTGAATTGATTCGGATAAACCACAGGGATTTCTTGTGGAAGCAGCTCCCAAGCAACCTACACTTAATAATAACTACAACCAACACACCTTGTCCACGTATGTCCCTACTTGATGTGTACGCGTTTCACAGGTGGCGATGCTGAACCACAGGGAGACTAAGTAACGGCAGAGCCGGCATTCCAGCCCAGCCAGAGGGCTGCCGAGCCCAGCTCTCGGCAGCTTTGTCACCTACTGCCGCCACACCAGCCCCTCCCGGGCTCCCCGCCAGACTGAGGCATGCTTAAGGCAGGGCCTGTCTTTTTCAGATCTTTAGCTTCTTTTGCCTGATCCATATTTGTTGCTCAATAAATACTGTGAAGGAGAGGCTGATTCAATGGATAAATTCTGTACCATGTAAGACTCGGGAACTGAGATTCTGCACATTGTGACATTTGGGAGCTAGAACCTATGGTGCCCTTGATGCCTGAAGATAAAACGAGACGAGAAATGCTTGTCAAGAGATCTGAACACCAGCATGAGCTTCCTTTTAAAATGCTGAGAAATGCTTTCCAAAGTGAAAACGGTACAAAAGAGGATAGATTTCACCCAGGGGAGAAGATTTACGTGTTTGACAATTATGTTAACCAATTCTGTCTAACAATCTTTTTGTCTAACAATACAGCAGTCTTTGGTATCCACAGGGAATTGGTTTCCGGAGCCTCTCAGATACAAAATCCTCAGATGCTCAAGACTCTTACATAATACTGCTAAATATTTGCTTATAACCTATGCACAGCCTCCCTTAAGATATAATTTAAATCTTCTTTCAATTACTTACAATACCTAATACAATGTAAATACAATGTAAATGGTTGTAAATACAATGTAAATGCTATGTAAATAGTTGCTGGTAGATTAGGAAAATTCAAGTTTCGCTTTTTAAACTTTCAGAAATTTTGTATATCAAGCCTTTTTCATCTGTACTTAGTTGAAATGCATCGATTTGGAACCTGCGGATAGAGAGTTGATTACTCTCTAAGAAATGCTAGCTAGATAACTCCCTCTCATTTTGACATAAAAACTTAAACATAAGTTATGACTTTACAACCAACTGTTCTAACTGTTCATTTCATAAAACTACAAAATCACTTAATAGTACATGTTGAATGACAAAAAAAAGTATCTTAAGGAGGTTATTTAGTTGGGGTCAGAGAAATACGTAACCATCTTAAGAGCTGCATCATTTAATTTGTACTCAAAATGCATGCTACTTCACAGCTTAGAACATAAAATATACATGTATGCTAATTAGATGTAATACATATTTGAGATTTTCTGGTAAAAACTCTGTATGGTAAAGTATTCAGAGCGTAATGGTAGCTTTTAGAAAAGAAAGTGAAAGTTGCTCAGTCTTGTCCAGCTCTTTGTGAACCCATGGATTATACAGTCCATGGAATTCTCCAGGCCAGAATAATGGAGTAGGTAGCATTTCCCTTCTCCAGGGGATCTTCCCAACCCAGGGATGGAACCCAGGTCTCCCACATTGCAGTCAGATTCTTTACCAGCTGAGCCATCAGGGAAGCCGTTATCAAATGACTGCACCCATAGCCAGCTTCCCAGGTGGCACTACTGGTAAAGAACCTGCCTGCCAATGCAGAAGACATGAGACGTGGATTTGATCCTTGCATCAGGAACATTCCCTGGAGAAGGAAATGGCAACCCACGCCAGTATTCTTGCCTGGAAAATCTCATGGACAGAGGAGTCTGGAGGGCTACAGTCCATAGTGTTGCAAAGAGAGAGATACAACTTAAGTGACTTAGCACACATGCCCTTCTCCTATTACTGAAGCCTTTCTTTTCTTCTTTTTTTTTGCTGCCCAGCTGTGATATCTTTGTTCACCAACTGGGGATCAAACTCAAGCTCCAGCAGTAGAAGTGCAGAATCCTAACCTCTAGACCACCAGGGAATTCCCAAGCCATCTTTATCACTAACCCCAGAAGTTTTGTCAGTTGACAAAAGGAGATGAGAAATGAATTTCCATTGGTGAAATAACTGGTACTGGGACATAGAGACTGGTTTAAGGAGTGGTCCCTTAAGCCTCACCCAGTATCTTGTGTTTGCCACTTTGGGGAGAGTCTGACCCTTAATCTCAGATTAACTGAATTCCACTGCTAGAAAACAGTCACATTTTCATGAACTGGCTATTTCCTGCAAAATACTTTCAGGATATACAAAAGGACTGAGAGCAGAGTCTTCCCCTTCCTACAGAAGAAGCCAATGCTAGTTTGCTGACAAATATTTGTACACATAGCAGAGTTCGGTCTGAGATCCACTTTCATTGTGAAGCATTACCTGGTAGCCAGGAGGTGGGGAGACCTGGAGTTCTGATCCATCTCCAACTTGTCTCCTCAACCAAAGGAACCAAATATTTGTCAATGATAAATTGGTGGGTTCACAGCAACTCTATAAACAAAGAAACTTTAGATTAATGGCTAAGAATGACTGCAGGGAGTATTTGGTAACAAAACACTTACCCTGAGCATATCAGGGGTGAAGAATTCACAGTGGGCTGCCGTGCTCTTGTGTAATCAGTTGCACAAGACTCAGATGTTATTAATTATTAACCTGCTGAATCACTGGGAAAGCATGAGTCACTTGCGCTGCAGGCATTTCAAAGGGCTGCCTCCTTCCTGAAGTTGACAATAGACTCATTGGTCCTTGTTTAGAGTTGCCAAGGCAAATGCTTATCACCAAGTCATAGTAACATTAAAACATCTGCTCGACGTCCTCATCCCTCACCTAGAGGCTATCAGAATTCTGCCAGTTCTACAGATTTCACAGGAAGTCATTTAGAGAGGCTGCCTTTAAAATTTACCGTTATCATTTTCCCTCCACACACACAACAAACTTCTGAAAGACAATTAAAACCTTGAGCTCTTTTCGCAGCACTTAATGTTTTGTTTGACTGATTTTACAGACAACTTTTATTATGCTCGACTCTTTCATCTCACTCATCCGCTCCAAGAAAACATACTTGCTTTTCTAAAGGGGAACACCCATGTTCCCTAAGACATTTTTAACTAGAGAAAGACAAGATTTATGGTTTTACCACTGTTTTCAAATCAGGTCTTCTACATAAATGTTTAACAGAAAAGGAACAACTCTGTACATAAAATTCGACTTCTGGATGAAGTGTACAATACATTCTTCAGTTAGACCTTAATATTGGTGTAGCATTTGCCAATTTGCAGAGTCTCTCTAAACACACACACACACACACACACACACACGGTATTATCTGCTTCTCATCAAAAAGACATTATGCTGGGGAGAGGGATAAATTAGGAGTTTGGAATTAACACACACACAACCATACAGGTAATCAACAAGGACCTATTGTATAATGCAGGGAACGCTACTCGACATTCTGAAACCTAAATCGGAAAAAAAAAATTGCAAAGAATAGGAACATATATATGTATAACTGACTCTTTGCTGTACACCTGAAACTAATGCAACACTGTAAATCAACTATACTCCAATATAACATAAAAATTAAAACAGACAGAAAATTAAATAAAAAATAAACCCACATGAGGCACCGTTCCTTTGGTGAAGTGGCCAAGATGGCGCGCACGTGCTGCGCTGCAGGGGGACGCTGTGAGCCTAGCCCGCTTGGCGTCTTCCCCTTCGGGGCTGCATGAGGCCCACTCCGACCCTCAGGGGTTGTGCTGATGGTGTGGAAGGCTCTGGGTCTGTTCAAGGGATTCACCCCTGAGAGACGCAGGAAGTAGAACTCCCCAGCTTGTAGACCTCGACCCAGGAGGTACCACCCGTTGCGGCTTCGACCCCCACGGCCAACCGGCTGAGCGTCCAGCCCCAGCCGGCGCGTCGGGGCGTGTGGCAAGCCCCGCAGCTCGCCACCACGTGATCACGCTGGTGGGAGGAGCCGCAGAGCTCACGCGAGACCCGAGCAACGCGCGACATAGCACGGAAGCGACACTCCACGCCGAGCCACTCCAGGCTGGCGCCAGCCGCTGCTCTGGAAAACTCCGCCTGGTACCAGAAGCAGCGCCTGGCGGGCTTACTAGCGGCAGTGAGCGGCCCCTTCCTCCCGAGCATGCACCTCCACAGGTGGAGCATGCTGACTCGCCTCAAGAGCCCCAAAGGCAGGAGTTCGGCAGTCTTTAAACCAGGTGCTCCAGGCCTCTGATTTCTCCTCCCTGTTCCTGCGCTATGGATGTCGGGTCTAGCTGGATGGATATGATCAGATGGGAAGGACCATATCTGAGTCAAGTTCATCTGCAAGTTGAGTGGCGAAGATGTATTTGGAATCTCTGTTCCTCTAATTACAACTGAAGCCAAACTGGTAAAGTCCTCTGGCAATGCTGTTTGGCTGAACAGAGATAAGACATTTCCATTTGAATGGTATTAATTCTTTGTCAAGCAGCAGAATAATTGAATAGTAGGTCCCCGAAGGAGAAGGCAATGGTAACCCACTTCAGTACTCTTGCCTGGGAAACCCCATGGACGGAGGAGCCTGGTGGGCTGCAGTCCATGGGGTCACAAAGAGTTGGACACGACTGAGCAACTTCCCTTTCACTTTTCACTTTCATGCATTGGAGAAGGAAATGGCAACACACTCCAGTGTTCTTGCCTGGAGAATCCCAGGGACGGGAGCATGAGGTCGTACAGAGTCGGACATGACTGACGTGACTTAGCAGCAGCAGCAGGTCCCTGAAGCTCTTCACTTTTTTGCCCCTTGCAGAGGTTGACCACGTAATGCAGCTGTATGTCAAAGGGCCAAAAAAGCAAGATCCTAAGAGACAACTTGCTGCAAAGTCAGAAAACTCGTTCTTGGACAAGGACTCTGGACTCTGCTCAAAGGTACACACAAGGCCTTAGCAGTATACATGCACTGGAAGCCATGTCTAACCTAGAGTTAGAAGAGTTTTGAAAGAACATTCATTTTCTGAATTCATTGTGGAATGAGCGTCGTAGATTTGCTGCAAAGCAAATGCCATTTCTGATGATTCATGAGGGTATGAGATGGTCACAGGAGGTGGAATCAGTGTATATCACAGTAACAAATGCTGAGAGTTGGTTTTGCTTGCTGGACCCTGTATCCTTGAGAATGGCCTTTCCTTACTTAAAATGGAAAAAAAAAAATTCCACACGATACAATGGCTTTAGCTATGATGAAAAATCCATCTGGTGGTTCAGTTTTATCTATCATTCATTCTCAAGACATAGGAACTTATACCTTGGCTTCTGGAAATCCGAAACAGTAGGGAGTATACTCGAGGCCTGACAGTGTGAGTTACTTCATTATTTATATAGGTTGGTTGTGTTTGTGTAATCAACCTAGATAGTATATTCAAAAGCAGAAACATTACTTTGCCAACTAAGGTCCGTCTAGTCAAGGCTATGGTTTTTCCTGTGGTCATGTATGGATGTGAGAGTTGGACTGTGAAGAAGGCTGAGCGCCAAAGAATTGATGGTTTTGAACAGTTCTTCTTTGGAGAAATGGCTGTTTAGGTCTTTTTCCTACTTTTTGATTGGGTTGTTTGTTTTTCTAGTAATGAGTTGTATGAACTGCTTGTATATTTTGGAAATTAATCCTGTGTCAGTTGTTTCCTTTGCTATTACTTTCTCCCATTCTGAGCATAGTCTTCTCACCTTGCTTACAGTTTGCTCTGCTGTGCAAAAGCTTTTAAGTTTAACCATGTCCCACTTGTCTACTTTTATTTTGATTTCTGTTACTCTAGGAGGTGGGTCATAGAAGATGTTGTTTTAATTTATGTCATCGAGTGTTCTGCCTATGTTTTCCTCTACGAGTTTTATAGTTTCTGGCCTTACATTTAGGCCTTTAATCCATTTTGAATTTATCTTTGTGTATGGTGTTAGGAAGTGTTCTAATTTCATTCTTTTACATGTAGCTCTCCAGTTTTCCCAGCACCATTTATTGAAGAGGCTGTCTTTGCCCCATTGTATATTCTTGCCTCCTTTGTCAAAAATAAGATACCCATAGGTGCATGGGTTTATTTCTGGACTTTCTCTCTTGTTCCATTGGTCTACATTTCTGGTTTTGTGCCAGTAGGATACTGTCTTGATGACCATAGCTTTGTAATATAATCTGAAGTCACGAAGGTTGATTCCTCCAGCTCCATTCTTCTTTCTCGAGACTGCTTTGGCTATTCGGGGTCTTTTGTGTTTCCATATGAATTGTGAATTTTTTTGTTCTAGTTCTGTGAAAAATGCCATTGGTAATTTGATAGGGTTCGCATTGAATCTGTAGATTGCATTTGGTGCTATAATCATTTTCACAATATTGATTCTTCCTACCCAGGAACATGGAATATGGCTCCATCTGTTTATGTCATCTTTGATTTCTTTCATCAGTGTCTTATAAGTTTCTGTGTATAGTTCTTTTGTCTTCTTAGGTACGTGTATTCCTAGATATTTAATTCTTTTTGTTGTAATGGTGAATGAGATTGATTCCTTAATTTCTCTTTCTGATTTTTCATTGCTAGTATATAGAAATGCAAGTGATTTCTTTGTATTGATTTTGTATCTTGCAACTTTGCTAAATTCATTGATTAACACTAGTAATTTTCTGATACTATTTTTAGGCTTTTCTGTGTACAGTATCATGTCATCTGCAAACAGTGAGAGCTTTACTTCTTTTCCAGCCTGGATTCCTTGTTTGTTTTTCTTCTCTGATTGCTATAGCTAGGACTTCCAGAACTATGTTCAATAATAGTAGTGAAAATGGACACCCTTGTCTTGTTCCTGATCTTAGGGGGAATGCTTTCAGTTTTTCACCATTGAGAATAGTGTTTGCTGTAGGCTTTTCATATAAGGCCTTTACTATGTTGAGGTAGGTTGGAGTTGTGGATACTTTTAATCAGGTGTATATCTCATTGGATTTTTTTTGTTGTTTGGGAAGCAAATGGATTTTTCTGTAAAAAAGGAGAAAAGTCAGAAACCATAGTTGGCATTAGAAGTTACAGTAAAAATAGTTTCTTTTCAGGGAAAAGAAAAATCAGTACTTGACTTTTCAGAAAATTCCTAACCAATTTTCCAGTCCATTGCTTGTGTTTCCATATAACTAAACTTATTCATAGCTTTGTTTTTTCACTCAGTAAAAAAGGTAGCAGTGTCTTAAAGCTAACTTAAAAGTTGATAAATCTATCTGAAACCTGAATCTATTTCAACTTCTGTCCTCAGTTAGATTGCAACTTGAGATCAACCAGAGTTAAGTAGCCAACAAAATAAAAGAGGCAAATATTATTGCTAGATATCCAACCATATCTTTGGTATTCTCATACCAAAAGATATTCCAATCAGGGAAGTTTTCAAGTCAAATTTAAAGGCTTTGGAATCAAACTTGGTTCGGAGTTCAGTTAAACCCTGCAATCATTAGGCAAGTTTCTACAGAACTTTTTCCAGCATCTGAAAAATCAAGTTAATAGCACCCCTATCCTATTTTCCTTTGAGGATCAAATGAAACACAAACATATACCCAAAATAACTTAGAACCAAATTTGTTCTAGAAAATCTTACAGGAGGCAGCAAAGCATGGCTTGTAAGTTCAAATTCTAGCCTTTTTTTTTTTTTTTTTACCTTAATTACTTGGAGCAAGTCATTATCTCCATATGCAAAAATGGAGATGTAAGAATATCTCAAACAAAAATCNGGAGGCAGCAAAGCATGGCTTGTAAGTTCAAATTCTACCTTTTTTTTTTTTTTTTTTTACCTTAATTACTTGGAGCAAGTCATTATCTCCATATGCAAAAATGGAGATGTAAGAATATCTCAAACAAAAATCTACAAGGAAAATAGTCATAAAATTTGCATATAGTATAAGCTGTTTTGCTATGTTCCAAAGTAGATTCATATAAAAGCTGTAATTTTAAAAATATCTTCTGGGAGTAAACTTACAAACAATTCCTTTATTGACAGACTCTAATGTCACTTCATACTAGCAATTTTATTTACACCATAAAAACATACAGGCATCCATTATAAATGTCAGAGATCATCTCTACATTTCGTAACTTCACTCAGTTTAAGGGCCAACAGAAGGTGGTTTTCATTTATTGAAAGTCATCTGTGTTATTTCCAGCTTGGGGCCTATTATGAGCAAATCTACTATAAAAGTTCTTTATTATTTTTTGGTGTGAACAAGTATCTTCATTTTTCTGGGATAAAATGTCTAGGAGCTGAATTGCTCAGTTATATGATCTCTGTATGTTTAATTATTTAAGAAACTGCCAAAATTTCCAAAGTGACCACACCATTTTCTATCTTACCAGTAACGTATGAGTGACCCAGTTTCTCCACAGCCTCACCCGGATTTAGTGTTGCCCTTATTTTTTATTTAACCACACTCATAGGTATACAGTGATAGCTCCTTGTGGCTTTAATTNGACCACACCATTTTCTATCTTACCAGTAACGTATGAGTGACCCAGTTTCTCCACAGCCTCACCCGGATTTAGTGTTGCCCTTATTTTTTATTTAACCACACTCATAGGTATACAGTGATAGCTCCTTGTGGCTTTAATTTAATTCTCCAATAAGTATTGATCTTGGACATGTTTTATGGGCTTATTTACCACCTAAACATTTTCCTTCCTAAAACAGTTTCTCATGTTGTTGGCCTGTATCCCCCGATTGCTTTGTAATGTTGAATTTTGCAGATTCTTTTTGTATTCTAGACACTAGTTCTTTATCACATGTGTGGAATGTAAAATATTTACTTACCGTAGCTTGTCTTTTCATCTTCTTAAAGCATCTTTCACAGAACAAAGATGAAATTAGATTTTGATGAAATCTAATGTACCCGTTTTTTCTTTTCTTTACTTTCTCAAAACTAAGAACTTTAATCTACAGCTAGTTCTCAAGGATTTTTCCTCCTCTGTTTACTTTTCTAAAATTCTTGTAGTTTTATGTTCTACATTTAAGTCTGTGATTCATTTTGAGTTAATTTTGTTATAGGAGAGTTCCAGCTGAGCCACCAGGGGAAGCCCAAGAATACTAGAATGGGTAGTCTATCTCTTCTCCATTGGATCTTCCTGACCCGGGAATTGTACTGGGGTCTCCTGCATTGCAGGCAGATTCTTTTTCCATCTGAGCTACCAGGGAAGCCCTATAAGAGAGTTAGGTCAAAGTTTTGTTTTGTTTTTGTTTTTTGCATATGAAGTCCAAACACTGGCACCATTTGTTGAAAAGGCTACTGTTCCCTTTGCTCGGGAACCCCTGTGCTTTATCTCGATTTATCTTGAGCATGCTTAGCAAGATGTGTCCTAAGGTAATTGCCTCTTTTTAAGGCAACACTTCAGCCTATAAACATTTTATAGGAATGCTCTGCTTTCAGAGAACAGGGGAAATCTGTGGATAACATTCCTGAAATGAGAAAAGTATGAAATTGGAGAACAGATTAGTGGTTGCCAGGTGTTAAGGAGGGTGGAAGGTAGTAGGGAAGGGATGTGGCCAGGAAGAGGCAGCATTTGGGGACCTGGTGATGATAGAAATGTTCTGCAGCTTCTGCATGAAAGTCAATGTCATAGTTGAAATACTGTATAGATTTGAACTGCTATAGATTTGAACTGTTACCACTAATGGAAAATTGGGTTTGGAATACATGGAATCTGTCTGCTTTATTTCTTATATTTGCATGTGGATCTGTAATTACCTTAAAAGTTTAATTTAAGAAAACATCTCTATCTATAGACCATGAGAATCAAATGTGATCATGTCCATGAAAGCTCTTTATAACATATATATGTATGTATGTGTGTGTGTGTTGATGTGGTGCCTCAGTCACTTAGTGGTGTCCAACTTTTGTGACCCTGTGGACTGTAGCCTTCCAGACTCTTCTCACCATGGAATTTCCCAGGCAAGAATACTGGAGTGGGTTACCATTTTCTTCTCCAGGGGATCTTCCCCACCCAGGGGTCAAACCCATGTCTCCTGCATTGCAGGAGCCACCTGGGAAGCCCATATGCGTGTGTATCTATAAAACTTAATATCAAAATAACACACATGTTAAGCATTTCTTTGCAGGCATATGAATGTGACATTTTTTTCAGTCTGTTGCATTCAGTGCATTTTCAAGCATTTAACTTTCAGGTTCTTAAGTGTATGTGAAATGAAAAATAGCCAATGAGCATGCAGGTCTGCTTCTAATGATAAAGAGAGATAAATAACCTCACTCCTGTGTTTACACACACAACGTGCTTTTTAGTGTTCGAGGATGCTGCTGCCAACAGTATAACTAACAGTGATGCACCAGTGGTCCTAGGCAACTGATTTAACTTCTCTGAATGTTATTTCCAAATCTTGAAAATATCTTTTCCCTGGCTTAGATCAGTTCAGTTCAGTCGGTCAGTCATGTCTGACTCTTTGCAACCCCATGATCTACAGCACACCAGGCCTCCCTGTCCATCACCAACTCCCGGAGCCTACCCAAACTCATGTCCATTGAGTCGGTAATACCATCCAACCATCTCATCCTCTGTCGTTCCCTTCTCCTCCTTCCCTTGATCTTTCCCAGCATCAGGGTCTTTTCAAATGAATCATTTCTTCGCATTAGGTGATCAAAGTATTGGAGTTTCAGCTTCAGCATCAGTCCTTCCAATAAATATTCAGAACTGATCTCCTTTAGGTTGGACTGGTTGGATCTCCTTGCAGTCCAAGGGACTCTCAAGAGTCTTCTCAAACACCACAGTTCAAAAGCATCAATTCTTCGGTGCTCAGCTTTCTTTATAGTCCAACTCTCACATCCATACACNGTGTCCGGGCTGGGGAGGGGCGGGGCCACAGGCGTGTCGTGGGGCCGGGACAGAGACGGAGGGCCCGCGCTGCCGAGTCTCCGCTCCGTTCTCGGTCCCCTACCCCCTCGCCCGGCGCGGCAGACCCAGCAAAGAATGAGGACGTGAAGGAATGCGTTCTGGCAAGGGGTGGCGCCCTGTAAATCCGGTTCCTCCTTCTTCCCCTCTGTCCCTCCCTCGAGGTCCCCTGAGTCGCCCGCCGCCTGCTGGATGCTGGCAGGGACATAATCACCGCCAGTGTGAACAGGTGTTTTCCTGTTTACCGAGATTCTAGAGTCAGTCTAGCAAGTCAAGAATTACCTGGCGTAACAGGCAAACTTGGCCTTGGAGTACAGAATGAAGCAGGGCAAAGGCTAGTACAGTTTTGCCAAGAGAACGCCCTGGTCATAGCAAACACCCTCTTTGAGCGACACAAGAGAAGACTCTACACATGGACATCACCAGATGGTCAACACCGAAATCAGATTGATTATATTCTTTGCAGCCAAAGATGGAGAAGCTCTATACCGTCAGCAAAAACAAGACTGGGAGCTGACTGTGGCTCAGATGATGAACTTCTTATTGCCCAATTCAGACTTAAATTGAGGAAAGTAGGGAAACCACTACATCATTCAGGTATGACCTCAATCAAATCCCTTATGATGAGACAGTGGAAGTCATAAATGGATATAAGGGAATAGATCTGACAGACAGAGTGCCTGAAAAACTATGGATGGAGGTTCGTGACATTGTACAGGAGACAGGGATCAAGATCATCATCCCCAAGAAAAAGAAATGCAAAAAGGCAAAATGGTTGCTGAGGAAGCTTTACAAATAGCTATGAAAAGCAGAGAAGTGAAAAGCAAAAGAGAAAAGAAATATATACTCAATGCAGAGTTTCAAAGACTAGCAGGGAGAAATAAGAAAGCCTTCCACAGTGATCAATGCAAAGAAATAGAGGAAAACAATAGAAAGAGGAAAACTAGAGATCTCTTCAAGAAAATTAGAGATAACAAGGGAACATTTCATGCAGAGGTGGGCTCAAGCACAGGAATGGTATGGACCTAACAGAAGCAGAAGATATTAAGAAGAGGTGGCAAGAATACACAGAAGAACTGTACAAAAAGGATCTTCACGACCCAGATAATCACTATAATGTGATCATTCACTTAGAGCCAGACATCCCGTAATGCGAAATCAAGTGGGCCTTAGAAAGCATCACTATGAACAAAGCTAGTGGAGGTGATGGAATTCCAGTTGAGCTCTTTCAAATCCTGAAAGATGATGCTGTGAAAGTGCTGCACTCAATATGCCAGCACATTTGGAAAACTCAGCAGTGGCCACAGGACTGGAAAAGGTCAGTTTTCATTCCAATCCCAAAGAAGGGGAATGCCAAAGAACGCTCAAACTACCACGCAATTGCACTCATCTCACACGCTAGCAAATTAATCCTCAAAATTCTTCAAGCCAGACTTCAACAGTACGTGAACCGTGAATTTCCAGATGTTCAAGCTAGATTTAGAAAAGGCAGAGAAACCAGGGATCAAATTGCCAACATCCATTGGATCATTAAAAAAGCAAGAGAGTTCCAGAAAAACATCTACTTTTGCTTTATTGACTATGCCAAAGCCTTTGACTGTGTGGATCACAATAAACTGGAAAATTCTTAAAGAGATGGGAATACCAGACTACCTGACCTGCCTCTCGAGAAACCTGTATTCCGGTCAGGAGGCAACAGTTAGAACTGGACATGGAACAACAGACTGGTTCTAAATAAGAAAAGGAGTATGTCAAGGCTGTACATTGTCACCCTGCTTATTTAACTTATATGCAGAGTTCAGTTCAGTTCAGTCGCTCAGTCAGGTCCGACTCTTTGCGACCCCATGAATTGCAGCACACCAGGCCTCCCTGTCCATCACCATCTCTCGGAGTTCACTCAGACTTACATCCATCGAGTCCGTGATGCCATCCAGCCATCTCATCCTCGGTCGTCCCCTTCTCCTCCTGCCCCNGGCTTGGAGAATTTTGAGCATTACTTTACTAGCATGTGAGATGAGTGCAATTGTGCGGTAGTTTGAGCATTCTTTGGCATTGCCTTTCTTTGAGATTGGAATGAAAACTGACCTGTTCCAGTCCTGTGGCAACTGCTGAGTTTTCCAAATTTGCTGGCATATTGAGTGCAGCACTTTCACAGCATCATCTTTCAGGATTTGAACTAGCTCTACTGGAATTCCATCACCTCCACTGCTTTGTTTGTAGTGATGCTTCCTAAGACCCACTTGACTTCACATTTCAGATGTCTGGCTCCAGATGAGTGATCACACCATCATGATTATCTGGGTCGTGAAGATCTTTTTTGTATAGTTCTGTGTATTCTTGCCACCTTTTCTTAATATCTTCTGTTTCTGTCAGGTCCATACAGTTTCTGTACTTTATTTAGCCCATCTTTGCATGTAATGTTCCCTTGGTATCTCTAATTTTCTTGAAGAGATCTCTAGTCTTTCCCATTCTATTATTTTCCTCTATTTCTTTGCACTGATCTCCAAGGAAGGCTTTCTTATCTCTCCTTGCAATTATTTGGAACTCTCCAGTGAAGTGGCTATGTTTTTCCTTTTCTCCATTGCCTTTTGCTTCTCTTCGTTTCACACGTATTTGGAAGGCCTCCTCAGACAGCCATTTTGCTTTTTTACATTTCTTCTTCTTGGGGATGGTCTTGTTCCCTGGGTCTTATACAATGTCACGAACCTCTGCCCATAGTTCATCAGGCACTCGGTCTATCAGATCTAGGCCCTTAAGTCAATTTCTCACTTCCACTGTATAATAATAAGGGATTTGATTTAGGTCATACCTGAATGGTTTAGTGGTTTTCCCTACTTTCTTCAATTTAAGTCTGAATTTGGTAGTAAGGAGTTCATGATCTGAGCCACAGTCAGCTCCTGGTCTTGTTTTTGCTGACTCTATAGAGCTTCTCTATCTTTGGCTGCAAAGAATATAATCAATCTGATTTCAGAGTTGGCCATCTGGTGATGTCCATGTGTAGAGTCTTCTCTTGTGTTGTTGGAAGAGGGTGTTTGCTATGACCAGTGCATGTTCTTGGCAAAACTCTATTAGTCTTTGCCCTGGTTCATTCCGCATTCCAAGGCCAAATTTGCCTGTTACTCCAGGTGTTTCTTGACTTCCTACTTTTGCATTCCAGTCCCCTATGATGAAAAGGACATTTTTGGGGGGTGTTAGTTCTAAAAGGTCTTGTAGGTCTTCATAGAACCATTCAACTTCAGCTTCCTAAGCTTTATTGGTCGGGGCATAGACTTGGATTGCCGTGATATTGAATGGTTTTCCCTGGAGACGATCAGAGATCATTCTGTCATTTTTGAGGTTTCATCCAATTACTGCACTTCAGACTCTTTTGTTGACTATGATGGCTACTCCATTTCTTCTAAGGGATTCCTGCCCACAATAGTAGATATAGGGGTCTTCTCAGTTAAATTCACCCATTCCAGTCCATTTTAATTGACTAATTCCGAGAATGTCAACGTTCACTCTTGCCATCTCCTGTTTGACCACTTCTAATTTGCCTTGATTCATGGACCTAACATTCCAGGTTCTTATGCAATATTGCTCTTTACAGCATCAAACCTTGCTTCTATCACCAGTCACATCCACAACTGGCTTAGATAGGGATGATATAACATGAGAAATCAATGAATATAAAAGCACCTTGTGAGGATATGCTCACATATGCTCACATATTTTAAGATTTATTAAAGTGTTATTACAACAGGGAAATGATTTGGGGGCATTCTGATCTACAGTATTTCTGAAGATTAAATGATATTCCAGGTGTGAACCTGATGATTTTAAATATAGCATGTTTTAAGGACCTGTGTGAGTATTCTCTCCTCTTGAGTCTGAGAGAACTTGGAATGCACTGATCCACAGAACACCATGAAAAAATACTGAGTGATTTCTGAGGCTAGGTTCTGAAAGACAGTCCAGCTTACACCTTGTTTGTGGCAATACTTGCTGTTGGAATTCCACACTGCCAAGTAGAAAATCCGACCACCCTAAGGTGGCCATGATAATGAGGCATTCTGGAGAAGACACTTGAGGAGGCCTTGATGTTACTCCCAGGAGCTCCAGTGAGCCCCAGCCACCCGCCTCATCTTGGCTCAGGCACCAGATGTGCAAGGAGCAATCCAAGGTAAGCCCAGGCCTCATCCACTCAAGCCCCAGCCATTTGAGTCTTCCCCAGACAGTTTCTAGGCAGAAAAGTGCATACAAGCCATATTGACTACCCCTTGTCCAAATTCCTGAGCCATGAAGTTCAAATGTGGTCATTACTGCTGCTGCTGCTGCTAAGTTCCTTCAGTCACGTCCAACTCTGTGCAACCCCATAGACAGCAGCCCACTAGGCTCCTCTGTCCTTGGGATTCTCCAGGCAAGAATATTGGAGTGGGTTGCCATTTCCTTCTCCAATGCATGAAAGTGAAAAGTGAAAGTGAAGTTGCTCAGTCGTGTCCGACTCTCAGTGACCCCATGGACTGCAGCCTACCAGGCTCCTCTGTCCATGGGATTTTCCAGGCAAGAGTAGTGGAGTGGGTTGCCATTGCCTTCTCCCAAACATGGTCATTGGTTATCACTAAATTCTGGAGTGGGTGTATTATACAGTAATAAATAATCAGAGTAGTTTTTTAGCCAGTTTTCACAATACCCAGCATAATCCTCATTTTTATAGATGGAAGCTGAGAGTCAGAGAACTTAAGTGACTTTCACATCTACCTTTGATAATGGCAGATCTAGGATGGAACCAAGGTCTGCCTGAAGGCAGATTCTTTGTCCTACCCACAGTCAGGCTGACCTCCGTGGGCAAGTGTGTGCCTACCTCGGTAAGCGCAAAGGATGCAAGGGCAGAAGGAGAAATGGGCATTCTTCCTCTGGTGCTTGTTTGTTTCTGGGCTGTCTGCAGGGTGATCATTTGAGGGGCTGATTCCTTCCCATTTGTTATTATCTGCCTCAGACATCTTAATTAAATGCTTTGGAGGCCGGTAAGTACTAGTACTATGCAATCAAAACTCAAAGCACTTTTCTCTCTCTGGAAAAAAAAAAATGTAGTTTCTGTTGACAGTTCAGATTCCAGCTATTGATTTCTGCTCTTATTTTTTTAACCTATTTTCTCTCCAAGAGTGCAAGTCCCCCAACGAGATAAGAATAAATAAAAGCAAGTTGGTGTCATCTGAGTGAAAAGTGGGCATGTCAGGCAGGGTGGATCAGACACCTGATAAGGCTTGGGTTGATAGTTCAATAGCAGAAGGTTTAAGAGACCTTCAGTTAAAACTTGTTTGAACTTGAAAAATCCTTTCTTGAAATCCCTATGCAAGATCTTTTTACTTTTATAGTCATGTTTGTTCTACATATACTCTCACAATGAGAATAAGAAAAAGTTGAGAGGCAAACCAAGGGAGCAAAGGAATGATGTATCAAACAGTGAGCATTTTGTCAAGTAATGTTTTACATGGAAAAGAGCCCAAGGTCTGGAGGACCCACAAGCTAGTTCCAAGATGGCAAAGAAACACCAAAGTAGTGTCTGGAGGAGAATTCTCCATTTTCTATACTTGCTCCCTAAGAGCTGTCCATATTCATTCTTATATATTGTTCATATTTGTTTCTATTATGCTTTTTTTGCATAAAATTGGGCACTTTGGTTCTGTGAGCTTGTATTCACAATAAGAATGATCACCAGATTTTCAGAGAGAGTGACAAGTGGAGAAAGAGGAATGTGTGCTCTGTGCTCAATTGTGTCTGACCCTTTGCAACCCCATGGACTGTAATCCACCGGGCTCTTCTGTCTGTGGAAGTTTCCAGGTAAGAATTCTGGAATGGGTTGGAATTCACTACACCAGGGGATCTTCCCAACCCAGGGATCAAACCGGCATCTCTGCATTGGCAGGCAGTGGTGCCACTGGGAAACTCTGAAAGAAGGAACAAGGTTTGTTTATAAAAAGTGAGATATCAACTCCATTGTAGCCCTTGACTGAGCATCAGTAACGTGTGGAAAGCTCCCACTGGGTGATCTGCATATCTTTTTCATTTAACCTCACAGTGCTGTGAGGTTAGTTTCCATACTCCGTTTTGTGTGAGAAATTGCGTTTTAGAGACATTGTTACCTTGGAAATGGCAAAGCTCCCATTTGAACACCCATTCACCTTATCTAAAAGCCTATGTTCATTCTGCTCTGTTGGTGTTTCCCATGTATATACAAGGTGATCTTAGTTCTAAGATGGACAGCATTAGTTTCAATATTTATGTGTTCATTTAATAGTACATTAGGAAAATTATGTAAGAGGCACATTAAGCTCAAATATGCACAGATATTATTTCTCACAACAGAATTTAGATACGTATTTAGGTTTTTTAAAAAGTAGCTCTTGAGTTTTAATTTGTTCAGATTTACTGATACTTAATACAATGGCAACCCACTCCAGTGTTCTTGCCTGGAGAATCCCAGGGATGGGGGAGCCTGGTGGTCTGCTGTCTATGAGGTTGCACAGAGTCGGACATGACTGAAGCAACTTAGCAGCAGCAGCAGCATCAACACAGATATGCAGATGACACCACCCTTATGGCAGGAAGTGAAGAGGAACTAAAAAGCCTCTTGGTGAAAGTGAAAGAGGAGAATGAAAAAGTTGGCTTAAAGCTCAATATTCAGAAAACTAAGATCATGGCCTCTGGTCCCATCACTTCATGGGAATAGATGGGGAAACAGTGGAAACAGTGTCAGACTTTATTTTGGGGGGCTCCAAAATCACTGCAGATGATGATTACAGCCATGAAATTAAAAGACGCTTTACTGCTTGGAAGGAAAGTTATGACCAACCTAGATAGCATATTCGAAAGCAGAAACATTACTTTGCCAACAAAGGTTCATCTAGTCAAGGCTATGGTTTTTCCAGTGGTCATGTATGCTTGTGAGAGTTGGACTGTGAAGAAGGCTGAGCACCGAAGAATTGATGCTTTTGAACTGTGGTGTTGGAGAAGACTCTTGAGAGTCCCTTGGACTGCAAGGAGATCCANATCTAGTCAAGGCTATGGTTTTTCCAGTGGTCATGTATGCTTGTGAGAGTTGGACTGTGAAGAAGGCTGAGCACCGAAGAATTGATGCTTTTGAACTGTGGTGTTGGAGAAGACTCTTGAGAGTCCCTTGGACTGCAAGGAGATCCAACCAGTCCAGCCTAAAGGAGATCAGTCCTGGGTGTTCATGGAAGGACTGATGCTAAAGCTGAAACTCCAATACTTTGGCCACCTCATGCGAAGAGCTGACTCACTGGAAAAGACCCTGATGCTGGGAAGGATTAGGGATAGAAGGAGAAGGGGACGACAGAGGATGAGATGGCTGGATGGCATCACTGACTCAATGCACGTGAGTTTGGGTAAACTCCGGGAGTTGGTGATGGACAGGGAGGCCTGGCATGGTGCAATTCATGGGGTCACAGAGTCGGACATGGCTGAGCGACTGAACTGAACTGAACTGAACACAAGTGAGATGTGGTTTTAAAAGTAATAGCAGTGATATTAGGATTGGAGTATGCTGTTAAAGGAAAAGCATCACTCCTTTCAAAAGTTTCTGTTTATTAGGAATATAAATCACATGTATTTGCACAGTATTGTTCTCCAATAAGATACCACCCATCCATTCGTCCATCCATCCACCTGTTATCCATCTGTCCCTCCACCCACCCATGCATCTCTCAGTCATCCATCCATCTATCCACCCATCCCATCTGCCTATCCATCTATTTATTCATCCATCCATCTACTCATTCAGTGGCATTTACTGATACCTGGAATGTCATGGAAGTAGTACAATTAGTGCATGTTCCCTGTGTTATAAAAGCGCATGTCTATTGGGGGAGATGGTCATAAAACACTTACTTGTGACATACATATTTGTTACCAAAGTACTGTGATTTCAACTGAGGAGTAAACTACTGTCCAAGTCTCCAGATTTCTGAGAACATTTCACAATGTGGAGAATTCTATTGTAGATAATAAGCTGACACTAAATCTAGTCTACCGGCAGGACAGGTTGACAACCTGCTACCTATATCTGAGAAATCTATCAGATGTAGGTGCTACCTACATCTGGGAACCTAGTTTGGGGGAAATGTGAAACATGGCACTGTGAAATGTGAGAGCTCTAGCATAATTACTACCCAGAGCTTATGCTACTTCAACACACTTCTTTATTAGATAAAATTATTTTCAGTAGTAATTTTCATAGTAATAATGATCAGAAAAGAAACACAGAGTAATGGTTTAATGCTTTTTAATTACATTAATGTATTCTTTGAACAAAGGGGAAGATGTAAGCCATCATATTGTTCACTCATAGTAATGAATGGTAACATTGCATTTGGCTTTTGAGGCTTAGCTTCTGCCAATTTGTTAATAACCTCATCAAAAATTAATCTTAACATATTCCTAGAAAAAGGAAAACTAGATTTTTAAAATTGATTTCACTCACAGTTTATCAGAGAACACATTTTATTCATTTTAATTTCATGAAGTTTCTTTCACGTGAAGCAACATATACAAAAATAGTTACAAAAAATTTTAAACATCAGAATAAATTTGGCAGAGATTATTAAAACTCCATTTTATAACAAATCTCCCCAAATACAACAACCCATATATTTGTTCCTTCAAGACAGTGTGATTGATTGTAGGGGGTTAAATTAAGATTTCTGTAGTTGAAGAACTATAAACACAAATTAAAACACCAAACAATGACAGAACTCATCACTCAGGTTCTCTTTCTTGTCTGGAATCACTGTGCCATCTTTGTTTTTTTCCAAGCTACTGTTCAGACCCAGGAAGATGTAGTACAACAGAGGTTAGAAATAGGAATTTAGCCCAAACTCAGCTCAGAGGATTTCAGACTGTCACAAATTGACTATCAAAGTGGATTCACATAGCTGGATCTGGGTGTTCTGGGTCAAGATGTCTAACCAAGGAGTTTTTGGAGTTTCATGTAGAAATAATAAATTAATTTTCTGCTTCTACATTAAAAAATATTATAACCACAGCAATTGCTTGGAACTTGAACAGCAACATAGAGAAGAACATCTTTTATAGAGAAGAATATCTCAGTATCATTGGCAGTATTCAGATTTGCTAACGTGTGCTATTAAGAAAGAGTAGGCTGACTTTTAGTCAGTTTTATTACTGTTTTCGCATTGTCACATGCACTACATCCCTGTCCGATTGACTGCAGTTGGAATCAGCCCCTCCTGGGCTCTCCTTGGTCTTGGGAAATCTTTGTTAGATGTTGGAACTGAATCATGTCTCATGAGGCCCCAGGAATTGGGCCTGGCCTTTCCAGCAAGGTTAATGATGTTGTTAGTAACGATAAACCGCTAATCCCTGGTATGAGGCTCTTAAGTTTATGGGGAGAAAGCAGACTGTCCAGGTAAGGATTCTGCCCACACCCCTGCCCTCTGGGATCCCTGCTCACTTGTGTCTGGAATGATACCACATCCTCTTCCCAGTGCAGAGGGCTTGGACTCCTTGAGTTCTGCCTGTCTTTACCCCGCTGAGGGATAAGCTGGCTTTACCTGTAGATTTGTGACCTCAGTCAAGCTGGAAAAGTGCATATGCTGAACTCAAACAGAAATGACACATTCAGATAGCAGTAGAGGCTAAGCAGGCCATGGGCAAGAGGAGGTGAGGGGTGGGGATGGAGCCTGAAAACAGGAAGGAGGGTGCCCATTCTGTCCCAAGGGAGTAGCATCTACTTCATCTTTGCCAGTCACTGCCACACGGAGGCTCACTGCTAACAGGTACTTTAGCTTTTTAAAAAACATACCAGTTGTTTTGCTTTTCTATGTTAAATCTCATGTTTTTAAATGTAGGCAATGAATTTAAAATATTAAAAACCTGTCTGAGCCAAACAACATTTCTCTGCAAGCAGTTTATGATATCCAGGCTGGGTGGGCTTTCTGATCCTGGGGTTTCCTTCGTGACTCCACCTTGCCGGAAAGAAGAGGCTGAGCTGTTATTTCCTGGGTAGGGCATCCAAGGGGCCTTCCCAGATGGCGCTGGTGATAAAGAACTTTCCTGCCAATGCAGGAGACATAAAAGACAGAGTTGCCATCTCTGGTCGTGAAGAGGAAATGGCAACCCACTCCAGTATTCTTACCTGGTGAATCCCATGGACAGAGGAACCTGGCAGGCTATGGTCCATGTGGTCGAAAAGAGTCAGACACGACTGAAGCAACTTACCACACACATGGGGCATCCAAAGAATGGTTTTGTGAGTGATGCCAAGCTTGCAGCTTGGACTTTCAGAAATCAGTGAGTGCATCGTTGGTTTGATTCAAATCTGCTTAATCCATTCAGATCTCATCCACCAGGCTGGGAGAAAAGGGGTTTACCTTCTTATCAGTAATCTCCATTCTACATTGTGGCTCTGAGCTCCATTTGGCATCAGGTTGACTTTTGCCTACTAAGACTTATACAAATGGAAATGAAACAAAAAGAAATTCCCAAAGATAGACAAAATGAAGGGCCAGAATCATTTTGTGATAATAAGCTTCTTTATTTTCATGATGAAAGATAGGTCATACCCTTTCTAAAGGATACATTCAGTTCAGTTCAGTCGCTCAGTCGTATCTGACTCTTTGTGACCCCATGAACCGCAGCACTCCAGGCCTCCCTGTCCATCACCAACTCCCGGAGTTCACTCAAACTCAACATCTATCGAGTCGGTGATGCCATCCAGCCATCTCATTCTCTGTCGTCCCCTTCTCCTCCTGCCCCCAATCCCTCCCAGCATCAGTCTTTTCCAATCAGTCATTAAGTAAGAACTATCCTTACTGTTTGCTTTCTACACACTTGTGTGTGTGTGCACATGCATGTGTGTGCACTTCTATAGACTTCTGTGTGCATATGTATATGCAACATATCCAACTTGAGCGATTATTAAGGACACTTTTTAAAAAAGATTTTTTGATGTGGACCATTTGGTTTTAAGTCTTTATTGAATTTGTTACAATATTGCTTCTGTTTTATGTTTTGGTTTTTTTGGTACAAAGCCATGTGGAGTTTTAGTTCTGTGAGCAGAGATCCAGCCCACACCCCTTGCATGGGAAGGCAAAGGCTTAACCACTGGACCGCCAGGGAAGTCCCTAGGGACACTTCTTATAAACTTGCAGTTTCCTGCAGCTTACTCTCCCTGCCCGTTTCAGTTCTTCTTTTATTGCCTCAGTATTTTCCTAAATTATACAAAATATTGTTTTGAAGAAGAGATTTCTAAAGATTCACAAGAGATAAGAAGTCATGGAAATTAAAATGGGAAATGAAGCCTGGACAGAATTGTTACTCATTGTAGTCATTAATTAAAGACATTGCTCTTTATCACCACCTGGGTCTTGGCGGGCTTGCCTTTTCGAGGAAACCATGTACTCTGGTTCTTTGGGTCCCTGTTTCATTGTGATGGGAGGGAGCACTTATTCAAATATAATGCCCTTTCCGGAGAAATTAGAAAAACATATTGAAAGTCAATGTGTGAGAATTCTCTCATCCCCAGTCTTCCTGCCTTAAAGGACATTTTCATTTGCATTGTTTGTTGTGAACAATTAAACTAGAGAAGAGAGCATGGTCAATTGTAAATTAAACCTTTTCAGAAGAGGATTAAAAATGATCCTGTAAATGGGCTCTTAAGTGTGAAAGAATAAGCTTTAACTCTGAGTTGAAAATCAATTCTGTACAGGAACTGAAGCAAGAGCATTTAATTAATTACTGTTGATCCTCTTGTATTGGGATAAACAAAAAGGAACTAATTTTCTTAGGACCTTTCTGTTTGGTTTTTAGGAACAATTGCGTTCACTGAGAAGGGTAATTATTAGTGCAAAAAAATGCCTGTGGACGCTTTGCAATCACAGGAACAATATTGAAAGCCTCCATGCTTGAAATTTAATCTGGCTCTAGCTGCTGTGATGCAATAAAACACCTGAATTTTAGCCATTCACAAAGTACTGCTTGCATTTGTCTGTACTTTGCCTGTTTTGTTTTGTTTTGTTTTTAACTCCTGGATAAGAAAAAATTTGCATTGAAGGGAAAAAGTTAAAAATTATTAGCAATCCTTTGTTCTGATTTAAGAGGCGAGCCATGACTCANGGCCTGGCGTGCTGCGATTCATGGAGTCGCAAAGAGTCGGACACGACTGAGCGACTGAACTGAACTGAGGGACTGTTTTCTAATATCATTGATTCTTTCTTTAATTTTTACTCTCCGTTTACTGAATTAGGATCTAAGCAAAGGCCATGCACTGTGATTGCTTAACATGTTTCTTTGTGTGTGTGTGTTTCAAACTTTAAAAATTGTATTTATAAATGTAGTTTATTATATATACATATCATTTCACATATATGTTTTTATGTATTTCTTTGATAATTTTAAAATTCTATGAGAATTCTTAATATATTAAATTTATTTTTATCTAAATATCTCCAGTCATATTTCAATTAATACCACATTTTTAATACAAAATATTTTCCTTGGTAGGGCTTCCCAGGTGGCTCGGCAGTAAAGAATCCACCTGCCAATGCAGATATGGGTTCAATCTCTGGGTCAGTAAGATCTCCTAGAGGAGGAAATGACAATCCACTCTGGTATTTTTGCCTGGAAAATGCCACGGAGAGAGGAGCCTGGCGGGCCACAGTCCAGGGGATTGCAAAGAGTGAGATGTGTGACCACTTCAGCATGCACACATATTGCTTGGATTGTGTAGATTTTTTAATTTTATTTTATTGGAGTAGGGTTGATCTACAAGGTTGTGTTAGTTGCAGTAACATGTTTCTTAAGTGTCATAGATTCATCTTCCATTTCTTTTTTTAACATTATAATTGCTATAGATAAGGTCATGTGTGTGTGCGCTCCACCATGTCTGACTCTTGGCGACCCCATGGACTGTAGCCTGCCGGGTTCCTCTGTCCATGAGATTTTTCCCCACAAGAATACTGGAGTGAGTTTCCATTTCCTCCTCCAGGGAATCTTCTGGACCCAGGAATCAAACCTGTGTCTCCTATGTCTCCTGCATTGGCAGTCAGATTCATTACCACTGTGCCACCTGGGAGTCCCATAGGTAAAGCACTGATTCTTAAATGTAGTTGCACACTGAAATCACCTGGGCGTCTTTTAATAGTACCACTTCTTAGATCAGAAAGCAAAAGTGTTAATCACTCCATCATGTCCAACTCTTTGCGACCCCATGGACTGTAGCCTGGCAGGCTTCTCTGTCCATGGGATTTTCCAGGCAAGAATACTGGAGTGGATAACCATTCTCTTCTTCAGGGGATCTTCCCAACCCAGGGATCAACCCCAGGTCTCCTGCATTACAGACAGATTCTTTACTGTCTGAGCCAAACAGGGAAGCCCATAAGAAAAATAAAATCATATATTAATGCACATTTATGGAATCTAGAAAAATGGTACAGATGAACCTATTTGCAGGGCAGGACTAGAGACACAGACATAGAGAATGGACTTATGGACATGGTGGGGGAAGGAGAGCCTGGGACAGATGGAGAGAGTTGCACGGAAACATATACTCTACCGTGTGTAAAACAGCCAGCCAGTGGGCATTTGCTGTGTGACTCGGGGAGCTCAAACCAGGGCTCTGTGACAACCTAGAGGGGTGGGATGGAGCTTCAAGAGGAGGGGACATACACATACTTATGACTGGTTCACATTTTTGTATGGCAGAAACCAACACATTGAAAAGCAATTATCCTCCAATTGAAAATAATTATTTTTAACACCAATACAGTATATTAACACATATATATGGAAAGATGGTAACGATGACCCTATATGCAAGACAGCAAAAGTGACACAGATGTAAAGAACAGTCTTTTGGACTCTGTGGGAGAAGGCGAGGGAGGGATGATTCGAGAGGATAGCACTGAAACATGTATATTATCATATGTGAAGCAGATTGCTGGTCCAGGTTCCATGCATGAGACAGGGTGCTCAGGGCTGGTGCATGGGGATGACCCTGGGGGATGAGATGGAGAGGGAGGTGGGAGGGGGGTTCTGGATTGGGAATACATGTGTGCCCGTGGCTAATTCATGTCGATGTCTGCAAAAACCACTACAATATTGTAAAGTAATTAGCCTCCAATTAGAATAAATTAAAAAGTTTAATTATTGTTTTTTTTTTAAGTACCACTTCCTAGGTCCCATCCTCCGAGGTTCTGATGTAATCAATCTGCTTTTTGGCCTTTGCTAGGAGGATTCCAAGGCTCCTCAGATGATTCTCCTCAGCCCTGGTTGAGAACTTCCAGTATAAACAAAGAGGACTCAGAGATGACATCGTTAACTGATAACTCCTGAACCTGCTGTCAGAAGTCAGTGCTTTCAGACTTGCTTAATCATGAGAAGTTTCTGAGACACTTACTGGAAAATACTGATTACCAGGCCCATTTTCTGGAGATGGCTTGGTTAGTGGGCCTGAGGGGGAGCCTGAGAATCTGAAGTTTCAACACACACACTTCAGGTCTCCCTCATGACCTGGCAGGTTTTGGAAGCCGCATCACAAATTCTTGCTTCTCAAAGTGTGGGCCTCAACCAGCCACATCAGCATCAGCTGGAGCTTGTAAGAAATGCAAATTCCCAGACTGCTAAACCAGAATGTTCATTTTAACAATTTCACGGGGATTGTAAGCACACACATATCTTCGAAGCACACTTAGACTTTAAATCTCAAGCAGGATCGCCCCTGGACAACTGTTTCTCAAACGAGACATGCATTGTTGTTGTTTAGTTGCTCAGCCGTGTCTGACTCTTTGCAACCTCATGAGCTATAGCCCGCCAGGCTCCTCTATCCAAGAGATTTCTCAGGCAAGAATACTGGAGTGGGTAATCATTCCCTTCTCCAGAGGATCTTCCTGACCCAGGGATCAAACCCGTGTCTCCTGCACTGTAGGCAGATTCTTTACCACTGAGACACCAGGGAAGCCCCTGACGTGCATTATATCATTTCAAGGGCTCACTGAATGAAGCGTGAGTGGTTCTCTGAGCTTCTGATCTCACAGCCAAAGAATCTACAGTTAAATAGGTGATGCTGACATACTTGGACTGGGGACCACGCTTTGAGAATTCTTTGTCTCTAGACTAGGTCTCTCAGCCTGGGCACTCGACATTTGGGGCCGGAGAATTCTTTATCATCTGTAGGGCGCTGCCCTGTGCCCTGCAGGATGTTCACCTGCTTCTCCACGAGGTGCCAGGGACCCCCAAAATTTTGACGACTAAAGATTTCTCCAGGATTGCCAAATGACCCCTGGTGGGAGTAGGTGACAAAATAGTCCCCAGGTGAGAGCCACTGATCTAGACCATTCCTAAAAGGGACGGTCCTGTGAGTCATCCCTTTCCTGGGGAGAATAGACTTGACCTCTGGCTCAGGCAGCCTCTCTCAGCCTCCCCTCCCACCCCCTCACATCCTGGGAGGGGCATCTACAAAGGAGCCTGAGGTGCCCTGGGGCAACATCTTTGAACCTTGATTTACTCACGAGGAAATGGCTTTGGCAGGGTGCAAGAGAAATGTCTGGGCACTTCCCTACTGATCCAGTGGTTGAAAGTCAGCCTTGCGACACAGGGGACGCAGGTTCAATCCTTGGACAGGGAGCTATGATCCTCCATGCCCCAGAGCAACTAGCAGCTAAGCCTCAACTAGAGAGCCTGTGCACTGCCCAGAGGATCTCGCATGACACAGGAGGAGCCTGCAAGCCACAGCTAACACCCAACACAGCCAAATAAATTAATTTTAAAAGGAAAAAAAAAGAGAGAAGTCTCTGAATCTCTGCCTGACAAGCAGTCCAGCCCCTGTCACCCTCCCTCCTCACCCACAACTCCTTCTTTGCAAGGTCTACTCTTGGTTATTCATTAAAACCGTATTTTTCAAGAAACTTTTAAAGTGGCTTCACATGTACACCCGTGGCTGATTCATGTCAATATATGGCAAAAACCACAATATTGTAAAGTAATTAGCCTCTCACTAAAATAAAGTAATAAAAAATGAATAAAAACTAGTAGGCTTGCAAAAAAAAAGTGACATCAGAAAAAGTGTACAAAGTACTGAATGTCTATTGGTCACCTGAGGCTTTTAAAGCTACAGCTTAGAAACCTGTGATTAATTCTTAATTGGTCTGTATTGCAGAGGGCTGGGAATACTAAGAAAAAACAAACTTTTTTCTTTTTTTAAAGAGCTGTTTGGGTTTCCAATCGTTGATGCGCTGCCACCTTTCAAATTGTTGGTGAATAGTGCCCTCTTCTGGAATTTCTTGGCTTTGCACTTGGCATTGTGCGCTACTGGAGTCCTGTCTGATCTGGGAAATGTGTTTGGAAATTCCTCTCTTGTCCTCCAATGCCAGTTCAATTCAGTTCAGTTGAGTTGCTCAGTCATGTTCGACTCTTTGCGACCTCATGGAGTGCAGCACACCAGGCCTCCCTGTCCATCACCAACTCCCGGAGTTTACTCAAATTCATGTCCATTGAGTCGGTGATGCCATCCAACCATCTCATCCTCTGTCCTTCTCCTCATCCTCTTCTCCTCCTGCCTTCAATCTTTCCCAACATCAGGGTCTTTTCCACTGAGTCAGTTCTTCACATCAGGTTGCCAAAGTAGGAGTTTCAGCTTCAACATCAGTCCTTCCAATGAACATTCAGGGTTGATTTCCTTTAGGACTGACTGGTTTGATCTCCTTACAGTCCAAGGGACTCTCAAGAGTCTTCTCCAACACCACAGTTCAAAAGCATCACTTCTTCGGCACTCGGCTTTCTTTATGGTCCAACTCTCACATCCATACATGACTAGTGGAAAAACCTTAGCTTTGACTAGATGGACCTCTGTTGGCAAAGTAATGTCTCTGCTTTTTAATATGCTATCTAGGTTGAGGATAACTTTTCTTCCAAGGAGCAAGCATCTTTTAATTTCATGGCTTCAGTCACCATTTGTAGTGATTTTGGAACCCCAAAAAATTAAGTCTGCCACTGTTTCCCCATCTATTTGCCATGAAGTAATAAGACCAGATGCTATAATCTTAGTTTTCTTAATATTGAGTTTTAAGTCAACTTTTTCACTCTCCTCTTTCACTTTTAACAAGAGCCTCTTTAGTTCTTCACTTTCTGCCATAAGGGTGGTGTCATCTCCATATCTGAGGTTATTGATATTTCTCCCGGCAATCTTGATTCCAGCTTGTGCTTCATCCAGCCCAGCATTTCTCATGATGTACTCTGCATATAAGTTAGATAATCAGGGTGACAATATACAGCCTTGATGTACTTCTTTCCCCCTTTGGAACCTGTCTGTTGTTCCATGTCCAATTCTAACTGTTGCTTCCTGACTTGCATACCTCCAATGCCAAAGCGAGCTGAAAAGACATGCTTCCTAAATGTTCTTAAACCCGCCTCCTAGAGTTGAGTGCCTCCACCTAGGGCACTGGTCTCAGGGAAAAGTTCACACAGGCTTCCTTCTGTCACTTCCCAGTTTGGCACATGCCTTCCTTAGAACTGAAAGTAAAACCAAGTGACTAAGACCCTGAGCTCTCAATCCAGGAGGCCCAGGTTTGATCCCTGGTCAGGGAACTAGATCCCACATGTTGCAACTAAGACCCAAATAAATAAATGATTTTAAATAAAAACATTTTTTTAAAAGGAAGGTGACACCAGAGGCCCACCTGCTCTCCAGTCAGCGCACACGTGGAGGAATGATGTGGTGGAAATGACGTTTGGGGCCTGCAGGCTCCTGGATTCAACTTCCACCTCTGCCTGTCCCTAATTGTGGGGCCTTAAACATCTCTCACACCTGGAGGCCTCATTTCTCTATCACATGGCAGTTTCATATTGTATTTCAGAGTGCTCTAGGAACTTCAAGGGGGCCCACAAGCCAAAGGGGGCATGAGGAGTAACCAGGTGGGCAACGACCACCAGAGGAGTTCATTGCCCTTCTCTCTGTTCTCACATGCTAGATTCTAATATTTTGTTTTGTGTTCTGCTAAAAAAAAAAAAAAGGGAATATTTATGGATGTGTGTATGAGAGTATGTGCTACGTGCTCAATTGCTAAGTCACGTCTGACTCTTTGCAACCGCATGGTAAAGAAGCTTCCTGCCAATGCAGGAGACACAGGTTTAATCCCTGGGTCAGAAAGATCCCCTAAAGAAGGAAATGGCAACCCACTCCAGCTTTCTTGCCTGGGAAATCCAGTGGACAGAGAAGCCTGGCAGGCTACAGTCTATGCGATCACAAAAGAGTCGGACAGGCAGAAGGGTTGGACTAAACAACACACACACACACACACACACACACACACACACACACACACATCTTCTTTGGGGCTTCTCAGGTTGCGCTAGCGGTAGAGAACCTGCCTGCCAATGCAGGAGACATAAGAGATGTGAATTCCATCCCTGGGTCAGGAAGATCCCCTGGAGGAGGGAACGGCAGCCCACTCCACTATTCTTGCCTAGAGAATGCCATGGACAGAGGAGCCTTGCAGGCTACAGAGTCAGACACAACTGAAGGGACTTAGCATGCACGCATGCATCTTGTTCATCCACTTAGGTTGTTTCTATGTCGTGGCTACTGTGAAGAATGCTACAACACACATAGGAATGCAGATGTCGCCTCAAGATAGTGATTTTATTTCTTTTGGACATACACCCAGAGCAGGCATTGCTAGATCGCATGGTAGTTCTATTTTTAATTTTTTGAGAACCAGTTCCAAAGAATCGTTGCCAAGACTAGCATCAAGGAGCTTCTCCCTTGTTTTCTTCTAGGAGTTTAACAGTTTCAGGTGTTACTTTTAAGAATATAATCCATTTTGAGTCTTTCTTTTTATAGTATGAGTCTAGTTTTCTTCCTTTGCAGTTGTCCAGTTTTCCCACAACGTTTATTGAAGAGACTCTTCTTTCCCCCACTGTATATTATTGATGTTTGTCAAAAACCAGTTGACTGTATATGCATGGGTTTATTTCTGGACTTCCTGTTCTACTGGTCTGTCTATGTGTCTATTTTTATGCCAGGACCATATGGTTTTGGTGATTATAGCTTTGTACCACAGTTTGAAGTGAGGAAATATGATACCTCTAGTTTTCTTCTTCTTGCTCAAGATTACTTTAGCTATTCTGTGTCTTTTATAGTTCCATATGAATTTTAGGATTGTTTTCCTATTTCCATGAAAAAACGTCATTGGAATTTTTATAGGAATGGTGTTAACTCTGTTGCCCACAGTTCAGACCCCACTTGGATCTCCCAGAGCTTCTCAGGTGAGGGCTGTGCTGGCTGCTGACAAGGATGGCTTGAGGTCAGGATCCAAGGTGGGATGTGCCCACACACCTTCCTGAGGGACGGAAGGGGAAAGCTGTTGCACAATCCTTGGGTAAAAAAATAAACACAGTCAGGACAGCACGACTTGGTAAAGAAAGGGGTCTCCTCAGACCTCAAATCCAAGCCACCAGGGTACAGACATGAGAATATAATAAAGTAGTTGTTGTGGTTGTTGTTGTTTAGTTGCTGAGTTGTGTCCAACTCTTTGCAGTGCCATGGACTGCAGCTCAGCTCACCAGGCTCCTCTGTCCATGGGATTTCCCAGGCAAGAATACTAGAATGGGTTGTCATTTCCTACTCCAGGGGATCTTCCTGACCCAAGAATCGAACCCACATTTCCTGCATTGAAGGTGGTTTCTTTACCACTGCACCACCTAGCAAGCCTATAATAAAGTGACAGTGTTTCTTAAATATTGGAGGTTTTTCTGAATGCAAAATAATGAAACTCATTAGGTGCGGGATGCTGAAGGTAAATGAAAACACAGAAAAAGATACGAGTTAAAAAAATCTCACCCTGCCAACATTCTTTCATCTTTTTCCTTTCTCTTTTTAAAAGAAAAATAGTATCTGTTTAATCATTTACTTTTCATTTTTATCTAAGTAACATTTGCTCTGGCTATTATGTTTATATTCTCATAGATATTTATATTTATTTATTTCTAAGAGCTCCTTATTCCAAAGGAGTAATTCTTCTTGGGATGCGTGGTTTTCAGCTGCCTATGTTCCTTTCCCACTTTGCTTTTGCTCTTGCCATGCACTGTTCTTTCTGATGACTTTTCACCTTTGAATGGGTCGGGTTACTTGCTAAAGAATAGAGTGAGGGTGAGTGGCTAAGAGGAGGGAGGAAATGCTCTATGTGTGTGCATGAAATGTTCTATGATGTTAGTCTATAACGATGTGTCTTGTAGCACTTAGGAATGCTTTGAAGCATACATAAGAAAATTCAAAAAATCAGTGTCAAACAGACAGAATTTATTTCAAATATCAAGAAATTCCAGCATGAGTAACTGCTGGGGTTTATCTAGTGGCCTAGCCTGGCCAGGGCCAGCAGCAATGCAATTCTCTTGACCTTTCCTCCATTGTTCCTTCAGAGGGACACAGAGGCTGCTCTGACTCCAGCCTCCACACCCGAACTGAAGGTGGGACGGAGGGGTAGAGGAGTGGCACAAAGTATGTTTCTTTGTATCATCAAGAAAAACAAAAGCTCCCCCAGAAGACCCTGGTAGATGTCTGCTTATGGATCATTGACCAGAACCATGTCATATAGCCATACTTAGCAGCAAGGGAAGCAGGGAAAGCAAATATTTAGTTCTCCTTTCTTCTATAGCCAAGCTTCCCTGGTGGCTCATAAAGAATCTGCCTGCAATGCTGGAGACCCAGTTTCAATCCCTGGGTCCGGAAGATCCCCTGGAGAAGGAAGTGGCAACCCACTCCAGTATCCTTGCCTGGAGAATTCCATGGACAGACGAGCCTGGCAGGTTACAGTCCATAGGGTTACAAAGAGTCAGGCAGAACTGATCGACCTAACGCTCCCACTTCCTCTATAGTCAGTAGTAAAGGATTCACCTGCCAATGTAGGAGATATGTGTTTGATCCCTGGATAGAAGGAAATGTCCCCCCACTCCAGTATTCTTGCCTGGGAAATTCTATGAACAGAGGAGCCTGGCAGGCTATAGTCCATGGGGTTGCAAAGAGTCTCAGATACAACTTAGCAACTAAACAACAGCAACATAGAGGAAATGGCAACAAAGAAGGAGTTTGGAACTTCCCGTGGAGTTAGTCAAGTAGCAGTAGTTTCAAGAACAGACTCACAGATAGAAAACAAGCTTACAGAAAGGGGGTAGGAGGAATAAATTAAGAACCTGGAATTAACAGATACACACCACTGTATATAAAAGAGATAAACAAGGACCTATTGTATAGCACAGGGAACTACATTGAATACTTTATAATAACCTATAATGGAAAATAATTTGAAAAAAGAGGGCAAAATACAAAAATGGCCGACATAACACCCCTTTTACTATTAGAAATGAACTTTTCATCAGCCATGTTCCAGAGTAAAAACGACAACCTAGTCAGATGTACTGAAAAAGAAAAAGCCAAATTTTATCTTTTTAAAAAAAGTATCTGATGCATGGATTCTTATATGGGTAAATATGTACTGTTGATAAGTAAAATTAAAAAGATCTGTCTTTAAATCTTATTTAGTCCAATTAAATCTCATCAGTTTAAATTTTCTCCTTTTAATCTGTTTTATCATTCATGACCATACCAATATTTGTATATAAATCACAGGTAATAAATGTGTGTTGGGGTTGCGGTGTATCTATTTTATTCTGGTAGTGATTTCGCCATCAAAAGTGTTTGGAGAAGGACTTCCCTGGCGGCCCAGTGGATAAGAATCCATTGCCAGTGCAGGGGACACCAGTTCAATCCCGGATCAGGGAGGATTCCACGTGCCATCGAGCATCTAAGCCCATGCCACAACTACTGAAGCTTGTGCACCTAGAGCCTGTGCTCCGCAACAAGAGAAGCCACTGCAATGAGAAGCCCATGCGCCAGAATGAGGAGCAGACCCTTCTTGCGGCAACTAGAGAAAGCCAGCTCCCAAAAACGAAGACCCAGTGCGGTCAAAAGGAAAAAAATTTTGAGAAGACTGCCCCTTGCAGTGAACTTTGAAGTCTCTGATCCTTCTCAGATCAGGAGATTCTTGGTCATTAACTACATAACTCACTCAAGCTATTGTACCTGGAAAAGGAATTTATCAGAAGATGTTAAGTGGCTCACAAAACCTCCAGGAGAACCAGACAGCAAGTCAGGTTTAGAGGCTCCACAGCCGGGAGCAATGCTTGCCTATCCACACCAGTGACTCACCCAGCAGAGACCTCTCTTCTTCTACTACTGCAGACCACATACGAGCTGGGACCTCAGTCACTGGTTCTGGGTGCCCTGAAATTCTGCCACACTGCACCCAAGGCCAGACCCCTCCCCAGACAACCTTCCAGATAATGGAATCCACAAAGTGCCTGCTTCTCTCTCTCTTTTTTTAATAAGTGGATTTTCTCTTTTTTTCTGAATATGTATTTCTTTTTGACTTTGCTGGGTCTTTGCTGCTGCTCAGGCTTTTTTCCAGTTTCAGAGCGCAGGGGCCACTCTCTAGCTGTGGTGCTCAGGCTTCTCCCTGCAGTGCTTTCTCTTGTGCAGAGCATGTGCTCTAGGCACTCAAGCGTCAGTAGTTGTGGCACATGAGCTTAGCTGTCCTGTAGCATATGGGATCTTCCAAGACTAGGGATTGAACCCATGTCCCCGAGTTGGCAGGCGAATTCTTAACCACTGGACCACCAGGGAAGTCCAGGGCTGTCTTTTGAAACATAGAAAGTGTTATGCCCGTTGCAGACTGTAGACGCATTCTCTTGATGGTTGCTTTTGATGAGCTTTGAGGTGGGGAATAGAGGGGAAGAAAAAGAAATGCCTTTACTTTGCCAATTTTAATAGTAGTTTCCCAATTTGGGTAATTTAAACGTGTATTTTCTTTCTCCTTTCTAAATAAATCCAGTCATAAATCTGTGTTATTCTTTTTCCTTCAAATTGTTTATCAATAACACTAGTTCACTTTTCTACTTATAAATATACTACTTTTATCCTTATTAATTCCTTACTCCTGCTTTTCTTCCATTTATTTTCCATTTTCATAAGTTGAATACTCAATCACTTATTCTTACTCTAGTATAAGAATTTGCTGCTAAGAATTTAATTCTTATTATGGAGGTTTAAAATATAATGCTATTATTATTACCTTCTATATAGTGTAATTTTAACTTTTATATCTTCTTTGATCCAAGATATAATAAATTCACTTTGTTTTTATTTCCAAGTATTACAAGACTCTTTCTTTCTTTGTTTAAACTTGGGTTATTACTTTATGGTTTTGTTGCATCATAATAAGATGTGTGGTATGACCTATTCATTTTCAGCTTTGAGGAATTGAGGTTTCTGTGTAGCCCTATACATAATTAATTTTTGTAGATGTCCCATAAACATTGGAAAAATTAGACCTAATAGAAGATTGTTAAATTTCTGGGTGGACCATTAACAATACTTTGTCAGTAATTTCTAGTTTTATTCTAAGTTATCAGAAAGTATTACTGTAATAATATTTTCTACTTTATGAAATTTAATATTTCCTTTATGACTTTATACATGATCAGTTTTTCCTGATGATCTGTGTGTGCTTAAGAAAGTGTATTTTCTGCAGTCAGGGTGTAAAAGTTTTATACATGCATAAAATCTGCCCTATTGGTTATATTGTTTGTCTTCATTATGCCTGCTGATTGTGACCATTTGATCTGTCTTGTACTCGCAGTGGTATGTTAAATCCTCCTACTGGTAGTAGTGTTTTCCTATCTGCGCCTTCTTGTAACTCTTGTAATTATAGGTGGTTGCCATGTTACTTGGTACATGTGAAATGTTAGTAGCTCAGTCATGTCAAGTCTTTGCAACTCCATAGACTGTAGTCGGCCAGGCTCCTCTGTCCATGGAATTCTCCAGGCAAGAATACTGGAGTGGGTTGCCATTTCCTCTTGATCTCCTGTATGGCAGGCTGATTCTTTACCACCTGAGCCACCAGGGAAGCCCTACTTGGTGCATACCTGTCTATAATTGTTTTCTCTTAACTGGGAGGTGTAGTTTATCATCTTTATCTTTCATGTGTAATGCTTTTGGGCTTAAATACTGCTTTGACTAATACCAGGACCACAGCTCCAACTTTCGTTTCATTTCTGTTTACCTGGTATATTTTGGCCTAATTATTTTATTGTATTTCTTTCTCTATTCGATGTATTCTCTTTGTTCTAATTTTTAAGGTATTTAGAGAGGTTTGCCAAGTCACAGAATATTTGTTTAGCTGTTATCCTTATATTTAGACCTTTTATAATAACTTTATTTTTTATCTTTTATTTATATATACATTTAACAATAAATATTTATTTTTATACGTTGGGTTTGTTAATTATGAAAAGTATCCAGTGACTGCCACCTTTTGCCTAAACAACAATCCATGAACTTAATTCTGTCATCCCCAAAACATATTATTCTTCCACCCTTGACCCTCTTTTGCTTTAGAACTAAAGTTACATATATAAATGAATTTGAATTTTGTAGTGTTCTCTGTCTTCTAATACTTTTTTTCCACACCAGACAGCATTCAGGATCTTACTTCCCCAAACCAGGCATTGAACCTGTGTACCCTGCATGGAGGGTGCAGTGTCTTAACTGCTGGACCACCAAGGAAGTGCCTTCTAGGTACAGGTTAGTGGTGGTTTCACTTGTTTTTTCTGTCAATCTGTATCATCTTTGGAGAAAGTGTGGAAAGACACAAATTTAGGTGACCACCATTATTAGAGCTACCTGGAAGTTCTCCTGAATTTTGAGAACCCAAAACAAAATGCCTCCTCTGAATGCATGTTCTTCTGACTCATGAGAACTTGACAAGCCACCTTTCAAGTCATCGAATAGAGCTTCTTTGTGTATGCATGTGTTTATTCAGATTTGGATGCTCAGAGTTCCATCCATGCCTTGCGTTTGCCCCCAACATTCTTCTTAGATCACCTCATGCATGACTCAGGTGCTGATGGCATTCTCCCAGCATATCCTAAGGTAAAGAACTTGTTACAGTTCAGTGATCAAACCTCTCAAAGAGAAGAGGGAGGAAGCTAAGGCTGGGGCCCAACGTCTGAACATAGTTTCTTCTCTATGTTCTGATAGAGCCAGAACCAGTACCTCAAAGGTCACTGATAGACCAAATGGTACTAGTTAAGTGTCACCTGTCTGTCCTGTAGCCCGCTCTCAGAGTTCCCTCCCATCTTAAAAAAAAAAAAACAACTAGGAATTCTTAGATTTAAGAATCCACCAGTTCAACTGTCTTCTTGGGAGTAGAATTACAAATTAATACTTGGTATTCTTGAGGGTGTTCCAGGTGGCTCAGCAGTAAAGAACCAGCCTGCCAAAGCAGGAAACTTAAGAGACTCAGTTTGGATCCCTAGGTGGGAAGATCCCCTGGAGGAGGAAATGGCAACCCACTCCAGTATTCTTGCCTGGAGAATCCCATGGACAGAGGAGCCTGCTGGGCTACAGTCCATGGGGTCGAAAAAGAGTTAGACACAACTGAGCAACTAAACAACAACCACAAAACTCTTCTTGATCATGTTTGTGACTTCCAGAAATTAATTTTCTGTCATGCAACAGTCCTCCTCTGTAGAAAAGAGCTAGGACATTTTCTAGTTTTTTTTTTTTTTTTTT